>JAGSMP010000041.1:1803409-2404545 GCA_029286625.1 Parnassius orleans | reverse complement strand
AAGACTGCTGCTAGTTCTAAATAGTTTGAGAAATATCTACTTCTACTATAGCCTTGTCATTGTTGTCTTTTAGCTCCTGTCTTTAACGGGAGTTGGAGGTGGTAATTGCTAAAAAGAAAACGATCAAAAAAAACGCATTATGCGTTCATTTGCATTACCTAGTCAATATCGGTCGTTGATATTACATGCAGTCCTGTGCAGCAATACTTGCCACGCAGAAACTCGTATTCACAAAATGAATTTTTAATCTTTTCATAGTCGCAGGGACGGCTAAGTTAAACAAAAACGGCGAGAATATATGCAATAGGACGATAGATTTTCATAGCAATAGTACTTGACAAATGTTGATTTGTTGCGGTATAGTGGCGGCATGTCCATAGGCCATATAATACCGTGAATGACGTAAGAGGTGACAGAAGAAAATTGAAACAGAAGATGAGCAGCAGCATCTTTCTGAAAACAACTGAAAATAACAAATAACTGCCGTTGCAAGCCTACCAGGCTTGGCAACTATGGCAAAATCCTATGTTAAGCAGTAAACTTTTAATAAGCTGTATAAATGAATTTTAATTTTGAACTCTAAAACGAACAAAAGGTATCGAACTTTATACTTAGAAAATGAAAATTTTGTAGGTCAGAACCCTAAACGGATATTTAAATCAAGTTGGGGATATGTTTTCTTTATCCGATACATAACGGACAAATCACTGGCGACCGTCTAACTTCAGAAAACTTTGCACTTAGAGCGTACCCAATTCTGCAGAAAGTTGACGGGGAAGAAACAGCTTATACCAATACTGCGCTTATAACGGGTATATAATTCTGGTATTAGTTAACATTCACGTAAAATACTAAGTAAATAAATGCTATGTAACATTCATTCAAATAAAATATCCTTTGTAATAATTTTTATCAATTCCAATTAAATTAAAATTAAAATTATTTCCTTTTAGCAATTAAAACGCAAAATAATTGCCATCTGTGCACCGCAATAAGAATTATTTTTAATATATTTTTGTTTTAAAAACATCTTCATTTTGGTACATTTATGTAGCAATTTTTTTTGATCAACTGTAGTAATAAATGAACTTACAGTCCACCAAGTGGCAAGTGGCATGGACACCTACAAATCAATAAGGTACAGATGCGTTATCACCTCTGAGGACTAAGATGGAATGGCTCACAGCTCACAGCCTATAATAATAGTAGCTCTCTATACTCTTCAGACTGTAACAAATCAGTTGCACACCTATTTGACGGTAGAAATAGACAAGAGGGTGGTGTAGATACCATTCTCTTGTCTATTCATGGTCCATGGTCCATTCATGGTCGCACCAGCCAGTTTTGTTTTTTTTTTCCCGTATACTTTTAGCATATGAATCTAAACCTGAAATAAATAAATTGAAAATAAAAAATAGTTTCTTATTTAAATTTCCCAAGATTATTCTTTATAACTGGAAATAAATCGATAATGATTCCTCTTGACTCGTGTATGTAAACAAATTTCTAAAATAAAAGATAATAATAGGATTCAATTATCTGAATTTGATCAACAGGCTTCAATATCGAGTAGCAACGAGTGTGCAACAGATATTAGTTACTTATTCCGACCCAATAAATGAAGTCTGCATCCAGTTTAGTAAGACAATCTGTCGTCTGCATTCGACAATCTAATATTGGTTGTCTGAAATATAAATATCACTGCGAACTTATATAATTTGAGTTTCCGTATTATCTAACGCTGCCAACTAGCGGACTCCGCGTTGCTATTGACAATTTCTCGACAGAAAATCCGAATAACTGATTTCGGCCCGACCCTCGATTCGAACGCGGGACGTTATGAACAGCAGTTGCGCTTACGATAACTGGAGCAACGAGACGGTCAACGAATATAATAATATGATTATGATAATGATAATATTATAACGGTGTACTAAATATAATAATATGATAAGAATTTTAAAACTATAGAACAGCAAAAATTCAACAATAAATTAAAGATTTTTCATTAGAATATTTTTTTTTCAAAATAATAATTAATGAGCACATTCGAATGTACATTTATTAATTGACTTCCAAAATGAAGGACGTCATTAATCTTCTATACTATAATAAAACTTTAACACGACGTCTGTCTGAACACGCATCACGCAAAAATCTGTGAACCGATTTGGATGCGACTTTCACTGGCAGATAGCTGATGTTATAAGGAGTAACTTAGGCTACTTTTATTTTAGGGTTCCGCGCAAAACAATTTCAGCGGGTGAAGTCGCGGGGTACAGCTAGTTAAGAAATAAGAATAAAGTTACATATAACTGTGATCAACTTTAGTTAGTTAGATTGCTTAGCAATCTAATCATGTTATTGATTAAGTGGAATGTTATTGATGAACTCCAAAGTGTAACATATACATACATATCTACATAAATTGAATATCTTACTGTTAAACAATAGGACCCGTTATTGTGATACCATTTTGAAATCGGTATTAAGTAGGCATACTTTCAAATGAATGGGCACTGACAGTTTAGCACATTTTTTTACAAAAATTGCATTTTAATTTGCATATTAAGTAAAAAGTTTGGGTTACAATAGAGAAAAACTTTTTTAATTCAATATCTCTAAATTTACATAAAGAACAATATTTTCTCACAATTGCTCTAGTATTCAGCAGAATACTAGAGCAATTGTGCAATTTGCAAAATGAAAAAATAATGGTTTGAGATGAAACTACAGCAAAAATGGTAACAAAAGAAAGTAACTTCGTAAAGAAAAAACGGAACCCTTGGGTAAAAATGGTTAAAACTATAATATGTTATATTAAATTATCTGTTTTATCGAATCCTTAACGGTGGACTATTTACGCCACATCCTGTGTATAAATAAAATTCAAGTGTCTGTTTTAATATCGAAATAACCGCCTTACATATATTGAGCTGAGGGGATTATTTGCATGCCATTAAGACATGAATGACCTTTTTTTTATTTCTGTCTATCGGTATCGAGTTATCCTGGTGATCTTGATCAGGATACTAGGACTAGGATATAGTTTTTAAATTATTGTATTGTCATCGGTTTTTGTTACGAGTGCAAATTTTCAAGTCAATCGGCCTTCTAGTGAAAATTACATTAAAAGATTCCGTTATACAGGGTTATTTTGCAATAACCGGCCAAATTTGCAGAGAAGGTTCTGAATAAGTAATATAGGCAAATGGTGAAGAAAAATTAATTAAAAAAATCTCAATAATTCTGTCTTTTATATACAAAACGCGTGGTAATGCATTATTTTAACTGATTTTACTGCGCACGCACACATTTGTAGGGGTCGATCGGTAGGCAAAAACGTTGTTGCCAGTAAATCACATTCAATTTGGGATAATTTCAAATAAAAGTAGAAGCCTTATTTACTCGTATTTTCAAAAACTGCAATAACGGTATATCACTATTTATATATTTGAATTTAAGTTTAAAATTTATGCTACTCTTTGAAAAATAACCCTGTATAGATAGATACAAGTGAAACTAATAAAAGCGTGTTAAAAAGAAGTAAAATTTTCAGTGGTCCACATTAACCTATAACAATCGAAATAAACAACTAATCATCCCGTAAAAATTCATAATAACTTAAAAAATACTACTACTCTATTTTAAGATGCCTAAAATTTTTACTTTCTTCAAACGGATTTCATTCTTCACGTCTAGGACGTAAATTTATCTTATAGTACACTAAAACTTTAATGTCTCCTAGTTTCTTATATTGCACTGTAAAAGTTTTACGCACCCTTAAGGATTTTAAGAAGATTTTTCTTTGTGATAAAAGTCGCTCACGGATCATTGTTTGTCTTAAGTTCTTATTTCATTGTAAACATCGTTTTTTCAACACTTTTGATTAGAAACTCCTTGGTTCGAATGCCAACATGGGCATAGTTATTTCCATGAGCGAAACGGTGTAAAGCATTTCCCGTAAGAATGCCATGATGTTGCTATATATATATCTATAAAAAAGCAAAGTATAAGCGTTACTGGAGGGTTTTGAAGCAAGGAAACGTTTGCCACATCGTCTCAATGCGTGTTACCGGATTTGACATGACGTTTATTATTATATAATTTATCAAACATATTGAAATAATCAGCTAACTTGATGATATTAATCTTCCCTTCCACTAAGCACCTTTCAGAGGATAATGCTAAGATGCTAAAATTATGTAGTAACTATTATAGATCATTGTTTCTTTTAACGTCCTGATTACTTATACTTTACATTGCACAAGTTTCTACAAAATATTATTAATTACATCGATAAGTACTTCTGTTATTTTACTTCTATTTTTTCTTATCGGGATTGTGCTCATCACCTTACCCGGCGTGGTGAATTGACCCTTTTTACTGACAAAGAGGCATAATGGATCATAGCCCTAAGGGGTGACAAGACATCCGCATTTTGATTTTAATAGATGATAGATGTAGATGGGTCTACCGCACCCCCTTACAATCTGTGTCCCTTTGTTTTCCCTAATTCTATATAAAATATAGTCCTGCTTGTATTATTTGTCCAGTAACCTATTATTGGAAATTCCTTACTCCAGCAACGGAGTCAGAAATGTTATTGTTATTACTTGTTTTTTTTTTGAATTTCGAATTTCACTGTAATACAAAAACTGTTCTTGTTAGATAGCTAGAGTTTTGAAATTTCAGTATTGCACAGCTGAAATATCCTTTTGTTCATGCTAGAACAATACATAATATCTCTCAGTTAATAATGCCTTCTGGACAGTTTGATAAAAGGATTCCTTGCATAAGCTCTTCCTTAAGAATTTATATTTTGTGCATTATTTTGTTAACTATGCTGAACTGATTACGAATATAATTATTTATTTTTAATAGAGGTATAATATGATCTTCTAAGCCAAAAGAAATAAAATCGATATCTTGATCACTCTTATTTCGATATCGTGATGTCCATTTGTTGAAAAAAACAAAAAACATATGTAAACCTAATCCAAATATCAAAAGTCGCAATTTATTTGACAAAAAATATTTCTCTTATAATTTTTCGCTTCTTCATCATTATTGCTTGCTCTTCGCTACGTAGTGTAAAACAAAGTCGCTTCCCGTAGTCTGTACGCTTAGATCTTTTAAACTTCGCAACAAATTTTGATAAAGTTTATATCAATAGACAGAATACTTTAAGAGAAAGGTTTATATGTATAATATATACATATTATTTATTATATAATTCTTCTGTTCGCGTGTATGTGATTGAACTCCGCCAAAACGACTGGACCGATTTTGATGAAATTTTGTGTGTGTGTGATTAAGTTTAGATTCACAATTGGACCCGGTAGGTGGCGTTGTTATCGGGATCCAGAAATCCACCGTGCGAAGCCGGGGCGGATCGCTAGTGTATTGATAAACGCTAGATGTTCATGTTAATGTTATTATTAAGTATTAGCATAAAATTAAAGATCGGCATAATTTAAGTAACTAATAAATTTACACGTAATGACATTTTTATTACAACCTCTGACAGAGTTTGAGCCAAGCATTCTCTCAGAATGCTTAGGAAGATATTATGCACGGAAAAGAATATCGACTAAGCGGAAACTTTGATAGTAGTAGTGGTGCTAACCGTGTAGTAGCAGTATAAAAATATTCACTACCTATTCGTGGTAGAGCCATGCTGCAGCTATATTATGGTTATAGCACGAATGGTTTGGCTCAACCGGGGTAGGACCACGCTCTCACAGAATACCAGCGTAAAATAGCAGCTCAATGCTGCTGTGTTTCGTATGGTGAGTGTAGAGAACCGGAGACCCTTTTTACTGAATAGGAGGCATTCCATTTTAGTCCTCAAGGGTGACAACGCATCTGCTTTTGGATTTTTAATCGAGGTTACATGTGGATGTCTATGGGCCACAGCATCCACTTACCATCAGGTGGCCTGTGTGCTCGCTTGTTACCCTTATTCTATAAAAAAAAAACATATCGGTGTCGCCTCTTACGACATCTAACGAGGCGACACCCTCTGTCGATGGAGAACAAACCTGGAGTACGGCATTAGCGTCTTTTCCGAGTGACAGAAAATAAGAAACTGCGGTTGGCAACTATGGCAAATGTCCCCCTTAGGCTGATATTCAGCAGTGGACTTTAATAGAGTGTAATGGAAACATTAATATACTGAATGTAACAGATAGTTACGGTTTAGTTATTTTTTTTTATTATTACATCTTTTTTTATTATTATTCACCTGATAGTAAGTGATTACCGCCGCCCATGAACAACTGCAACACCAGGGGAATTGCAGGTGCGTTGTCGGTCTTTTAAAAAGGAGTAAGCTCTTTTCTTGAAGGTCCCTAAGTTATTTTGGATAACTCTGTCGACATGGCAAAAGTATTCATAAAGTTAAAAAGTGACAGTCTATATATGTCCCACTGCTGGGCACAGACCTCTCATTTCTGAGAGGGTTTTAGGGCAAGGAAATGTCCGCCGCGCTGATCCAATGCGTGTTGACGGACTTCACATGTCTTCGAAATATTTTTTTCTTATTTTTCAGAACCCTGCATGAGGTTTCCTCAAAATGTTTTCCTTCACCGCCGAGCACGTGGTAAACTACATAAAGCATTCATGGTACAAAAGAAATGTGTCCGAGCTATAAACAATGCGGCTTATAACAATATAAAATAATAATAATATAAATAATATTGCAAAACCCTCTTTAAAAAACTCAACATACTTCGTAATTTGTCCTAATATTGTAACATGTTTAATGAGTTGTTTTACCAAATTTTGAAAAATCTTTACTCAAAACGAGCAACTCCTAAAAAGTCTCACATCTTTATCGCTGCTTCTAGTCACTGGTCTGGTTATTTTGTTGGTGCCTGGTGTAAGCAGAATAATCATACCACCATCTGTAGGCATCAATATGATCTTTCTGATATTTCCTATAATAACCCCTTGAGTCGTAAGAGGTGACAATAGTCGACAGGACGAAATGAACTCTGTTACGACATCAACACACGGTATTTTGTGATTATTTCAGTATATTCAGTATTCTGTATTACATATTGTAAAATATCAGGTAAAAATCCGAGTTACGGTAGCTCAGGAGCTCATTTTACAGTACGTGAGCAACCAAGGGTCGATCCCCGCCAGCACCAACGAAATCGTTAATTACAATTTTTCAGTGCTGATTTACCAGGTGCTCGGCGGTGAAAGGAATACGTGCAGGTCTGAGAAATTTATAAAAAAAACGAAAACATGTGAAGTCCGCCAACTGTGGCAGCACGGCGGACACTAACTTGCTCTAAAACCCTCTCAGAAATGAGAGGAGGCTTGTACCCGACAGTGGGACGTGTATAGCCTGTAACTGTAAAATATCCGATATATTAATGAAGAAAGTGTATTTTACAGTATAAATACGTTTAAATTATATAATATGCCACTTTACATTTGCTGTTCGCACTGCGATAAAACTCAAACGCTAAAATCGAATCTCATCTAAGGTGAATTGTGAGGTTTCCCAGGAAGTAGCGACCTTTTACATAATGGTTTTTTAACAGCCTCTGTTTAAGACTGTCGCACAGAAAGATTAAGTGTTGCACCGTTTCAGAGAGTATTCTTTCGTGCGAACAATAAATTTAGTTTATTGTATACCTAATAGTTAATAAAGATTAGTAAAAAAATGCAGACAAGCGAAAACACAGTCCACCTGAAGGAAGAGGATGCTGTGGCCCTTAGATACCTATATATATGGCCTACATATAATTATTCTGGTTCTGGATGCTGTCTATCTTCAAGTTGTGCATGTATACTTTAAAATTTAAAATTTTGTACAACCGACTTTAATATATATTATTAAGGATAACTCAGAACTATTGGTCAGACCTTGATCCTAACTTAACCTTTTATATGGGACCACGTGATAAGCACCAGCTTTCAAATAAAAAAAGAATCGTCGAAATCGGTTCACTTAGAACAAAGTTATGAGGTAACACACATAAAAAAATACAGTCGAATTGAGTACCTCCTCCTTTTTGAAGTCGGTAGAAAATGCCTCCATGATACAACGGAAGTGTGGGGAAACGGTAAAGTTTAAAAAAAGAAGGGCAATAAAGTTTGTAAATCTAATTTAAATCACAGAACTGAAGGTTTAATGACATCGTTATTAGTTTATGCCGTGGGGTAGTGGTGTAAGAAAATCGAATATTTACTACCCCATATCGTCCCGTCGGTCTCGAAAGAGTTGACAGAAGGAAACAAACTAGGAGACGGGCACCAGCATCTTCCTAATAGCAACTAGAAAATAAAAAAAATTGGTACCTACTCGCTTCCTAAGAGGGGAAACTATGGTAAAAATCCCCTTATGAAGTGATCTATGGAGAGGCTTATGTTGAGCAATGAACTTTGATAGGCTGTAATGGATAGAAAGGTTTAAAAGTTGTCAATATTAATCTTACATCTATCGTACAACTGCTACTGGCCTTTGCCCTTTGCGTGACATGGAAAATGATACAATGAGTTTTTTTCAACATTAAATTATAGCTATCTGATACACATTCATATTCTCGGCAAGACTTTGACAAACTTACTACAAAACGTTGCAGATGTTATAAATCAAAAAGATTATGGTATGTTCTAGAATTAACCTTGAGAAGAAAATATACGATTAACATATTTTCTACGAGCAGTTTTAGTACTCAGGCAACCAAACTAATTAATATTTCTTAGCCTTTGAGCATGTAAGTAAATAACATTGAAAGATTTTCATAATAATAATTACTGAAGTATCCATATCGTGTCAATAATGGTAAAAGATCGCGTAAAAATCGAGTTGGTGAGGTTCAGTACTCTCAGAAATGAGAGGAGGCCTGTGCCCAGCAGTGGGACGTACTCGTATATAGGCTGTAACTTTAACTTTAACTTTTTAGTAATACTTTATGAAAAGTTTTCTCCTATTTCAAATAACTGCTAGTTATGGTAGTAGGTTCACTTTATTGGGTGGTAGGTCTCCTTTTCTGCCTATAAGTCCGTCTGGGTAGATACCACACTCTTACTTATTTCTGCCGACCAAAAGCAGTGCGTGCAATTCAGTAAGATGGTATCCCTACCTTCTTAGTCCTCAGAAGTGACACCGCATGTGTAGCCTTCTTTATTTGAAGTTGGCTGCAGTTATCCATGTATACAAGAGCCATTTACTGTTAGTTCGTTTGTCACCATGTGCGTGTTGTGTCGTATATGGGGTGCAGTAGTCACTAAACTGGAATGTAAGTTCGTTTGCAACTTTAACTTTAAAATATTTAGAAATTTTTCATTAGTGCCAATATATAGACAGCAACATTTTTCGGAAAATATTAAGAAAAATAAACATGAAAATGATAAATTATACATTTTATAAATAACTCTTAATTTACGTTTTTATAACACGATGAACTCAAAATTAAAGTTTTTTTACATATTTTTAATATCCCCCAAAGGTTCTAGAGTAAGATAGCTTAGGACGAATAGAAAGAAACGAAGGATAAACGCTCATCTAAATATTTTATAGTAAGCGAGCAAACCAAGTTCGATCCCCGCCAGAACCCTGGAAACTATTTAATACATTTCCAGTACTTTATGTTTGGTGGTAAAGGAAAACATTTTGAGGAAAACTACATATGTAAAAATTAAAACAAAAACATGCGTGAGTGTCGTGGAACACTCGGTTGGAACGAAGTTCCTTTTGTGCGAACAATAAATATAATTATTCATAAACGTATTACATTTTTGATTAACAAATACAAATAAATGAATTAGCTATTTTAATATATTAGCGTCTATTAAAATGGATTGTCATTTAAAATAAAATAATATTTCTTTCATGGCAAGATAAGAAAAAGTGCGAGGGAGATGAATATTATTTCATCTCGCTTCCTTATAGCCGCCAAGGCCGTCTACACTACGTCAGAAGGGGTCGTGACGGAAAAATCTTACACTTTTTCTCGCCTAGCCCCTATCCGCCAAATTCGTACCGTCCGACAAGGAACTTCGTTCCAAAAACATTTAAAGTCTGCCAGCACGCATTGGCGATGCGACGAGGCGACAGTGTACTCTTTCTTTCCATGAAAAACCCTCACAGAATAGAGATTATTCCTTTGCAATTGGGACGTATATACATAGACTTTACCACCAAAAACTAACTACACTACTAAATAAGGAATTTCAAAATATTAGAGCTCACAGCTATATTTTTGTAACTGCATTTTACAACTATTCGATATTTCAATCTTTTATATCATTAAAAAAAAAACACCAAGGCACCAAACAAATTCCTTAAATATTGCATTTCCATCGTCACTAGCGATTGCGACTGAAAGGGCCTTGGCACAATTCTTATAAGAGAAGCCTCAAAGTGAAGAAAATGTAGTTTGACACCTAAAACCAAAAAATAACAATATTTTTAATTACTTAATAAAAATAACCTTAATGTATTTGTAAATTGTTATATTCAAATTGGCTTAGATTAAAAATACCAATGTCTGTATAATTGGACGTCACGAAATGAAGCCGGCTAGAATAATTTCTGATTCGTTGCAACTACTATAACAAAATAATATTTCCTAGATATATTTTTTTATCTATATATATTAGTATGAGAAAGCAAAACTGTATACTTGCTACTGTATAAGATTTAGCATAGTTAAAGTTTCTATGAAGAAGGAGTGCAGAAAGCTTACAATTATATGTATAATATGTGTTAAAATACATTAAATTAAATAAAACATTCATTGTTTACGTTTATACTACCAATTTAAAACACCAATAAATTTGTGGTCAAACAGTCGCACAGAGTTGCCAGTTGTAGCCAAAGAATTTTAAAATGTTGCTAACAAATAATTTTTATTAATTTTGAGTGATTTCAAGTGTTCTTTTTCAAGTCTGTAGAATTTACATCAAGGCAAAAAAGCGTTTAATGTATATATTATATACAAGATATCTGTGTTTTAATATACAAAAAATACGGTCGAATTTCGACTACTAAGCGACAATTAGTGTAGATAATTTGTTGGGTAAATTTTGTCTATGCACAAGTGCCTTACTTGAGCTTTTGCGTTGCTTACGCGTTATGCAGAGAGCAATATATACCAGCGATGTAAATGTGAAGATGATGCTTAGAATGTACTCGTAGAATCTAAAGCAACACTTTTCAGATGAAATATAAATAAAGATACGAATTTTACTTGCACAAACGTTATGTTATATATAATAAAGTTATATTCTTTCTGGTACGTTTTCATTAAAGTGTAATTTAATATGGCAATATTAAAGTACGTATTATAAAGGCAGTGTTCCAAAAGTAGGTTACTGTAAATTAAGTCCCATTTAAATTAAAATAAATTACACGCGCGATACCATTTTAAGCACTTTTTCGTATTTTCAACCGACTTCGAAACAGGAGGAGGTTCTCAATGCGACTATATTTTTTTATGTGTGTTACCTCATAACTTTTTTCTAAGTGAACCGATTTTGATGATTCTTTTTTTTTATTTGAAAGCTTGTGCTTCTCATGTGGTCCCATATAAATTTTTATAAAATATTGTTCAAGATCAAGAATAACTGACATATCCAGCGCTATTTTATAAAACGTACTCAGTGAACAGAAGTGACAAATATCAATAGTCCAGCAGTATAACTCGAGGAAAAACAAATGAAAAACAGTGCTAGAAACCAGATAATGGCAAGATTATTGTCCTTTGTTTAATGTTTATGATTAAAATAATAATGTTCTCCAGACCGAATTCCAGTCACGGCGGCCAGCCTCAACGGAGACTAGCCATCGACGCAGGACAGGATTATAGTGCCCAAGTGTATGTACAAGTGAAATCATTCTGTAACAGCGCCATCTACACGGTTTGCCAAGTACTACATCGACCTGCAAAGCCGACTTGTTTTAATAGTAAAGTAGCATAATGGTCGTCATTTGAAGTAAATTTTCTTAATTTATTTCTCGTATAATCTTGATTCTCGTAATTTAGTAACGAGACTAATTATAATATTTTTTTTGAATTTTAGTTGTATAATAAAAACAAAGAATTGTTCTGAGGGGTCTACAAATGTGACATGTGCTAATCCGATGTATTGGACAGAGAGTCCACAGATTAATATGTCGAGCCGTGGTAGCTCAGAAGCTAAGCGGTCTCCGTAAATTTAACGGTTTCACTCGTGTAACACGGGTTCGTTTCCGCCGGCCTCATTAAAATCTTTAATAGCAATTTTACGTGAACATTTAGCATGTGCTTAATGGTGAAGGACTATATCTTGAGGGGATGCCTTTAGTAGGACTTTAATATGCTGTAATGAATGAACGAATCAATGAAACTTACTTACAGAGTCACGTTCACAGAGTTGTAACTCAGTTAGTTTGTGTCAATGCGAATCAATGAATGCCGCATGCTTTACCTGAAAAAAAAACAGTACGTTTTTTAAAACTGACATGTGTAGGTACTTTACGCCATAAACTATACTGCACACAAATTATCTATATATAAAAATCAGTTGCTGTTCGTTAGTCTCCCTAAAACTCGACGGATTCTGATGAAAGCTTTTGTGTGTGTTTGAGTTGTATAGTTTAGATTCACAATTGGACCCGGTAGATGGAGCTGTTGTCGAGATCCAGAAATCACCCGTGCGAAGCCGGGGCGTATCACTAGTACATTAATAATCTTTCAAATGGACTACAAATCAGGCCGATTTATCAATCCGTAGCTAAAATATTAAATAACTGTCTAATGAATAAAATTATACAGTCAGGTGATAATTTATTCCATGAATTTTTTCATAGAATGGGGTTGACAAACGACACAGTCCACCTGATGGTAAGTGGATGCTGTGGCTCATAGACATTTACCCTCGATTAAGAATTAAAATGCAGATGCGTTATCACCCCTGAGAACTAAGATGGAATGCCACGTTTCCAGTAAAAGGGTCCCCGGTTCTCTACACTCACCATATAACACAGCAGCATTAAGCTGTGGTGGTATTCTGTGGTAGCGTGGTCCTACCCCGGTCGAGCCGACCCATTCGTGCTACAACCATAATATAGCTGCAGTGTGGCTGCAGCAGAGGAAGGGTTTAGAAAATCACAAAAAGATTGTTTTATTTTTTATTTTATGTAGAAACTCTTTTCACTGGAAACGAAGCAATCCATCTTAGTCCTCAGGGGTGAAAACGCATCTGCATTTTGATTCTTAATCGAGGATAAATGTAGATGTTTAGGGGGCCACAGCATCCACTTACAATCAGGTAAACTATGTGCTCGTTTGTTACCCTTATTTTATAAAAAATTAAAATTTAAAGCTTAAATAAGAGAAAATTAAAAGTGCAAAAGAAATGCTTTCTGCATCTAACTGGAGGAGGCCTTTAAAATGTTCCGATTTCATCCTTCTTATTATTTCCTTCTGTCTCTATAATAGTAACAGTTTTCTTTTAATTTATGTGAAATTAAGGAATACCACATATAAGTAAAATGTTGTATTAAACTTCATCGGTCATTGAATGAAACTATCTGTCGAATAAGCGGTTATGTGGACTGATGTGGACAGATACATTTATTCCTCTGCACCCTACTTTTATCAAAAATGTTAAATAAACAAAAGGAACTAGACTGAGCGATTGCCAGTACATAATAACTATGAACACAAAATAAAAATACTCATGGCGGTAATTGCATGTGGGGGACTAGGCGAGATGTCCGGTAACACGATCTCAAATCTGCCTGTCAAGCATGTCAATTACAGCAAAAGCTGGCTTCTCACCGTGCGTGATATTACTAGTCACGTTTGCCAGTATGTATGCGCATGACAGACCGAGGCACCCGAGTTCCATTAACATCGTTCGATTTCATATAGAATTAAAATTTTGAAATTGTTTCATTAGTCCTGTCTATATTCACGTACGCGAGAGTACTTTACGATCGCACGAGTCGAAACATAATAAACGTAGCGACGTTTATACGCGCCACCTCACGTGCTCGAGTCGCCATTACCGTTACAGCCTATTAAAGTCCACTGCTGAACATAGGCCACCCCCATAGATTGCCTCATAGGGGGATATTTGCCATAGTTGCTACGCTTGGCAAGCGAATTGGCAACCGCAGGTTTTTTTATTATTTTAAGTTCTTATCAGGAAGATGCTGCTGCCCACGGGACGATATGGGGTAGTAGGTATTCTTACACCGCCACTACACGGTCACCATTAGTGCCAAAAATTATTTAGTCTGTGTTAGTGCACTCACGTTGCGCCTTTGAAGTTTGAGTGTATCTGACTCGCTATCACGCGTTATTCCGCGCACTACTTTCACACGGCGTGTAGCCGCGAGCTGATATCGCGCCGTGAGAAGCCAGCATTATACGAGAGTGTCCTACGTTCAGTAATGGGCTGTTTACGGGATCGTGAAGACGGTAAACTCTAGGTTTATGGTCTCTAATAAAATAAAAGTTATTTAAGTAATTTTCTATCGTTATATATTTCATTTGTTCTATCTAAACTTTGAGTTGTAGAGGCTGTGTAAGAGAATAAATTGACCCATATCATCACATGGGCGTCATGGAAACTAAAACAAGAGAGGGGTAGCATCAACTTCCTGATAACAGCTTAAAATAATAACAAACTGAGGTTGCCAACCCGCCTGCCAATCGTGGCAAATATGGTAAATATCGCCAATTTGAGGCAAAGTATGGGGGTGACCTAAATTCAGCAGTGGTATTTTGATAAGCTATAATGAATCAATAGGCCTTACCAAAGCATGGTCCTGAGTCACCTGCATCCATCGACTTCCTGCATTTCTTACCGCTCCATACTTCGCCTACCGATACGAGGCAGCCACATTGTGGCATTCCTTGGGGAAGGCCTATGTTTAGCAGTGGACTTGTGAAGGGCTGTAATTATAATGATTATAATGAATGAATTAATAAATGGATGTTAATAAAACTAAAAAAGCCCATTTAATTAAAAACAAATGCAAATTAAAAGAAAATTTTCATAAAAGTTAACGAGAAAAAGTTTTCCGTATAAGCAAATAATATTTCGAAATGAAACAAAATAACTTTTAAATAACTTAATGCCTAACGCAAATGAAACCAGCCTTTGTTATATTGTAATTGAAAGGCGCTTGACCTTTTGCCGCGGTAATTGTTAACGATTTCTCAACCAGAGTTTATTTTTACATTTAAATTTTCTTTAAACTCTTGTGTAGGCGAGAACAACGAATATAGAAAACTTTATATTTGTATATATTTTTATATTTTTCATCGTCGTTAGGTGTAGACGCGGTGTAAGAATGTCAACCACCTCATATCATCGTATAGTCGTAGTAAGAGACGACAGAAGGAAATATAAGAGGAGATCGCCAGCATCATCTTCCTGATAACAGTTAAATAAAAATAATAACTGCGATTACCAACCCACTTGCCAAGCGTGACTATTTTGGCATATAAGAGTTCTATGAAAGCTACAAACAATAAACGGTCTGCTTCTTTTCACTCTGGTGGCAGCCATTTAAATAGCGGGGTAGGGGATACAAAGAAGAAGAAAAAAGAGGTTTGGTAGCCACCAACGACGATTGGACCTTGCATCATATATCTCACGCACATTGAGATTTACATCACATGATTGGATTAATTGAAGATCGAAGACAGTAATCCCCCAATCCGGCAACTTGCTCTTTCATCGGGAGGGCGATCATCATTGATCCGACCTCCTCGAGAATTAAAGGCTCGAATTTTTAATTGTTTTCAGTGCCTAGAAGATTTCAATACGTAGATAATATCAATGATGAACTAACTACTAGACCGATCCCAACAGAAAAACTCTTCGATCACACTCATGTAATAACTGCTAGACGGGAAATGAGACTGCAGTTTAGACGGCTATCAAATAGACAGATCACTCTGGGATTTTACTGAGACTTTCTTTAAAACCATATTAAAGAACTATAGATCTATTTCCTTTGTAAGCCACGTTCCACGTGCTATTTATTTTACATTACGAAATTACAAGCATTACGAAACGCTTTTCACGCAGACTCTACGACCTAGCTTACTCTCGAACAAGCCTGTTTGCGAAAAGGTTTTAGTAGCATAGTTCACATCTATACCCTTCGGCAGAAGGCTGAAGAGTATAATCAGCAGTTGCCTGGCTTACGTTAGTTATGAGAAGGCCTTCGATTCAGTTCAAACTTGGGCGATGTAGTACCTTAGCGGTACCAAGTTGAAAGTTGCCATATCGAGGGACTGAAGTACTTGTAAAGTAACACTACGATGTATTTCCGAGTACGCAACCAGAGTATGAAACCTATCCAACTACAGATTGGTGTAAGACAGGGTGACGTTATAGGCTGGACTAGGCTATAGGAATAATGATAGTGATATTTTTATTAAAATAAATATCAGTGCGAAGCGCATGGTAGCGCAATCGGCAATCTGCCAACCAAACTTGGTGATTAGCAAAATCCTCTCAAACTTGGCAAACGCCTACGTATTTTCGTCATTTTTTTTAATCAGATTTGTGAACGAATGTTTATGACAGTGAACATAATTAAATAGTCTACAACATACGTAGAATTGAACTTGTAAATTATTTTAATTAATGTATGTGTATGTGCTTCTGTAAAATATTAAACTCGGCAGTAATTTTCCAGTTCCATGACTAGAAGTAATATAATTAGGCATAACCAATCGTGCAAAATACTAATTAGCGGGTTGTTCCCGTGTTCTCTGATATAGGAAAGGGGTCAGTTCACACCGAGCCGCGACGCGACATTTGGCGTGCACATGCTTGAAGAGGCTGCGAAAAGCCACGCAACGTTTAGCGGTATCGCGGTTATTTTATGCTATGGAGCTTGGTGCCCATTCAGATATCAACTCTTTTATCAGCGAAACATGAACGTCGTTTGTACCAAACTTAGCCCCTTTTCACATTTATGTTTTTGGTGGACGCAATATGTGATAATAAAATTTTATATACTTTAATCTATACATTCCATAAACATTTTTTAACATAAAATTGAAGAGTCTGTCTGAAATATCAAAATAACTGGCAATAAGCAAAGGGGATATTTATGAAATTGACGAGATGATTTAGAAATAAATTACCTTTTTAAATGTCTGACTGTCAGTCTGTCCGGGCTAATTTACGGAATGGCAAAACCGAATGTGATGAAACGTCACAAAAAGATAAAGAGCTATGCAAGGAGTGATCTAGGCTATAGTTTTTCAGAAAACTTGCAGGATTTTTTGTGAAACTGAAAAACTGATACAAGAAATGGCTTTGATCATTATTATCTCATAACTTTAAGAGATACCTACAAAAAGCCTCGATCAAAACGATCGATTTTTATAGTTTGCAGTTTTATACAAAAAATGTCCCTTATTTTCTTAACACTAAAATAATGTAAAGGAAAGGAAGGACTACGAAACTAAAAAGTGCTAAAGGATGAGGTGATTAGACATTTTTTACGTGAAATTAATAGATCTTCAATTTTTATTTTAAACATTTTCCGTGCCGCACGTAGTTTTCGAGATAATATTTAGAAAAGTGAGCTTAAAGCGGTTTTTGGCAATTTAGCTAGTTAAAAATACCTTTATTATAGATGTGCAGTGCCTTTGTTTGAGTCCTACGCGGACCAAGTGTGGGTAAAAGCTAGTTATAATAATACATATTCAATGTACACAACTGTGCTCGCGATGCAAAAATGATAGAATGATCAAAATTATCTCTATCGTTTTAACCCAATCACCTTACCCTTACCCATATATCTTACCCACTGCCTACTGAGTAATGATCGATCCATGTTAGAACCAATGATCGATCGGACACATACCTATAATATCTCAATAGCTTCTTCGCTGATACCACACTTCGATGAAAACTCAAAAAGGCAGTAAAAACAAAACTATGAGTGTTAATAGAAAAATATATAACTTAATAGGATCCAGTTATTTCGATATTACAGACAGACACCTCAATTTTATTTTTATGTATAGACATTAAACCAACGCAACATCTTATTTTTATCAGACTCCATCAAAATGTGTAGGGCTACTGGTATCAAACTACGAATACATATACGTTTATCATATGCTAAGGATTGGATGTAGTCTCAGAAACATCGAGATAACCACAATCATCCTAACCCGTAAAAAATATTTTTTTGAAGAAGATTTAGCTCCAATTGATATTCGAACCCAGAAGAAACATAGTACCAAGTAGGACTGTAACTACTGTGCCATGACTAGAGTATAGGACCATTGATCATCAAAGCAATTGGGACTTTTATACAGCCTCTGATTTGTAATGGAACAAAAAATCAAGGAACTTTATGGCTTCATGTTTCTTTATCCCGGTAAGCGTTTGATTTCTTTTGCAAACTTTTCTGAAAGGCAATATACATATAACTACTAAGGCTTTACATAATAAAATTTGCTACAAATTTTTAAAATATAGATGATTAAATATAGCCCATTTTTAGAATTTATGAGGCTTCCTCCCTAGGGCTCAATAAACGTATCTATATCAATAAAAGAATCTATGACAACATGGCCTAAATCCTCAAAATACATTCGTCATTACAAATTACTATTTTAATTTATTATGTTCCTCATAGTATTTGTAACCAAGGAAAGAGACAGAAGAACGATCAAGACGTGTTAGAGATAATTTATTTGCATCCTATTAATTAATATATATTATTTTATTATATTAGTGTTAGTTTATATATATTATATGTATTATTTTTATTTACTATATTATTTTATTTTTATTTATGGTATTATTTAACATAATTTACGTAACATTTTGTATATTATTTATAGTAGTAATAGTAGTAATGTATGCACTAAGTTTGCCTTTTTAATATATTTTTACTGGAAGATATTTCAGCAAATTATGGAATAAGTAGAACCTTTGTACGAACTCACTTTAAGACAGATTCTGTATCTTGTGTGTACATAAATAAATAAATAAAACATGCTTAGAAGCGGAAAACAACTAATCCCTTAAAACCGTACCTTTGATCCTATTTCATAAGCATAATAAATAAAGGGACACGGCTCGTCTTGTAGCAATATAATGTCCGCAGTTGATTGTTTTCGAAAATATTCGGGAATATACGCCGTAGATGAAAGAAGATATCATCTTAATATCTTAATATCACTTAATAACTATTGACAAAATTAACTGTTACTGGTATACAGCCTATAGTTCATGATGATGATGATGAGTATAGTATACTTCAAACTACAAAGTACAGTACAGTGCAATGCCGTGTGACACCCAAGACAAGATTCATTTGAAGAAGGGGCAATTTAAGAAATATGTGTGTTATACTTTAGGCGATAGATTCAATTCCCATTTATTTTCAATTAAAGTTTTAAATATACGATCAATTGGATGCATCTAAACTGTAGCCCTTACGGCTTTTACTACAAAACGATGTATTTAATGATACATCTGTGTGCTATTACATTTTACTTAAAGCAATATCTATTCGCTATTTTTATTTTTCGATAAAATAACTGCATTAAGTATCATCATCATTACAGCCCTTCACAAGTCCACTGCTGAACATAGGCCTCCGCCAAGGAATGCCACAAAGAACTGTCCTGAGCCACCTGCATTCATCGACTTCCTGCATGTCTTTCCAGGTCGTCTAGTGGGGGGTCACCCTACACTTCGCCTACCAGTACGAGGCTGCCACTCGAGAACATTTTTTCCCCATCGGTTGTCGATTCTTCGAGCTATATGGCCGGCCCATTGCCACTTCAGCTTACTAATCTGTTAGGCTATGTCGGTCACTCTGGTTCTACTGCAGATATCCTCATTTCTAAGTTTATTTCTAAGTTCTTTGCATTAAGTATAAACTTCATTAAATAATATTATATCAACTTTGAGTATACACACTTGTCGTAGTTTCGGAGCTAAAAATTCTATTTCAATTTCATAGTACGCAATAAAATTGATTATGTTAGAAATACGAATTTCAAGGACACGTGAAGTCCGCTGACAAGCCAACAGGACTGACTGTTCGACAACGTCGTAGAAATTAGAAGGCCGGTGACCAGCAGTGGAATGTTATAGGCTGAAACTGAGACTAGTCTTAACTCTCAGTCAAATGTATCTAATTCCACGTTGAAATAATTAATTAAAGATTTCTGAAAAAAGTCTTTCGCTCTATAACCAGAATGCCTGAATAGGAAAATTGTCAATTTAAAAGTGAAGTTATTATACTATCAATACGCATTGTTCCATTAGGCAGTTGCGAATTTTTCATGTAATTTTAAATATTTTTTTTTTGAAATATCACTCATGAAATAAAAACGTCACTCATATATGTCTTCATGAAGTTGGCTGTCAAACATTACTGAACTCAAAGTTAATGGGTTTTCGAACATAAACCTAGCAGGTTTTTTCTCATAGTAAAATTAGGTCTGCGTGGAAAATATTCATTTAATTCTAAAAAAAATTAAAAATTACCTAATTAGCTAGATACCACTGTAACCGTTTTATGTATATAACTTACTATTTAGTTTATTTCATTTATACGTAAAGCTTAAAAAACTAATTTAGATTTACTATATGAAACTACTAGACTTCAAAACACTATGAAATTGCTGAGTGAGTGTTGCGTAATAGAGTTAGCGACTAATCTGACGAGGAACAATATGGCTTCCAGGTATATGGGTCAAACAAATTTGGTTTAGTATTTCGAAATCTAAATCTTCGCAGCAACGAACTTAATCTTTGTTTAGAATAAATGAAATCTTAAAATTATTTTTAATAATTAAATATAGCGGCGGTGTATTTTTTTATTACAAAAAAGTGTAAGGATAAAATAAGCTATGTAGAGGGCTATGCACGGATTTCCTCTGCCTGACAAAATTCATAACGATGATATCCGCAGCAGAATCGGAGTAAACGACATAGCCCGATAAAAAAAGTAAGCTGAAATTGGCCGGCCGTATAGGTTTATGAACCGATTACCGATGAGAAAGAAAGATTCTAGAGTGGCAGCCACGCACCAGTAAGCGGAATGTAGGTTGGCATCCACAATATGGAGTAACGACCTGGTAAGATAATCAGGAGGCCGATGGATGCAAGAGGCTCAGGACCGTGCTTTGCAGCATTACTTTAAGGCTGCTTGAACTTATTTTAATAACGTTTGGGTTAAAATGTTAATAATAAAAAAATAACGAATGAAAAAAAAATTGTCGCCAAATTTGCGAATCCGCTGTTATGTACTGGTTTGAATTGAATATTTAGATAAATGTATCCTGTTTTTAACTCACCTGTCAGAGTTTTAGTGCAATTTTACAATCATATAAACTTTTATCTAATATTTTTCATTTAATAAATCAGTTTTTCTGACACATATGTAAATTATCGCCTGTCACGTTATAAGATTTATTGAACAGGAATATTACAATTCTACAATTATGTAATTTTTCCACCATGACAATTTTGTAATTTTCATTTATATTCACGATAATATGTAGAAATGTCAATCGTTATTATAAATTGTAAATTACAAGATTTTTAGATATGGCCCAGGCATCAATTTTTCATTAATTTATGTAAAATAAAACGGTTTGCAGGTAACTTCTCGAAAACCGTCACGACATTTATTAGCGGCTGCGGTAAGAATGACACAAAGATGCTACATAAAGATGCGAATATGAAATGTGTTCACAATTAATTTTCGCATCTTTGTGTCATAGATATCCAGCGATAATCCAGCGTCTCTCTCAGCGCAGTAGTCTCAGTAGACTAGCATCTTCTTTAATAACTATGGACAAAATTAACTGTTACTGGTATACAGGCTGTGGTTGATGAGTATTGTATAGTTCAAACTACAAAGTATAGTATTTTTTAGATTCATTTGAAGACGGGGCAATTTAAGAAATATGTGTGTTATACACATATTTTAGGCCATAGATTAAATTTTCATTTTCCAATTAAAGTTTTAAATATACGTATTAGTAATCTACTGATAGATATGGGCCTATCCCATTGTAGGAAGGCTTTGCCATAATCGCCACACCTGTCAGATGTTTAGTACCTTATTTTGAATATTTTACATTGGGTAATAACAAGATAGTTTTATCAGAGGCAAGGAGATAGTCTTGCCTTATATTGCAAATTTTCCGGACCAATACGACTTAGGGACCATCAAGAAAAGAGCCTACTCTTTTTTAAAAGGCCGGCAACGCATCTGCAATTCTCCTGGTGTTGCAATTGTTTAAGGGCGGCGGAAGTTACTTACCATCAGATGACACGCATGCTCGTTAGCCCCCTCTCAATAAAAAAAATACGACTACAACTTTAAATATTCTCTTATACTGCCACGATACTGAAAATGATCAATTTACTGCTTTAATAAAATCATTGTTCTTTTATTATATTTTTGATTACAATTTCGAGTGATAATTAATATGAAAAGATGTTTTTAATGACTACGTTTAAATTGTTTCTAAAGACTTTTTAATATCATTTTAATTTAGAGAAATCTTGAAGAACACTTTACTTTTTCGAAACTGATTTCGATCTTTCAATTTCCTTTCATTTTCCTCGCTCAGAGAGATAGACATTTGATAATATTTCAAGAATATTATAAAAATTATGGTCGCAACGTTCGTGCGGTGGAAAAATACGTTTGTATTTGAATGGACAAATATTTATTTATACGTATTTACAAAGTTGAAAATAATTAAAAGCCGTTTACTTGATTTCACATCAGGATCGTCGTCAATATAATTTCTTTTTATAGAATAAGGGTGACAAACGATCATACAGTCCACCTGAAGTTAAGTGGTTCCCATGAAACATAGACATCTACATCTATCCTCGATTAAGAATCAAAATGCAGATGCGTTCTCACTCCTGAGGACTAAGATAGAATGCTTGGTTTCCAGTAAAATAATCTCCAGTTCTCTACACTCACCATACGAAACACATTCTGTGAGAACGTGGTCTTTCTCCGATCGAGCCGATCCATTCGTGTTCAATTCTCATTCATTTCATCAATTCGTTAATACTAGTCCGGCAATCAGGTAAGTCGTAAAAGTTGACAAAGCACACTATATTTACAATTTATATATATAACTAGCTGGTACCCGGCGCGTTGTTGCTGCAGAAGAAATAATTGTGGAAATATTGTTTTAAATTTGGAAGAGTTATGTAGATTAATTAGTATTGATAACACATTCATTGAAGTTGAATGATATATAACTTTTAAATAAATTTGTCGGTACGATACGCGCGCCACCTACTGTAAGTTAATTGTACCTACTATGCCTATAACCTTCGCGAAAGTGCAAGCAATAAGTTGACAATGTTTTACCGCAACCTGATGAACGGTATGGCAGCGCATAAAATAATTTGAGAAGATATAAAGCCTTACGTACGGATAAAGAATGGGATTAGAAATGACGGCTCATCGAGCCCGTACCGTCCACATGCACACAACAGTACCAATAGCGAAAACCTGCTAATAACGGTATATCGTTATAACGTTATATTATTCGGTTAATTTGAAATTTTCTATTAATGGGAAAATATTTATATATAATTGTATACCCAAGTAGACAGGTACATTAATTTTAAAATAACATTGATAACTAGCGTCCCGCTCTGGCTTTGCCTGGATGGGGTCTATTAATGTGGTGTTATTTAGACTTAAGATAATTATTAAAGACCATTTATTTAATCCTATCAATATTTCTATTTTAATAAGATCTCCATTTTTTTCTAATAAAATTTAGTCTAGATTACTCCTGGTATTACTTACTATTTATTCGTGAAGTGTTATTACAATCAGTTCAGCCATTCAGAAGATTAGCTCGGACAGACAGACAAGCGAAAATTTTAAAAATGTTTACTCATGTCTCAATGGCATGTGAATATTACATACAAAAATATTAACAAACAAAATGGACATTAATTATGAAGAAAACTCTCAGAACGCATCTAGCTCACAAATTAGCAAAACCGGAGTGATTTTTTTTGTAGTTTATGGCGTTTTGTTATCATTGATTCCAATGACAAGTTGGACTGAAGTTATGAAACTTACGAAAAATGTATATCGAATGTATTTTTTTGCAGTCTTTACCGGCGGGTGTGAGTAAAGATAGCGACAGTGTGCGGGCGGGAGGTGAATAGAGGTGTCGCCATTTTCAATCCCATTCTTTAACCGCACGGGTAGTTAGTGTATTTGGAATTGTTTTTACAAAAGAATAGAGTTACAGATTGCCTCAAAAACTAATTGTTGTTTACTTGGTAGCAGAGCCATGAAATTTTTTACCTGGTAGAGCCATGCTGCAGCCATATTAATAGTATAGTTGTAGCACGAATGGGTCGACTCGACCGGTGCAGGACCACTCTCACGGAATACCAGCGTAAAATAGCAGCTTAACGCAGCTGTGTTTCGTATGGTGAGTGTAAAGAAACGAAGACCCTTTTTACTGGAACCGAGGCATTCCATCTTGGACCTCACGGGTGGCAGCGCATCTGCATTTTGATTCGTAGTCGAAGATAGATGTAGATGTCTATGGGCAACAGCAACCACTTACCATCATGTGAACTGTTTGCTTGTTTTTCATCCTCATCCTATAAAAAAAAGCTCCTTTTCTGCCTAGGAGTCCGTCTGCGTAGGTACCACTCTCTTATCTACTTCTGCTGCTTTGTAGTTGTGAACAAACTACTGTGTTCCTATCTGAATGGTATAGAGAGCCTGTATAACTGCAGGTTGCGAGGCATTTCATCTTAGATCTCGGAGGTGACAACGCATCTTTTTTGAAGTTGATTGTAGGTGTTAATGGGCTGCAGTTTTCACTTACCAACAGGTGGACTGTAAGTTCATTTGTCACTTCAGTTTTATATATAAAAAAATTAAATCAAAAAACAAAAGGTGTCATAAATACCATCACCGCAATACTAGACGATCTACTGATCTGTGCTTATTCCTCGATATACCGTGCGTTAGAAACAAACTTTAATGAGCACCTGCAGGATAACGATAGTGTCCTCATAGCAAGACGGCATAGGCTAATTTAGCTAATACAGTGCACTTGACTATACAAGATATTTAGATTATGCTCAAACACTAGCTTATAGTGTTCGAAAAGATATGTGTACTCGTATTTGTATTCTAAAACATGCACATGGCTTTCAGATAAATATTAAAATGAGACACAGGCGCGCTGATATAAGCGTCAGTAACACCGCGACATTGACGCGACTTTAATAGGCACGTATGTCAGCTCCGAAGGCTTTTTCTGTATTCTGTGGCCCCAAATAACGCAATATTAACACACAAGGTCTTCGTTATCTTCTGCACTGAAATCGTTCTCTTCCGATATGTAATTAAAAACTTAATTTTATATAATAATTACCACCATATAAATTTTATTCACTTTGTTCCGATTGTGATCTTCGCGTTGACATAAGATCAGTTCAGCCGTAATTGCTACGCGATCCTTCACGACTATCACTTGCACGGTGCTATATTGTATAATAAACAATGTATATAGCCCAATAATAAAAAATGTATATGGTCCAACCGTGTAGCGGCGGTGCAATAATATCCACTAACCCATATCGTTACCCGTGGGTATCGTAAGAGGTGACAAAGGGAAACAAACCAGGAGATGGGCAGCAGCGTCTTCCTAAAAACAACTTTAACATAATAAACTGAGGTTGCCAACCCGCCTGCCAAGCGTGGCAACGGTGGCAAATATCCTCCTATGAGGTAGTCTATGGGAGAGGTCTATGTTCTATAGTGGATTTTTGATAGGCTGTAACAGTAACGGATTATATACGGAAATTTCGGTTTTTTTTTTCAGTATTGTCTGAAATGTATAATGTTGTAATACTATAAGAAAACGAATAATACGAAAAGTTATTACATAAAATATTGACTCCTATCTTTATTTAATTTAGAATATTAATTTTGAACTAAAACCGTTGTCATAAATATGTTAAGTATTTTTTCGTTTTTGGGTTTCTATTGATGTTGATATGTCATGATACAGCTTTGATTTTAGCGTAGTAATGGTAATACTGCAAATAGACGTAAGTAACTCGTAAACGGTACCCTAGACGCATGTATATGCGTCTAATTTACTTCTTGTTTTTAAAGAGTTTCAACGTAAATTTGCAGTGTAATGGTGCTGCCTTTTGTAAGATGAGTGACAGGAAATGGAAACCCATTTATTTTAATGGGGTATTGAAGCTTACTTTGTTTGCAATGGAGGACATGGTGTGGTTAGGCTGCAATAGACATTTATAAATAAATTATCCTCATCGTCTTCCACTGAACGATCCATTGCTAGATTAGACCCATAAGCATGTTGTACTCCTCACACCTGATTAGCAGATTGGCATGTCTCGCATCTTTTTTAAATTGAAATGACAAGCAAAGTTACAGTCTTTCTGATTGTAAGTGGCTACTGCAACGAACTAACTTTAAACAAAGAAGATTACAGATGCGTTGTCACCACTGAGGACTAAGGATCTACTCTAAGATTTCTCAGACTGCCATTTTACTGACTCTCTGTACCCTACAGACCGGAAAAATGCAGAGCAGACATCTTACCTATTTATGATATATATTATATTATATTTATTATATATATTATATTTATTATATCAATTTAGAAACATCATTAAATGCTATTCCGTGCCAAATTTAGCAAAATTCGATCACTTTTAGAGTCACTTCGGTGTCTGTCTCTATGTCAGTTTGTCAAAGAATTTTTTTGAATTCCCCAAGACTATTGGACCTAGATGATTGATAATTGGCATAAACATATATAATTTGCTACAGGAACACGTGAATAAATACTATTATATGTCTAGAAACATCTACAATTTTTATATTGGACGTGTCTTCCGATTTATCCATAAGAAAGATAAATTGTCTAGGAATAAAATTTATTATTATTATTTACTTTTTACATTCATTCATAATTAAAGTTAATTTAGTTTTAACAAAATAATGATGATTTCATGGTCTTATATGCGATATTTCATTCAAATCATTGGTCCCATTTAATATTGATTGGGACCATAAAATAGATTCTGATATTTTTTCTACGTTCGAGTAGACTTCAAAATTCCATAAATGCAGTTCTACACATGTAATAAAACAAATATTAATAAATCACGTTACATTTTAAGTTTTATTTAACCGGGTTGTACAAAACACATCTTTCGACGAAAGTTCCATAAAAATTTACGTAAAAGAACATATTGCTGATATGAAGCACCGATGCTCCGGGAAGTCTGAAGTATGTCAACATGTTCAGTATCCTCCCAACCATTATATCAGATCTGATAGACAAAAAATCCTCGCCATAGAACACCGATTCCTACCAAGGATAATTAGCGAGGCTATTGAAATTAAAACATCCTAACTTCAATGGAAAAGATGGTTGGGTGCTACCATCTACTTGAGATCCCATAATTAATAAAATTAAATCCAAACCCAAGCATACTACTGCAAGACTTCAAGATATGTAAGCTCGTCCTGCGTAGATCGGACATCAAATAAAGATAAAATCTCACAGTGCACTTAATTTTCAATTTTTATTAAATCAGATAACGTGATAATATACGAAGTTGGTAAAGTGAAACGGATGCTGGCAGACACCCAATATATTCAACTAAAGAGCTTCCCTCTTAATCTGTTTTGTGTACACAGTACTGGATACTGTGCACACAAAACACACGTGTTGTATTTAACATTTTGCCAAACGTGGTAATTGTGGTAAATCATCCCGATAATGGCCACCGATCTAGATATTTTTAAGCGTGACAATTTTTGATGCTGCGTTATTCAGTAGCATTCTAAAATTTAATTTTATCAATTACTTATCATTAGTTTATTTGCAGAAAGTAGAGGCGCTGTTTTGATAATTAAAACGTATATCGTCAGCGGTGTTTCAAATTGTTATGCAAAGGTTAAAACTAATTTTAAACTTTATTTACAAATATGATATTTATTTGAAAAACACCCGTCATCCCGCCTATTAACTAACATAATCATATATAATAGAAAATTAACATCTAAAGGAAGAAAAATACTTACATACATACATATAATCACGCCTCTTTCCTGTAGGGGTAGGCAGAGACCACTTCTTTCCACTTGCTACGATCCTTACATACTTGTTTCCTTCGTCCACTTTCATTATTCCTTCATACATGCTCTTCGGTTTAGGGTACTCTTGACCTGGCCTTTTTCAGACGTCCCTGATTTGGTCGAGAAACGTCCTCCTAGGTCTACCCTTCAACACTTTCATTCACACTCGCCTTATACACTTTTTCGTCAATCGTTCTTCATTCATTCTCTCGACATGGCCAAACCATCTCAGCATACCTTTCTCAATTTTGTCACTACATCTTCTTTCAAACCACAACGTTTCCTTATCTCACTATTTCTTATCCTGTCCTCAATTTAACTCCTATCATACTTCTTAACGCTCTCATCTCAACTGCATTTATTCTGCTTTCATGTTTCTTCTGCCATACCAACTTTCACTTCCGTACATGAGTGTCGGAACCAACACCCTCATGCACAGCCAAACGAGCCTTGTTAGACAACTCCGACTGCTCATAAAGGGTGCAAGCTCCATTCACCATGTTTCCTGCATTCACTCTTCTTTCGATATCACTCTCACATACTCCTTATAATACTTAACCTTCTTTTTTAAGTTCATTCATTTAAGTTCAGTTATTAACAACCTACATTTAAAATTTAATGGAAATCGGTCCAGAAGTATTTGCGTGAATCGGTAATACACAGACAGACAGACATACAGACAAAATTTCTAAAAACCACTTGTTTTTCAAGAGTATATTAGAATTACAGACACGACTTTTCTATAGATTTATTATATGTATAGATATATTATATATTTATTATATATACTTCAATAGGGTGGTATCTACATAAACGGCCTCCTAGACAGAAAAGAGGGTAGGTACTACCACTTAATAGATGCTACTTTCCGTTGCGTGTTCAGATGTTTCATATCAGGTATAAAAAAATGGTTATTTTTTACTTATTATAATCCAGTGCTTGACCATAATCCCACCTGGTGGTAAGTGGTGATGTAGCCCTAGATGGTAAATCGCACTGTCTCAGCGTAACAAAATCCTATTCAGTCTTGCCTTGAAGACGCCCAGATTTAACATAATCATAAACCGCGCTATATAACTCAATTTAATTTAATTTGGTGTAATTACTCGTGCACTTTCCGCATTTATTAAATCAGAGATTGACTATAGTATTTCGTGAATACAATATTATTTGCTATAATAATAAACATATATACAATTTTCTGATAATTTGAAATAAAACGTTACCCGTAACGTTACCACACTAATAATCTTTACCTGTATCGTGAAGGCAGCTTACATACATTAATTGCACTAGAACAAACATCCAGACCCGGAACAACTATTAAGTTTGTAGACTATACAAATACTTTCTCCGCGTGGAAATCGAACCCGCGGCCCTCAGCGCCGCAAGTCTATGCTAAGCTACTGCGTCACGGAGTCATCATTATATTTTTTTTATAGGATAAGGGTGACAAACGAGCACACAGTCCACCTCTATCTATCTTCGATTACGAATCAAAACGCAGATGCGTTGTCACCCGTGAAGACTAAGATTAAATACCTCGTTTCCAGTAAAAGAGTCTCCGATTCTCTACACTCACCATACGAAACACAGCAGCGTTAAGCTGCTATTTTAAGCTGGTATTCTGTGAGAGCGTGGTCCTTCCCCGGTCGAGCCGACCTATTCGTGCTACGACTATACCGTAATATATAGTAATATAGCTGCAGCATGGCTCTACCACGTATATACTATACTATACTTATTTCTATTTCTATTTTTAGTTGATATAGTTTAATACTAACAATAATTATTATTTTATTAATAAACATTTTATTAATAAGTAAAAAAATATTAATCAAATCAAGTAAAAAAACGAGTGACATAACAGAAATAAATATTAATATAAATAGCTTTTACTTAAACATTTTTTTATACAAGTGGGGATGAAAAACAAGCACACAGACTATCTGATGGTAAATGGATGCTGCGGTTTATAGAATAATAAAATCAATATAATATGTTACAGCTGTACGATTATGGATGGATCTCTTTTCCTCTACATAATACTTGATAGAATTGAACCAAAATCTCAATAAGCTTGAGCGTCTTCTTAATAACGGCATGAGGTTTATTTATGGCATTCGAAAATATAACCATATTATATCTCAATTTCGTATTCACCTTAAATAACTGACTACCCGAGAAAGTTGCACTTCCAGAATATTGTTGGATCTCTACTCCATTTTAAATGATTTGTCCTCCCTTTCCTACCTTCAAGATGAATTTCAATACCTTTCCTCCAAACACGACAGGGTACTTCGCTCTTCAACTAATACGAAGATTTCACTACCATTCCATTTTACGGGCTTTATCGGCAATTCTTTTACTGTTCAGGCTACACTACTCTGGAACTTTTTACCTGAAGACATTAGGAAAACACCAAATAAGATAGTCTTCAAAAGATTGGTTCGGGAACTATTTTCGAAGCCAATGTTGTCTATATAGTATCAATTAGTACAGTAGAAAAAAAAATTAAAAATTAAAAAAAAAATTACAACACTAGGTAATCCTGTATCGTGGGTAACCATTTAGCATTAACAATTTATGTTTAGTTTTCGCTTGGTTTACTTAAACACAAAATTTAAATTTAAAATTTAACAACTAGTGTACAAATGAACAAATATTAAGAGATAGAATAAAACGTTGCATTTCTTAATAATAATGATAGTTGCCCTTATGCTTGGTGTGAGAATATTTTTTCTATCGAGTCATAATTTAAGGAGCCTTTTGTTACCTTTATCCAGATATATTATGTATATGTGTAAAGGATAGTTTTTATCTATAGATTATTATATATTTGTTTGTATTCATATGTATTTGTGTAATTTATAAGCCTTATTTTAATATGTGTGATATCTATTTACTTGTATTATATTTAGTTATTTAAGTCACCTGCCGCAATTTTTTTACCACGCCATGGGTTGACAGGCAGAGAATGCTAACTGGCATTAAGTCCGTCCTTTGTAACCTTTATGTTATTGTTAAAACAACTAAATAATAATATAATATAAACAAACAAATAAATAAATAATATTCGCTGTGCTCAATCCCTTTTTCTTTCAAAAATCTTTTCATCATCTTGTAATTTTTTTATTTTATTGTATAATTTATGTAAATCTTCCTCCTAACCATTGGTTGTGTGAACAATTCTTTGCGTAATAAGGTTATCTGGAAGAAATTGCTTCCAGAGCGATAAGACCGCCTATTGTACCTTTTTATTTATTTCATTTCCTTTTTGTTTCAATGCCTATTGTTGTACAATAAAGAATACATTGAATGATAACCTGATTGATTGAAAACTACATAAAACTGTTTACAATTTTATTATAGCTTTCTTTCCCTATTTCCCCCTTAGGGATGGAGTATCCAAAATAATTAAAAAAATTTAATTCAAGAGTACATGAATCAATTTTCAAATTGAAAAAATACATTAATTGATTTTTCTCCATACTAATTAGAACACCTTCCGACAGGTAAGAAGTTTTTTTTTATAAGAATCTCAAAATACGTTTTATTTATTTTATTTACAGAGTAATTTCAGTTAGTATTGAGGGAATTAACCCGTAAAATAAAAGTTTCATAAAACATCCAATTTCCTCCTCTTAAGGGTTGAATTTTCCAAAATTCTTTCTTAGTGGATGGCTGAGTCATAAAAGGCAGCCACTATCCAAATTTCAGATTTATATGTCAAGCTTTTTGGGCTGTGCGTTGATAGATGAGTCAGTCACAGTCAGATATATATATATAGGTTAAAGATTACAAAAATACTTATTGAAAGTCATTTAAGCTTTACCACCGACATCTACTCGTATCATCTATATCATCATAGACACCTAAAAATTAAAAGGCAGAATGCGTTGATACCTCTGAAGTACAAGATGGAATGGCCCGTTACCGGTAACAATATGTAATATTAGAATTTAAGCAAATTTAAATACCACGCGGTTAGTAACGAAATTATAGTGTTTGTGATAAGTTCTTAATTACAAAAATTTCAGATAATTCAGAAGTAGGATAAAACCTGAATTCCAAATATTAATTAAATTCATTCATTATTTCATACATGCATATATACAAACATACATACAGGTAAAGCTAATATACCTATATTAGTTAAAAAGTCTCCGTTATTCTTGTCACTCAATAAACGAAATATAGCAACATTTTACTGCTATTTATTAAATTTACTTATTGCTACTTAGTTCTTAACTTATTGTGCTTAACATAAACATATTGTTTTTCAAATGTTATTTCGCTATAAAATAAAATATTTATTTACACTATACCCAAATTTAAAGTGCGCCCATTCCAAACGCGTGGGCGCGAGGCAAGAAGCACGTATGCGTTACGTCACCGGTTGTAATTTATGAAAATTTTGTGCAGGGCACTATATATGGCACGCAGGCAATGCTACGTCCACTAAACAGTTTTGTTTATTGCACCTGCTTTCGTAACACACATGACATGCGGTCGCATTTGTTGTGCTTCAGCCTTAATAATCGCTTAATACACGAGTAATTACACCAAATCTAATTAAATTGAAATAAGCCAATACATGTTTTTATTATTTTAAAATAAACATAAGTAATGATAATCGTCGTGTGGTAATTAGAGGTCTTAATATAACCGCCTTCCATTCGATGTCGTGTGTGTCATATATGGACTATAAATTTTATTGGACGTTACTTTTGTCCAAAAGTTTTACTTCGAAATTGTTATAATATCTTCAAATAAGTTAGTGTAAACAAAAATAAACGACGCGAACCTAAACAATTGTATCAAGCACAACTGAAAATATTGTGTAAAGAAAACCAAAGTTTTTTAGCTGATAATAATCTGAAATTCATGCACAATTTGTTCAGTTCTACCTTCTTTGGAAGAGAGTCTTGTTGAAAGAACAACCTTATTGCTTGACGTTTAGAAACTATGTATATTGGTAAATTTCGCAAATAAATATTATCAACAGTATTCCTTGTGGACATAATTTCGTTATTAATTAATTCACTCTTATCATAAGATATTCAGTATTTCTTTATAAATAGGAATTGCCGCAAGTAGGTTATGTTCAACGTTACAAAAAATATTAATAATTTATACTTGCGATTGTTGTCACTTGTTTACACACACACAAAATAAGGACCGGTGAATATCCAAATCATAAAAATTAAATATATTAATAGTGACATAATAAGCGACGCCAAAGGTTAAGGGTGCTGACCGTAAATTTAAAAGTTGTGGGTTCGAATACGCCACTAATTCATAACACTTAATTCGTGAACTCACTTAACATAAGCATTTTATGATTACCCGGCTTGGTTAACGTGAACACTACATATTTAAATGAGACTACGTTTTGCGGATTTTATCGCGCATATTAACTTATTTTAAAATATATTATATTTTAAACTGAAAGAAGCCGTGGTTTACTATGACATTGGGACGTCGAACACCTCAGTTCCCCTCGTGACCATGGGAGCTGTAGAGTACTCGAAACGTAATAAATATACGCGATAAATCCGACAAAACTTAGTTTTATTTAAAAGCATTACTTATATTTCAACTTAAGAATCACATGTATTCAATTGATCCTTGATCCCCGATCCTCACAGTTAAAGCAGGAAATAAATACCCTACAGTATCAAAAGTGAAAAGTATGAAATTCCTTTGTCATTTATTTTTACAAATTTATTTAAAAAAATGTATATAGAGAGAGTAATACAAGAAAAAATTCTCTTCATGATTTATTGTCCAAAATTCAAAAACATAAATCATTCAATTACATAACAATTTATCACTACAATAAAATCACTAAAACTAAAGCAAAATCAAAAACTATCTCGGAAATCATATTTCTACCTTTAACATCTTTTTTTCTAAATCAAAGTTATTACTTTCATAACATTGTGGTGGTAGGCAACAACAAAGTAGTGATAGATATCGATTGGCGTTGCGTGATGAAGCCTCTCATCTCATGCCACTGTTTATAACTGGTTCAATAAATTTAAGCGTAATAGTAGTAATGTGTTGATTTACTTGAAGGGCCCTTTGTATCTGCAATTACTAAAGATAGCTCACGGGTGAAAACGCATCTGCATTTTGATTCTTTATTGAGGATAGATGTAGATGTCTATGGGTCACAGCAACCACTTACCATCAGGTGGACTGTGTGCTCGCTTGTCATCCTATCCTATAAAAAAAAAATATTACCCAAAATAAAAGGTCAACTTTTTTATTATCTTCAAAAGTTCTAAAGTTACTTTGATTATTTGTTCAAACAGTTAGCCGTCAGAGCCGGGGCCCGCCACCCCTGGTCAGACGGCAATTAGATAATTCATCTTTGAATCGGAAAATATCCATAGGTGAACACCGTTACGAAAGTAACATTGGATAGTGTACATGATCATCATTCCCTTCACCCTTTTATAGCTAGCGGCCTAAAAGACCCTGAATCCGATGAAGCTGTAAAGCCAAAAGGCTTATAGCACTAACATCACAGAACCCAGCCAGGCCTCCGAAGAAACCCTAAAGAGTAGTAAAGTAAAGAGCAAAGATACAGCTATAGGTACATTCCGCTTCTGGGTACAAGCCTGTCCTCATTTCCAAGAGTGCTACGAAGCAGTTTATCCGTCCCTCTGCTCCAATGCATTTGTCAGACATGCAGGCATCCTCAAAATGTATTCCTTCACGTGGTAATTAATCTCTTGAAATTATAGTTAAAACAGTCATTGGTGCTGGCGAGGTGCAGATCAAACTATGATATTTACTCGCAGTTCTCTAAATAAAAGTTGTACGAAACGTTGTACAGAAATAACGACCATTTCTAAAAACAATAAAGTTATTAGCAACTTTTTATTACAGACCTTTTTTTACAAGAGCTTTCAGTGTCCATGAAAAAACTTCTTAAAAACAAAAGCAATATTCACAAAATGTAATAAAAGATGATTTAAGTAAGCTTCGTTCTGTAAAACTTCTAACAAACACTGTTTTATTACTAAACTACCTTAGAGACGGTAGCGCTTCAATGTTAAATTAAATGCTAATCAAATTAAGGGACTGTGACGCAACAAAATCATTATCTACTAAATTATGCGAACATTTTAGTTAGTTACTGAAGCAAAGACTCATTCTAACAAGTCTAATGGGACTGGTTTGGCATCCAAAAGGTGTCATACAGGGCTGTGTAGCTTCCCGTGGCTGTTTAACCTATTTATGGACAGTTGTTTGCAAACTTTGAAAGTTGAAGAATGTGTCAAATGACTTTGTACGCCGATGATCAAGTCATATTTGCATCGTCGGCGGCCAGTTGCAAATGATGGATGGTTACTTTAATAAACTGATCATTAAAAGAAAGGTATGAAAGTGAACGCAAGTAAGACGAAAGTGATGGTTTTGAAAGAGAAGAAAAGTAAAACGTTATGTGAAATAAGAATAGAAGGAGTTGATTGAGCAAGTGGATGTGTTTGTATATTTGGGATGTTTATTTAGCAGGGATGCTAGATATGATAAGGATATAGAACGACGAGTGAACGCAGGAAATAGAGTGAATGGGGCTCTACACGCTATTATGAAGAGTCAGAATGTGTCAAAAAAGGCACGTTTGGCAATTCATAATGCTGTGTTAGTCCCTACTTTAATGTATGGTAGTGAAAGTTGGGTCTGGCAGAAGAAGCATGAGAGTAGAATAAATGCTGTAGAAATGCGGTCATTAAGGAGTATGCTAGGGCTGAATCTGAATGACAGGGTGAGAAATAGTGTGATAAGAGAAAAGTGTGGTTTGCAAGATGACGTTGTGACCAGGATTAAGAAAGGAATGATTCGGTGGTTTGGTCATGTAGAAAGAATGAACGAGGAAAGAGTGACAAAGCAAATTTATGTTGCAGAAGTGAACGGCAGAGTCGGGAAGGGACGCCCTAGACGAAGGTTTATCGACCAAATTGGCGTTATATTGAAAAAAGGCCAGATTAGGAGTACCCTTAACCGACGAGCGTGTATGCGTAGATATATGGATGTAAAGGAGGCGAGAGAGGTGTGCCAGGATCGTGCCAAATGGAAGTCCGTTGTCTCTGCCTACCCCTTTGGCATGACAGGCGTGAGTGTTTATGTATGCATGTATGTATTTGTAGAGTACAGGATGTCCGTAGTTGAACCAGAGCAACCAAAATAGCCCAACGGATTCCAAGCTTAAGTGGCAATAGGACGGACATATAACCGAGAGCTGATGGTAAACCGAAAGTTCTCGAGTGGTTGCCTCGTATCGTTAAGCAAAGTGTAGGGCTCACCACTTTCATTTTGTAGATTTTACTGCAAAATAAACTTTTAATAACATAATAGTAAATTATTATATAATTTTCAAATAATTGCTTCTAAAGTCGGTGCTAAGACATAGTGTATTGAGGGAGAATTAAATTGTACAAAAGACCGAAGAGTATAATCTGCCACTTTTTCTTGCGTATGTAGAACATGAAAAAGCACTGGATGATAATTGATAAAAAAAACTAGCTACTAAACGACTTGAATTCAATGCGGCCATGACCAAAAAGACAAGAACCCCAGCGAATCAATAAATCTAGTGTTCCAAACACGCCGAAAGCTCTGCTCCGCTGCACATGTTTATCACTAGTTTTTAGATTTAGCTCAAGGCCTGAGTGTAACAGTATTTTGCGTAAGAGCGCATTCGGCAATATAAGCAACTTCAGGATGATATAATCCTATAATACAACAGTCTCTGTCCCTCTTGCTCGACGAATACAACGCTCAAATGCAGGATACATTTGACCGTTAATGCTGCTGTCCATCCCTAGTCTTTGAAATTTTAGTTCAGCGTTGCTGTACCGAATTTTCATCACCAATCATTTCCTAGATCCTCATCCGTTAAAGCAATAGAATGGTATTAGAATGGTTATATATACTTACACACTACACTTCACAACACAAATCTAATACCTAAACTACCTGTGTAGATTAATAGATTACGTTACCGTTTGATTACTGAAAGTTGTTGATTATACATCGAAAACTATGATTAAATTACAAAGTTATACAAAGAGAAATAATTGCCTTCAAACAAATTACTTTACGCCTTCTATTACACGACTATAATTAAAGAGCTGTTTATAAATTGATAGAGTTAAATTTTTGTGGCAAACTGTTTTTCATCTCATCGAGACTTATTTTGTCATTTGAACTTTAAACATGCATACAACAGAACTAATTTGCGGATTTTACTTTTCTAATACTTTGCAGCATCCACGGTAACAGAGGCACAATGTTATTCAATGTATTAATTGCACATGAGTAAAGAAATACGGTACGGTTTCTTTACTCGTGTGTTAATAGCATAAATAAAAAGAAATACGCATAAACAAATACATAACACTTATCGCAAAGCTTTGCTCAAAACTTATGACAAAAAAAAACGCAAAGCACTACTATATTTCTATATTTATATCTGTATTTGCTAGACAGAAGAGATCGTCTAATTTAAATCTGTACGCGTCTCTCTTGTATTGTAGGTAAATTTTATAACTTTTATCATGTTAAATATTTTAAAAATTATGCTAAGATCTACTAAACCACAATGACGGTCGCCCAGATGTACATAGCATTGTACTTAATACCGTGCATAGCATTATAATAATACACAGCAGTTTGGAACTAACTTTGTTCTTCAATTTTGTTACATGAGTGATTTTTCACCACGCCATGGGTTGACTGGCAGAGAATGCTAACTGGCATTAAGTCCGCCCCTTGTAACCTTTATCGTTATAACAATAAAGTTTTTAAAATAAATAAATAATACTAATATACATATCTATAGTTTTATTTATACTGATATTATGTTTTTTTAATGTTTTTCACACCGAAAAATTTACAAATATTACACGCATCATTGACTAGTAACCTTCGTGATAAAAAGGGTGTATGTGTGAAGTTTGAACATTTTCGTTTCCACTACGTCTGGCGTCGTGCCAGAACAGCCACGATCAACAGGTATTATATCTCACTGTTGTGAACATAAATATAAAATAAAATATTTTGACATTTTATATGACATAATTTTGATATCATATGAAAATATATGTAAAGAATCTGCAACGTTGTATATTTACGAAAACTAAAACAATCATATTAAAAATAAATAATTAAAAGGTTAATTCATAACGGTAATAATTATATTTCTAATAAAAATATCTTACTTCAACAATTAAAAAATCAAGTAATAGCATCTGAAGTCGGTGCTAAATTTGCATCAAACATATTGCATCAAAATTACGAGTAAGGGAGATTGACGGCAGTTGACCGCCGCCGTCACCGGGATGTCAACGGGAACGAGATTATTTCCGGCCGCGATCAAGATGATGTGACGGCGATCGTTTGTCCACCGCGATGATCAAGGTGGTTCAGTCAGTTCGCTACAACCAACGTCAGTTGGTTTGGTTGTTGCCATAGAGAGATATGGCGCTAGTATCAACGTAAAAGCAAGCTACCGAGGACTTTCATACCCCTGGTTGTAGCTGTCCTGCGTGGTAGTGCGTAGAAACAAAACAAACTAGGGAATGGCATGCGTTCAACCGGTGACAACTTCTTCTTCTGTTTTCAACTAAAGAGAGCTAAAGCTCAGACTTCAGAAACTTATTTAGAATCGTTGTGATTTGTCGATGAAACGAAAAAGCGACACTAAAAGGAGACAAACATATACATTAGCCTGCGAGAGAATGAGATAGAATACAGTGTAGACCACGAACTCAAAAGGTTGTGGGTTCGATATTCGAATCCGCCATTGGACTAGTCTTAATTTAAAAAAATATTAAATACATTTTTTTATTTTATTTAACTATAAATAAAATTAACCATTTTGCATAAAATTCTCTTAATATTATACCAATCAATTTATACCAATCCACGATTTCATAACTTGAGTCTATCTAGCGTCTATTCTACAAACCACTTTGAGAGTCAATCGATTTTTGTTCGATAAAATGACTTTACCTATAATAGAATTTACCTTAGAATGAAGTAGACGGCGCTATAACAAAGCAATTTTACTCGAAAGAAAATATTCTTTTGATTTATTACAATAAAATTAAGTCTAAAAATAAGGACTATAACATTTATTTGCTATAAAATTAAACTTTTATCAATTTTATGCCGCACTTGTGGTTGAAAATGATCATCTTACTATTTAATTAAACGTGAAAGTTTGTAAGGATGTATGAGTGTATGGATGTTTGTTACTCTTCCACACAAAAATACTGAATATTACAATAATACAGCTTATACATCACAACAACACATATGCTATAATTAATAAAGATATTGTGTAGATTGGTCAAAATATAACGATAAGTGTTAAGTAAGTCGGCAAAATCTGTCATCTGCGAGCTATTTTGGCGTACGGTGCAAAAACTGTAAGAGCTACACAAATATAATGTGTGGTGGAATTGTTTCTCCTAAATAGTTTTGCAAAAAAGTCCGCGACATATCTATATTTTATGTGTAAGCCATTATTACCAAAATAGTGAACCATAAATACAATAAAATTTGATACTTTATTTACAATGCACATTTTTCAGTAACAAATTTATTTTATCAAAATAAATACTTTAATCGCTTTTGATATTCAAAGTAGATAAACTTTGTCTTTTAAACTACGTAATTTGGTCAAATATTTTAAAAGTAACGACGATATTATATTGTGCGGTCCGCCGCGCGCAGGGCGGTCGGGCGTACTGCGGGCGAGGTGGGGGAATTTATACTATGAAAGTGCGATTATTGATGGATCACCTATGGTTTAAAGTATAATATCTACGCGGAGGAAGTCGCGGGCAAAAGCTAGTATTAAATTAATCATTTGCCGCGAAATATTTTTATTTTATATTTCATTTAATTTGAAGGTTTCACTTCTCCCGCTTGTAACATTTTTTTTAATTTTACCCTTTTGAGTTGTATACGGCTTGTAATATCAACTGTTGTTTATATTACAATTATACTAAACTGCGTGTAAATTTAATATATCCATTAAACTTCCCTTGTAATATTAGTAACAAGAACGAACCTTATAGGACAAACAGGTGTTGTAAGAGCGGTTTTATTTTGACTTAAAACAAACCATCATTGATTTTACGAAACAATTCTTAAAAATAGTTTGAGCTTAGATTTTGGATTAAGCTGCTTTTCATATTACTGGCCTAAGGAAAAGCACAAGTTACTAAGATTTTCGTTTAAATATAGTACATACATTAAAATCTTCATTCTCTATTTTTCCACCCATAGCATAGGGATGAAATTTTTTCTTCAAATTTATATTTTTTATATTATAAGGATGACAAACGAGCCCACAGTCCCCCTGATAGTAAGTAAATGCTGTGGCCCATAGACATATACTTCTGTCTTCGATTAAGAATCAAAATACAGATGCGTTGTCACCCCTGAGGACTAAGATGTAATGCCCTCTTTACAAGTAAAAAGTGTTTCCGGTTTTCTACACAGTATTAAGCTACTATTTTATGCTGGTATTCTGTAAGAGCGTGGTCCTTCCCCAGTCGAGCCGACTATTCGTGCTACAAACACAATATAGCTGCAGCGTGGCTCTACCACGTGTAAATGCCATATGCTCTGTTTTTAGTTATAATTGCAGCACGAATGAGTCAATTCGGCCACGGAAGGACCGTTCTTTCATATAACACCAGTATAATGCTGCTTCATGGTATATAATGAAAGCCGGAGATGCTTTTTACTGGTGATGAGGCATTATATCTTAGTTCTTAAAGGGCGACAACGCATTTGCATTTAGATTTAATAGTAGCTCACTTTGAGCCGCAACCATTTACTTTTAGATGAGCAGTGTGAATTGCATTGAATGCATTTATCACCCTTACTTGTGTCATAATGGTGGAAAGGCAGAAGCTAGCAAATTACTGTGCCTTACTCATTACTAACGATGAAGCAAATCTTTTAGTACAAATGCATTGTCCGCTTATCGAATGATGGCACTACTGTATAAAACATAACGTAATTTAATAATCTGATTACAAAATGAGTTTCTTTATAGCAAAAAGCGTATTAGGCTTAATTAAGTTAAGCCAGTGCGCTTTACCGTCTTCGTCTTTATCGCCACCTACTAACAAGATGGATTGTAGTCAACCACTACCCTGTAATAAACATGATCAGGATCAATTTCAGTTAATTAATACTGTACCACAAACATCTTAATCGACGTATTCTGCCATTTTCTCAAAGTTTTATTTATTAGTGCTCCGTGGTAAATTCAGCAAAATGAAACACTTATGAAATACCCTCAATTTCTGTCTGTCACAATGAATGTTTCACGCAGATGATTGATATTTGACATAAGTATAAAAGGGGTTATTTGAATACAGACGTAAGAATAATAATTTGGGGTTTGCGGCACGGTACCCTAATTATGCTCATCATGGTCTTTGCCGATATAGTTGGAACTTTTTCAAAATACTCATGAGACACTTTATAACAGGTAGGTGTGATATTTAAGACACCGCATAACCGACTTGGTCACATAACCGTCTGACTGTATCAGCCTACTTTTTAGTCACTGGTCTCGTGATTATATCGTTTTGCGCAAAACACTTGAATATTCACTGCGACTTACGCCTTTAGCCTCGATTAAACCGACGTTTTAATACCGAGGATGTGATTTCAAAGCTGTTAAGTGATGCCCACGCTTTATGCTTTCAATTTTGTTGAATTATAAAAGGATGTTGCAAATGAAATCGTTGCAGATGTGTGTGTTTTTAATACATGTATGTGTAGTTTAACAGAGTCGATACAAATCAATTAATTGAGTAAGTGTTTTTAAATGATCTGCGCTATGCAAAATAAGAAATTTATATTTTACAACTTAACAAGCATAATAAACCTGTTTACCATTACTACATTCATAACAACTTTGTATCACAAGTAACCAATACTTAGAAATAATTTAAAATTAATTAGAATATTACATTTATCATCACCAATATAATGTTATAAACTATTTGCTGTTGACCTAATAAAAGCCTAAATACTGGCTAAATACGTTATAATTAAACGCTATACCGTTTTACTATGTAGTGTTAATGTACGAGACTATGAAAGTATATCACACCATCTCCTATAGATGATGGAGTGACCATCTCGAAATATTATCATCATCATCATTCATCAGTTTTAAATATAAAAATGTATTGACAGTGCTTTAAAGAAAAATTTTAATTTAGAAGAGTCCTTTAAGAGTCCGATGGGACAGCAATCCGAAACAACTGAAGAGAGATCAGGCAGAGGACCGATGATTTAAGGGTTTTCCGAGGCATAGAGGTAATACACACCCAACTACTTGACTCTGGGCTGTTGCTGAAAATTTCTAGAAAGAAAACGCCAATAACTGATTGTGGCCTTGCCCGGGATTTCATTTCAAAACCCAGGAATACATGATTAGCAGTTGCTCTTACGACCATTAAACCAACGAGACAGTAATTAGAACTAGGTGGAAATAAAAAAGCGAGTTATTCTGTTTATCCACCCTAAAAATCCACCCTAAGATGGATACTCGGAATCGCGCGTTCATCTATCCAGCCCAGACAGGGTGGATAATCGGAATTGGTGTATATTATATTTCCTCCGATTTTCTCCTTCGGTTTTTTAGACAAACATGGTAAAAACTGGCCCAAGATACTTAGTAGACATTAGCATACCTATAAAAGATATACGTATTTTTTGTTTGAAAGTCAACGCTGATATAAAAGGAGTACCTCATAGAACTACAGAATCATTTGAATCTTGGCATAAAACAATTTAAAATGAAGTTAAAACAAACATCAAAAATTAACGTTTTTGGAATGCTTGCAAAATAAATTTTTTCTCTAACACATCTGTTGTAGCAAAGAAATTTAGAAAACGATTGCAAATGTACATTAAAAATGATTATCCAGGATATCAAATTACGTCTACTCAATAACGAAATTAGTGTTGGTAATTTCCTTGACATATTTAGAATTTATAAATTACGCAATAATATTATTTAAAACAAGGAAGTTTAATTTGATTTAAATACAATACGTAATGCATGGACTTAAATAGGTTGTAACGGTAACGGCTATACGTAAAATGAAGTGTGTTTAAGTTTGTGTTTATAAAACATTAATTAATAATTAAAGTGTGTGAGTTAAACTGTACTTGCGGTAAAAATTTGGAAGAACAAATAAAAGTGAATTCCGATTATCCACCCCGTCTGAGGTGGATAGATGAACACGCGATTCCGAGTATCCACCCTAGGATGGATTTTAGGGTGAATAAACGGAATAACCCAAAAAATCAATTAAAACATATACTGTATACAACTTTATAACATTTAGTACACTTCTGACCTAAGGCCAAGTATGCTCCAACCGGAATGTACGTTTTCTTGTTATCTAGAAATAATAATATGATACGTTTAAGATATTATTCACGTGTTACATGAATAGCTTATGTAATATAATTAAGAAATAATGTTTCTATATTTCGATCACGACAACAAATAAAACAATTTGTTTTATTTTATATATTATATTGTTGTTTGTTTGCATTGTTTGTCCGCGATGAACTCCGAAACCACTTAACCGATTTTAATAAAATATTGTAAATGTGTATTGCTTACTCCAACTTAAGAGATAGAATATTTTTATCACGACAAGTAATCCTCAATATTTTTAGTACGTATTTATAGATTTTTTAAGGACAAAGGGTCGTCGGAAAGGGCAGAACAATGTCTACCTGGCCAGCTAGTATACTATAATGCCTGGTAAATTGTTATGTTAAAGCTAATTGTCCGAGAAATAAAAGTATGTAATGCTTTAACACGCGAGAAGTATGACGAATTCTTTACTAGGTACATTAACCTTGCCGTAACCGATTTAATGTTAATGCCATAAAGGTCTCACAAAAATACCTTTAAAAAAAAAGAAAAAACCGACATTATTTTTATAGAATTTGGGTGACAAACGAGCACACCTGTGGTAAGTGATCTATATCTATCTATCTTCAATCAAGAATCAAAATGCTGATGCGTTTTCACCGTTGAGGACTAAGAATGAATGCCTCGTTTCCAGTAATAAGGATCTCCGGTTCTCTACACTCACCATACGAAACACAACAGTATTAAGCTATTTTATGCTGGTATTCTGTAAGAGCGTGGTCCTACCTTGGTCGAGCCAACCCATTCGTGGTCCAACCATAATATATTCGCAGCGTGGCTCCATCACGTATCAAAACGACAACAAAGAACTAAAAAGAATATAAAATAGTTTGGAAAACCCAAAAGTGCACGCCTCGTGAGCGTTTCATTTAATTTTGATGAAAAAAATAAAAATAGTGACGATAATTTTTACAAGAAAATAAACAGAGAATCTGATCGACTTTCATTAATAACTTTTAAATGGTGTTGAGTTCAATTACAAAAATCAATAGGGATCCTCCTTAGAATATATGGAATCTTATTTAATACTATATATCTCAATGTATTGCTTATATTTCTATTAAGCGAGAAGACTCACCGACGCACAGACCAACGGACGGCAGTCTATATATTTTTTCAATTACATTTTTTGTTATGTAATCTAAAGTGAATCAATTAGAAAATATTCTTATAATTCAATGTCTGTAGTTATTGTAACGTTAATAATAATATGGATATGATGTCTAGCTAAAAGTATAAGAACGAGTTTATGTAGTGAAATTGAGGTATGGTCACATATCGAGAGTAGAGCACTCCCTCACGTTGTGAGGCGTGCAAAAAAATCATATCATATTCTTAACTCGATGTTAAGCCATAGTGTATAGAAGAAATAAAGCTCCGACTTTAGAATATGAAATTATTTTATTCTTTTTAGTTATTTGAAGTCGGCTTTTACCATTATTAAAAGTTAGTTTTTTATACTCTTGAGTGTATTATGGAATATCACAACGACGTTTTCTTCCACCAGGGCGGCGCCACTTACGAATGAGGTAAAATATTTAACTGATTTCATAGCGAGGGAAGTTAATTTGTTAGAAAGTGTAGAGATTATTGTTTATTATTGAAATATTATATTAATTAGATAAGAACTGGGTAAACCAAGCTACGAATATAAGCAGAAGAATTAAAAGAAGTTAAAATGTGTAAAAACTTAAAGAATACAGCACTGAGGCATTGTTTTATGTTTACAAATATACTAGAAACCGAAAAACTTATAAACAAATCACTATCATTGATGATGACACTGTGTGACCATTTGCGTAATAAATAAGTTCGCCTTAGTTCCAACTAGCGACGTCTGGAAAAGATTATTAGCCCACGCATATCGCGATATGGCGTAACATGCCTTTTTTAAAGTCGGCTTAAATACGACGACCCACATACTTGTGATAAGCCTTTTATATGCCTCTGAGAGTCAAATAATAACACCACGCTTGGCGGGCGGGTTAGCAATCGCAGACAGAAACGTCTCGCACCTTTGACGCTGCTCCCGTTGCCAGTCTGGGTATTTTAAGTATAACATAAACAATGTCCAGCGTGTAGTGGCGGTGTAAGAATACTCACTACTCCTTAACGTCCCGCGGTTGTCGTAAGAGGCGACAGAGGAAAACAAACCAGTATATGGGCAGCAGCGTTCTTCAATAGTAAGAAAAAAAACTGCAATCGCTAACCCGCCTGTCATGTGTAGCAACTATGGCAAAACCCCCTTGTAAGGCAATCTATTGGGAGGCCTGTGTTCAGCAGTGGACTTTGATAGGCTGTTATGATGATGATAAAGAAGGCGGTTATATCGCCATCGGCATATTATCCCATAGTCGCCTCTTACAACACCCACGGGATGAAATTAGGTGATGGATTCTCTTACGCTGCTGACACAAGCACTCGGTGCGGTAGTTTAAATTAAAATTCATTTATTAGACATTTTCGCGAATACGTACATATACGTTTCACAGGTTTACTGGCTAGTAAGTCAGCGGCGTTGCCCCTGGAATCACTGTGTTCCTTCATCCATTGTTGCATTTACATACCTCATTTAGACAATGATAGCATTTGTATATAAGCCCCGAGTTTCTCACACTGTTGAACCACTATGCTGTCGGTGAGTATTCTAATGGAGAAGTACTTTACCCATACATTTAGCCTGAAAAACCGTGTTATGGGTACCCAGCGGTGTTCATATATGGATGTTGCGATTTTCCGAGAATGTTCCAGATCCTGTACCTGCATTTGCTTTAGAACCATCCGTGAATACTTTTAACTTCTTTGGGGGCTCAAACCCCCCAGCTGGTTAGTTTCCTTTAATTATATCTTATACCTCTTATCTAGGTGATGGATTTTCCTACGCTGCTAACACAAGCACTCGATGCGGTAGTTTAACTCAAAGTTCATTTATTTGACATTTTCGCGAATACGTACATATACCTCATGTGCATACGTTTAGAATATAACCGGATATACAAAGATGTAAAATATATGTTTTCACTAATAATATTGTTTTTATTAAAGGTTAGAGTATATATTTACTACTAACGACCCGCCTTTGCCTGTTTACGATCTGTAACTAACAAGACTTTATTTAAATTTAAGGTAATCTATAACCATTTATTTTATTAATTATTGTTTTCTCTTGAAAATTTCCATGGCTTTCGGATAAAATATAGAATAGATCACTCCTGGCATTGCTCTATCTGTTCGTTAAGTTTCATTACAATCTGTTCAGCCATTCCGAGGATAAGCCCGAACAGTCAGACAGACAGACATACAGGCAGAAAAAAATTGAAAAGATGGTTAGTCATGACTTAATGGCATACAAATAACCCCCTCAGCTCAATATAGGAGAATGATTGCACGCCTCATAACGCGATGTGTTATTAGGTAGTGCTTTACTCTCGACACGTCAAGGTCAAGCAAGTTTGTGTTCTTAAAATGCCTTTATCATAACCATGTTGAAATTGTACGATAATATGAGTAGCCGTATATCAAGAAAACACTCTAATTAATCCATTTTATATTTTCTAAAATATAATTTTATGTTGCTACTTTGAAAAAAAAAATTTGAAAAAATTTTACGTGGACGTCCGAATGTTGATTATGTATGTGGTCACGATAACTCCAGAAAAAATTGACGTATCGAGACCGGGTTTTTTTTTATTAGCTTCAGAATTACATCGATTGGTTCCCTATTTCATATCAAGCTTAGTACGCGTAGTTTGTTAAAAAATGATTTTCAACTTTTATAAGTTTTATTGCTATAAAAAATTTAAAGGCGCGTTCATATTTTTTTAGCCCTTGATAGACAAAGGACAAATGTACCATACTTTATTTAATCGATTTGTTTTGTTAAACATTATTATTTTTTTCCCTGTAGATGGCATTACCTGTCAAAATAATAGAGCACTAAATTTTAACCACGTAAATAATATATTTTAAAAGTCAGGAATACAATTTATTTTTTCATCAAAATTAAATGCAACGCTTATGAGGCGTGCACTTTTAGATTTTCCAAACTATTTTGATATTATAGGCAGACACTAAAATTTTATTTATATGTATGTATATATATGTCGCATATTTTATATAAATATAAAAGATGATGTTTGTATATATGAAATCGTTTAACTGAAAATGTATTTGATCGATCACCTTGAAAATTGGTACATATATGTATTTTTCAATGGAGAAGGTTTATATTTGTAAACTAAAAAAAAAGAAAAAAAATCAGAAACAAACAAAATTTCAAATTTTGATTTTATTTGCTTTTATTCAATCAAGCGCGGCAAATAATAAATTAAATTGCATGCGCTAAAATAAAAAACGTTGCTGAACCTATGATATTAACTTGCAAGACAACGTCTGCGGGGTTCAGCTAGTATTTTATAAATCTCGTGTTATGTCACGGAATATTAAAAATATGTATATCACAATTCATGATATTTGTTACACGCGAAACATTAGCAATGAGTGTTTTAATATGATATTTTATATGATAAATTATAATGCTTAAAGCACGAGTAATACGAGATAAGAATACACAACTAGCCTTACTCGATAAACGTGCGAACGAGCATTGCTGTAACACAACTTGATAGCATGTCTATCATTAAACATGAGAAACAATAGGTCACTTATAGAATAAATTAGTGACCTCCAACGAACCATCGTATGACATAACTGCATCATAAACGATTAAATATGAATTGCACATTGTTTTATTCGGAACAATAACGATGAAAGCAATAAAAAAACGCGGACAGCAAATAATTAGCGGCAATTTTAATAACACGTAATTCTAGGTAATTTTCGATTTTAGTATTGCTTTGTTTCAATTGAAAACATTAAATAATTTAAGTAGAAATTTAGCACACATGCAAAGTTTAACTAAAGCACGTAGCCATAAAATTTAACAGCTGACAACTGACTCTACAGATGTAATAACAACGTCCTAAAACAAGTAACAACGTTGGAACTTGAAATTTCTTGTAGTCGAAAATGTGAACTGCACGAGATATAGTAATAAAGTAATATAAGACAAAAGAAGAGAAAACCATAATATATAGATAATTATCATTTTATATGGAACTCAGAAACGACAGAATAGCAGGCAACGCTTAACCATGGCATTATCAAATTTCAAGTAAGTCATCAAATACGATATCAAGAAAAAACTGTCAGCATTGAATTGTACTGTCGCTGTGTCGCAGGTCGCAGCAGCATAAGACAATCCACTACTCCATATTATCTCGTGGGTGCGGAAAAAGCGAGTACAGAGGGAAATGAAGCAGGATATGCAACAGCACCTTCCTAATAACAACTCAAATTAATAAAAAACTACTTGCCAACCCGCTTGCTAAACGTGTTGCTACGTTATTGCTCGTCCCCTCTATATGGCAATCTATGGGGGAGGCCTATATTCAGCAGTGGAATTCTGATAGGTTGTAGTAAATTATGTAATAAATTGAGATTTATTTTTAAACAACCGGTGCTATAGACTCTTTGCTGCCCTAAAACTTTAAAACAAAATTACAGAAGCCTGTGCCCAGCAGTAGGATGTATCTTACTGCTTCTTTTACTTACTATAAGCAATTCAGAATACCACACACTCAATACAATTTTCCACCAAATGCAAAAGAACAGGCGTACGCAATTACCGTGATTGTTTCTTACGACATCTTGAAATGTAGCAATGAATAATTTATTTTTAAAGCTCTTATTCATAACTTAGCGCTCAGATGCATATATGTATGTACCTTGATTATAGCTGATAATTAAATCGCTTTACGACTTGATACTCGGTTATGAATTAATATTTACGTAGCGATAGTGTAGTCTCAAGACCATTATACACATGAGGCTGTCACGTGCGTGCATATTGCAATGTTTTGACGTTATAAAACGTCGACTCTAGATGCGCGTTTGTCGATGAACTTAGTTTGAGTATTATCGCAATATTATCAGTCCTAGAATATTTCACCATGATGGCGACGTAAAAATCTTGAATTAATGAATGTATATAATAGTCACATCACATCTAAGAGTATATGAAAGACATAGATATAAAATTTTGATTGACTGCCGGTTATCAAAAAGTTGCAGCCTATGTACGTCCCACTCCTGGGCACAGGCCTTTATTTCTAAGAGAGTTTTATAGCCAGGAAGTGTCTACCGCGCCGTCCCAATTGGTGTCGGTTAACTTCACAACTTCACATTTCTTCGAATACTGTTTTATTAAGTCTCATATATGCAGGTTACCACCCAATGTTTTTGTTAACGCCGAGCACGTGGTAAATCAGCACTTAAATTGCAATTAACAATATGATTGGTGCCGGCAGTGATCGAACCTGGATTGCTCACGAACTGTGAAATTTACAGCAAGTGCTTAGCTAGCACTACTATTAAATATAAAATATCATAATAGCGTTTTGTTCAGTATAATAATGTGTCTGCCGGATATAAAATATTAAAATAGCGATTACGAGAAGTACTCGATAGGTGGCGGAGTCTATAATTTCCTATTTGTACCAGATATAAAATTCCCGGACAGGGAACGAAAAGCAGTGACTGAGTTGACTATCGTCTCGCATTGCCAAGTCAATCCACCTGCCAAGCGTGATATTGACAAATTCACCCTAGTATGGATAGACTCATGTCCAGCAACTTTTAGGGTCTGATGAGGATGAGGGATGCAAATAATAAATATTTGACCATTTTTGTGCCTTTGAGAAAGTGTGTAAACTTAACGTAAGCACGACGTTTTTACAATCAATAAAATCTCAACACATTCCACACTTGCCGATGTAATCACAATTTGTAGTGCAATTGTTTACTCGCGTTATGTAAACCAAGACGTCACCTGTAGCTTGACTCGTAAATGTTTATCCGATTAAATACCTCAGCTGCAGTTGCGTGGAATTTTGTAATTTGTTCTAGATTATACAACCAAAATCGTAATATGATTAATCAAAAAATCACTGAACAAAGTCATACATAAATCAAAAGATAAAGATTTCTTATGCTATGTTGTTATTATTTTCAGTTTAGGATTATTTAAAGCGCTTAAAAATGGACATTAACATAACATTATGACGTGTTGTGTGAAAGTCAGTTTTGTTTTGTCAGTTTTGTGTCGAGGAAAAACGCTATGGCTACTTCCCTCCGCCGCCGGCCCGCCGGTGGCCCGTGTTGCTCTATGTTGACATATTATGACGTATTGGGAAACAAGCGTTCCTTTCTGCGTTTTAACTTTTAATCGTAAGAATGTTTATCTTTAGATTGCCGACCATATGATTAATATATTTTTTAACTTATTGTGGCGGAATCAGAAATAGCTCGCCGACGATTCGAAACGCTCTGCGCTGGATGCGATCAAATGGAAGGAACTGGTACTGGGGAGCCGCAGCCCAGAGATGGGAACAGTCTTCCAATTGAGGCCTAATCTGCGCCTTGTAAAGAAATACTGTCCCGCTCTGCTGAGCACGCCCAACTGAGTTTTATTTAGTTTCACCTGTCCCGATGCCTGTAATCAAATCTTGCAAGTTAAATTTGACCCACTTCCCGTTTTTCGATGCGCTGAAATTTTACATGCATAGATACATGCATATGTAAATCAGATCAATACAATATTATTATGACATGGGGCTGATCTGATGATGGCGCCGTGAGGTGGCCATGGGAACTCTGTAATAAACCGACACAACTCCATTGAGTTTGAGTTCGTTTGATTCATCTTGACAAGGACTGTGGTTCTAGATCATATCCTGGGTTTGATGGTGGAGCTAGAATATGGCACCCTCGAATGCGGCTATGGGAACTCTGTAATAAAACGACGCAACCCCATGGAGTTTGATTAGTCGCGTTTGATTCGTCTTGACAAGTATTCTGATCCTAAGGTCTGATGATGACCAACTTAGGTCGACTATTACATAAAATAAAAAATACATATTGATAAAAACCGTATCAAATTTTGTATACCGTACCGTATCGATCGTATCAAGTTTCAAGGTTTGAAAATATATAATTATGATGAGGGATGATTTTGACATAGACAAAGGAGCTTCATTATCGTTTAAAGGTTAAGAAGTGTAAAACACCTTATTAACAATGGGACTGAAAGTACATATTTATAAATTTTAGTTCTGTTTTTATTAACAAATAAAACCTTTTTTCGTTTATTTATTTATCATGTAGGCTATTTAGAAATATTTGTTGCGCTCTTAAAACATAAATATGTTAGTTTAGTACAAAAAAAGAAAATAACAAAATCGGTACCCGATTGCCGCTTTGGTTGACTTTTAATTTAAAATAATTAAGAATTGACATAAATACAGAGATAAACCTTTCATTGACATTTTTATAAATTATAAAGATCAATCAATAATACATTTAATCATATTATGGTAGCGAATGCATAATACAGATTAAAATTCTTATGGCTAAAAAGAAAAACTCGGAAAGTAACGCTTGTTTCCCAATACGTTATAATATGTCAACATAGAGAAACACTGGCCACCGGCGGGCCGGCGGCGGAGGGAAGTAACCATAGCGTTTTTCCTCGACATAAAACTGACTGTCATTTTTGAGGAGGCAAATCTGCGTACACAAAACAATGGACTATCACTAAGAAACTCAGACATAACAATTGAAACAATATACAAACAATTTCACACAAACATATACATTAAAAGTTAAAACAGTATCACTCGGTGACAGCGACAACTCGTATACAGACTCATTTAAGTCGCTCGACCAATCTGCATATTGTATGAGGGCTAGCGGCCTGTGTTAGTAAACAAATTCGAAACAAAACGACCGTTATTATTGTAATTTTTAAGTTTAAAAATAAGTAAATAGCAATAATGGGATTAAAAATTAGTTATATATGAAAGGTAACACTATCTTTATGTAAATTTGACGTGACAGATTTTTTTGCAGCAAAAAACTGAAGAATGCAACATTTTTGTAGGACGTCGATTCAGCCGCGCAACTAGATTTAGTCTAGTGAGTAGTTTGACTGCAACTAATTTTATTGTACGCATAGGACTTATACTTGAACTTATTTATACTTTGACAGTATGGGGAAACCCTCCGATCCGCCGATGTCTCGTGTTTTAAGCGCTTTGTGCCCATTAATTTTAAAAAGTATTACGTTCATGCGTGTTCAATAGAAAACATGATAGTAAGTAAGAGTGCATGTAGCCTGTACATATACACCTAAGGTAGGCTCCCCTCTTGCCCTCTATCAATTTCATAGTTGGATTTAGAGCATGGAAGAATGCACTGCCTTGCCACAAAAATATTAACAAAGTTGACACTACTCTGAAATGAGTTAATTTATTAACATTTAGGTTACCCCACAATATTTGAGCGTTATATCGAGAACAAGCGCGTGCACTTGTGACTATAACAACTGTGCGTTACATATATATGACGCACAGTTGTTATAGTCACTGTGCGTTACGTATATTATGTTGTGCACAACTGTGCGTTAGATATATGTAACACACAGTTGTGCATATCATAGCTTTTGATGAAACTCTTGCAAATGTGTGCTCTTTTGCAATTTATGTATGTAACCTGTCTCCACGCCACAGAAGAAAATCTTACTGTGAGGATAACGTTTTATTTTATTTCCATACGTCGTTATCCTCCAAGTATTAGGCAGTAGCAAGAAGTCCTTCTCCACTTTAATAATAGTCTTTTAAAGTTATTGAAAACTTTTTACGGATTGATGATAAGATGACGGCAGCATATAACGAACTTACAGCCCTCCCTATGGTAAGCGGCTACTGCCAGTCTAAGGACCAACTTCGAAAGTAGGCTACAGATGTGTTGTCACCTTGAGGACTAAGCCTGTAATTTAACTGGCTCTCTATAACCTTTAGAGCGGAACACAGCAGTGCAAGCACTGCTATTTGGCGGCAGAAATATATAAAAAGATGGTACCTACCCAGGATTACTAGGCAGAAAAGGATTCCTACCACCTTCCACTCATTTTAAAGTTATTCCATCCATTATTGCGAGTACAAAATAAATATTCTTGGCATTTTAATTAATCTTTTCTCCAAATATAACAAAATGATCAATTTTCTTTTGTCGCTCACACTGCTCACACACGACCCTTATTTAATGTTTTCATTAAAAATAACATGTCAGAAATGTTTACAGTTGATACAAAGGTGCGTAGGAAGCTTGATGTTATATAACTTAATCTCCTGAAGTTGAATCATTTTATATCAAAAGAAAGTTTCAAATGTTTTGTAGGATATATCTAAAAGTTTTGAAGAATTTCTTATATGTTATAAAGATAATATTTTCGCAAAATTGAACAAAACAAAAACAAATAAGAAAGAGGACACATGTTAATTATTTCAATATTAGAGTGACAAACGAGGTCACAGTTCACCTCATGGTCAGCGGTTACTGCAGATGTACGGCACACTGATAAAGTGACAAAGATCGATTGTTACTCCTGAGGTTTAAGATGAAATTCTATACAGTCTATAATTATAATGACCCTCATACCCTTGAATACGAAACACAGCAGTGGGTTTATTGCTGACTAGCTGATACCCACGACTTCGTCCGCGTTCCTTGATATACTAACAAAGTTTCCGTATGTGCGAAGGAAAAAACGTCAAAAGATCGCAAGCAAAAATATAATTTGCTTAGAAAATTTCTTTGTAAATTGCTTCGTTTGTAGCTAAAATGTATAAATTATCTGGGTTAGTAACGTGAGAGCAAGCGACGTACAACTGACCGTGTGAAAAACCCCGCATATAAACCGTTGTTTCTTAAAACTTTAATAACTTAATATTAAATGAAGATATCGCAATATTTTTTTTAGATAAAGACCAAGTGTCTTAGAAATAAAACTTAGAAAACCTAATTGAAATCTATTCAGTAGTTTTTCCGTGATGTGCGCACAACTATAAACCTCTATCATTTTATTTATATAGATTTAGGTAAAATGCAAACATAAATAAGAGGGTGGTAACAACACAGACAGACTCCTGGTCTGATAAAGCACTATCACGTTGTTATATTTTATGTTATTCATGATTATTCATGCAGCTAGCAGTGACGATGTGGATCTCAGTTCACTGCTGGTCGCATGAGGAAGCTCAAGGTCGCTCAGCGAGCTAGTTATGCTCGGAGTTTCTCTACTTGACAGACATCGTAATGAAGATATACGCAGTAGAACCAAAATAACTAACATAGCCTTATGGCTATGTTAGATCCTTATGGATCAGAAAGCAGAAATTGTTCGCGACAGAAAAAAGTGATTGAAAAATAGTGATTAAAACACAATATTAAAAGTGTAATTTAGAAAAGTATTAGAGACAAACTTAAGTGAAAGGTGCAATGGTGTAATTTTACAACATGTTTACAACCCTTAGTATTATAGTATAGAGCATCGTTTTGTAAAAGTAAAGAAAATAACTCTTATTTGTACAACACAAAGTCGGCCAATCAGAGCGCGACACGTTATAGAACAATCTGGGCATTGCTTAATATTAAGACCCGAAAATGATGAAAATAATTTTTATGCTCTATAAGAATTGTAAAAATAGTATTTAATTAGATTAAGGTTTATAGATTAAGGAAATAAAAGAATATTTAGCGTGATGAAACTTATTTCCTACTTATAGTAAAGTTAAAGAATTAATGTACCTAAATATTGTGAAAATTTGGGATATTTTTGTTAATAACTTTTTACATGGTTAATATATTAAGAAACCTTTATGGTGTTCTAAAAGACAACTAAATTACCGATCTAACAATGTATAGTACATTAGCGTAATAATTAATCGTGTATAGAAAAATTGTGAATTATGACAATTGTATAGTGAAAATATTAAACAATAAAGAGGCAAAGCAGACAATGGTAAGCGGCTCACTTTAAAGTGTAGTAGCAATAGCATAGTAGCATAGTAGCATAGTAACTGATAGTAGCAGCTAATAAGTGTGTATAGTGATAATAGAAGCAGATAGTACTAGTAGTAGTAAGTTACTACCGAACAACTTGAAGAAATAGTCAACTGAAGAAATCATCTGAAGAATATAGTGACTAACCGATAGTGAACAACCGATATAGAACAACCGTAGTTGACCAACCGTATTCAACAACCGTGGTCGATAACCAATAGTCAGAAGATTTCCGCCGAATAGTTGAGCAGTCGAACCGCTGACCACTGCCTTGCCATTTGTATTTTACAGTTGGTGCATTCTGATGGAATGTAAGTCCACAGTGCCCCAGCAGCACCCACAAAGACGGCAGTAGACGTATCCGCTGGAACCTATAGGTGTAGGACGTGAGCAACTCCCGGAGTATCTTCGACAACATTTACTCCCGAGTTTCGCCCGTCCGGCACATTCGTTGGTACTTCGAGCCTAATAAATCCGTTGGTCCTTCGGAACCAGATAAATCCATTGGTCTTTCGGAACCAGATACATAGTCGCTGCCGTATAGAAGCCGCTAGATTAGCTGAGTCAAGATACCGATCACCCGCTCACAAGGAAGGACAGCCAAGGCGTGAACCGTCGATCTGGAAGGAGACTCATCGGACAATGCCGCCGCCATCCACCACCAAACGCCGCCACGCTCGCCGTCGACAATAGAGGGCGCCGAGACGCCATGTTCCCCTCCCAAGGAGGGGGGGGTACCCCTGCCCGCGCCGGCCACTACAATCCGGCCTATAAAGCAGAGGGAACAGATAGAAGGCAACGAGGACATTCGCCGTATATCTTCGCCGACCGCCGGGAAGACACCCGCGCCGAAGAGCCACCGAGGGGCCACACCGCTAACAGTACGAAGTCACAGAAGACTATTCGGTCCGAAAACTCGAGGAACCGACAACTAGTGTGTAAGAAAGAAGGGACAACAAGTGTGTAAGAAGAAGAAAAGTTCTTAAGTGGCAGCCTCGTACTAGTAAGCGAAGTGTATGGCGGCCTCCACTACATGGAGTGAACGAACCAGTTAGTGATGCAAATAAGTCAATGGATGCAGGTGGCCCAGTACCGAGCTTTGCAGCATTCCTTGTAGCATTCGCTGCTGAACATAGGCCACCCTGGCCTATGTTCAGCGGCGGACTTGTTGCTCTAATGATGATTTTTTTATAAACCTGAAGTGTATAACCAACTTACTGTCCAACTTACTGATGGTAAGCGGCTAATGCACTCTATGGACACCTGCAGTCTAAATAAAAGAAGGCTACAGATTCGTAGTCACACCTGAGGAATAAGTAAAGTAATCTTCAATCCCTTCAAGAAATAGGTAGGAGGGTAGTTTTTTTATAGGAGAGTGGGCAAACGAGCATGCGGCTCACCTGATGGTAAGTGACTACCGCCCATGAGCAACTGCAACACCAGGATACCACCAATGATGATAATCTTTATATATAAAATCAATTGCAGTCTGTTAGTCTCGCTAAAACTCGAAAGGCTCGACCGATTGTTTGTGTGTGGATGGATTAGATTCACAACTGGACCGGATACGTGGTGATGTTATCGAGATCCAGAAATCACCCGTTCGAAGCCGGTGCGGATGGCTTGTAATTAATATTAAGATCATAGTTATACGAAAACGACCAAAGCCAAATTTTGAACAGATGTAAAATTAAAAATTTTGTACAACCGACTTCAATATAAATTATTAAGGATAACTCAAAACTAAAGACAGACCTTGATCAAATTTATATGGGACCACATGAAAAGGACCAGCTTTTAAATAAAAAGAATCTTCAAAATCGGTTTACCTAGAGAAAAAGTTATGAGGTAACACATAAAAAAATAAAAAAAATACATAAAAATGAGTTAATACGTCATCGTGAACTACATTTTTGTTCTATATTTTGCATAAGACGACTAATTTTCAACTTTTGTAATAATATAATTACCGATGTTAAAATAACTACTAAGCATATTCCTCTTTGAAAGCAGCCACCCTACTCGCTTTGTCTATATCACCCATTAAAATCATATAATTTATTTTATTCAACAGAAAAATACCAAGATTCGCCAAGAAAAGCTTTAGTCAGGTTGTGCAAAAAAGTATATTATACTATATTTATAATTTCGCTGAAAACGACCAGAGAGTTGGTCGCGTTTAACGAGTTAATTTATTTCAAATTTATTGGTAATTATTGGTAATTTTAAACAGAATTTTAACCCAAACGTATGGTAGTATGATTATTTTGCAAGAGGCAGTAGAAGTCTGCAGTGCAAAAATAATTTATTACTGACAATATGCTGAGTATTGTCAAGTAACTTTTTATTTTATTTTTCGTTTTATAATAAAATACCTGATATTCCAAATAAGAGTTTTACTAAAACAGCTAACTTTTATAGCTGCTTCCATATAAATACAAAGATTTAAAATTGTAATTTAGCAGAAGACGACTATAAATATGGTCGTTATAACTTTTTGCAATTTCAAAACTACACTCTGCAGAATACAACCAACTATTTTGTGTTCAGGTTTTCCAATGACAATATAAAATTGGTTTGATATCTTAACTAATACTACTTTCTTCCCTTCACAAGTCCACTGCTGAACGTGGGCCTCCATCAGGAATGTACAGGGCACAGTCCTGAGCTGCATCCATCCGTCGACTTCCTGCCAGTCTTATGTCTTACCAGGTCGTCACTCCATCTAGTAGGACTTCCAACTTAAAATAAATAAATAGTAAACCAACATAAATCAACACAATTATAATATGAAAATAAATGTATACTTTGAGTCATTTAATAAAATCATTTTGTTAATTGATTGTTTATCCTTTATGTCATTAGTGGCGAAAAAGTAGTAGTAGTTTAAATAAGTGTAACAGTAGAATTATAAATAAATAAAAGGTATGATAATTCATTAAATTACATAAAATTATGTTGATATTTAACTACATTTATACATTTGCAGAGAAATAAACCCGGGTTCGATCCCCGCCGGCACCAATGAAATTGTTAATTGCAATTTTAAGTGCTGATTTACCACGTGCTCGGCGGTGAAGGAAAACATCGTGAGGAAAACTGCATGTCTGAAATCAAAAAAAATATTTCGAAGACATGTGAAGTTCGCTAACACGCATTGGGGCAGCGCGGCGGACATTTCCTTGCCTAATGTAGTATATATACATGTAATTCGATTAGTACATACATCTTAACGTTCGCTTTCCGCGAGGATGGATCGGCCGCGGGGGACCGGTGCTATGTCCTGCTCGTTCTCCGGACCTCACACCTTTCGACTTCTTTTCGTGGGGTTATGTAAAGGACAGAGTGTATTTCTCCGATTGCCCAAGGGTTGCCGAGATGCACCGTTGCGTGTTAGATCGGTTTTCGCATCAATAACACCAATGATGGTGCGAAATGCCACACAAGCCATATCCCGACGAGCGAGGTTGTGTATTGAGCAAGGTGGAGCACACTTTGAACTGTTTCTGTAAATTTGACGTTTATTATGAAAAGTAAGTGTTCGTTTAGGTTGTTTCGTTAGGTTAGGTCTTTTAAAATTTTTGTCGTTCCGCGAATTAGGTAGAAATGTAGGTACATTCTGCGTAGCTTACTCTTTAATTTTACTGAAATAGGGTTTGCACATCAGTGAAAATAATAATATTTTTTTATTTTTTTGGGGTATGTTATACAGCGTTACTACGGTTCTTAAATATTGTGAATGGACTCGTTATAAGGCCCCATTTAACCTCCTTTCGGCTTTACGGGTAGTTTTGTAACAGCCAGTATAGCGCTATATGAAATATCCTGCATACTTATTTTTAACTTCTTTGGTTACAGATTGATACGATTTTCAAAACATCAACTTTGCTTTATTAAACACACATTTTTAAAACTTAAAACCTCTTTATAAAAAACATAACATAAACACTCACGCCTGTCACCCAGAGGGGTAGGCAGAGACTATGTACTTCCATTTGGCACGATCCTGACCTCATCAGTTATGAGAACTGAAAATAAATTATTGAACGCTTTCTGTATAACTATGGTCATTTTATCGCACTCATTAAAAATAAAGTAAAGTAAGCATATTAATAATATACTATATTGCCACCAAGTTTGATTAAAAATCTATAGACCTGTTTGTTTTAAAAATATGTTGTAATATAAATTCTTATAACAAGCAAAAACTTTCATGCTTTATTACATGACCGCCAGTGTCGCTTTTTACCAAATTTTTCCAACCCAATATTCCCAGTTCAGTTGATTTGATTCTTTTGATGAGATTTTATGCTTCTCCGTTTTTTCTTGTTGTCATCCGTGTATTTCCGAAACAGATTTCGATGAACTACGATATTATTTTTTGATAGAGTTTTAGTTTATTAAACGTGGTAAAGCCACACTGTATTTGTAGATGAAGCACAAAACGGTCTATTTGACCGGGAAAGGATCGATCGAGCTCTAAAAGAATACCATCATAAAATACCGAACGTGGTAGAGCCATGCTGCAGCTATATTACAGTTGTAGCACGAATGGATCGACTCCACCGGAGAAGATCACGCTCTCACAGAATATCAGCGTAAAATAGCAGTTACTGAATACGAGGCATTACATCTTAGTCCTCTGGGGTGCGTTATCACCCCATCTGCATATTGATTCTTAATCGAGGATAATGTAGATATGTCTACAGGCCACAGTGTCCACTTACCATCAGGTGGACTGTGTGCTCGTTTGTCACCTATATTCTATAAAAAAAACAGCATAAAGCTGCTGTGTTTCGTATGGTGAGTAATAACAATAGTATGGAGCATGAAACTTTTTCCTTAATGTATATTTTCAATTGTTTTAAAATGAATTAAACTTCTTTTAATATTTTACATAGTATTAATGCATAAAAAAGAAATCAGCATAAAATATCTTATTATCGTTATTTTATGAACAAACTGAAAAACTGACTCGTTTAAATGAGTTTCATATACGAGTACCACGACTTGTAAATAACTTTATACGAATCTATTTCTTAGCTACTACCACGTGGTAGAGCCATGCTGCAGCTATATTAGTAGTATAGTTGTAGCACGAATGGGTCGGCTCGACCGGGGAAGGACCACGCTCTCACAGAATACCAGCGTATAATGGCAGCTTGACACTGCTGTGTTTCGTATGGTGAGTGTAGAGAACCGGAGACCCATTTTACTGGAAAAAGGCATTCCATCTTAGTCCTCACGGGTGACGACGCTTCTGCATTTTGATTCTTTATTGAGGATAATTGTAGATGTCTATGGGTCACAGCAACCACTTACCATCAGGTGGACTGTGTGCTCGTTTGTCACCCTATCCTATAAAAAAAAAAAAAGTATTCGTGAGTATCGACACAATAATGCTACCACAGATAAGGCACATCTCAAGCATGTTTGTCGTAACTACGTTTGTCAACATTCAGAAACATTGCTCAGTGGATTATTTCATAGGGATTTAGAAGTTATTTTTAGGTAAAATTTCAGATCAGGCTTGTCTTTTCTTTTTTATAGGAGAGGGGGCAAACGAGCATCCGGCTCACCTGATGGTAAGTGACTACCGCCGCCCATGAACAACTGCAACACCAGGGGAATTGCAGATGCGTTGCCGGCCTTTTAAAAAGGAGTAGGCTCTTTTCTTGAAGGTCCCTAAGTCGTATCGGACCGGAAAAATTGCTGGTGGTAATCGATTCCACAAGGAAGTTATGCGAGGAAGAAAACATCTTCTAAATCGCACAGTGGTGGACCGCCAATCATCAAGATGGTATGGATGGTATCGCGAGTTTTGTCGCGATGTGCGATGGTTTCTCTGAATTCCTCAGAGCACTCCCCGTGGTAGATGCGATAAAATACGCATAGAGATGCATCTCTTCGCAGCGCCGGTGAATCGAGCCGATCGGAAAAGACTCGATCGTCGACGATTCGAGCCGCTCCGCGCTGAGTGCGGTCAAGTGGAAGGAACTGGCACTGGGGAGCCCCAGCCCAGAGATGGGAACAGTATTCCATGTGAGGACGAACCTGCGCCTTGTAAAGTTGCAGGCGGTGTGCCGGTATGAAATACTGTCCCGCTCTGCTGAGCACGCCAAGCTTTTTCGAGGCCAATTTGGCCTTCTCTTCCAAGTGACCACGAAACTGCAAGTCACTCGATATCCGGATAAGGATAAGGATTCCGATACTGGCTGAGGCAACAAGGGGAGTGCCTTAAAACTGAGGTGATATGATAAAGGGGGTTCTTTTAAGCGGTAAACGCGCAAACTTGACTTAAACTGGACTAGATTTAGTCGCCCCCAATCCGAGACTTTGTTCAGCAAAGACTCGACTTCAGAAATAAGTTTGTTTCGGTACTCGGCGACGTCTTCCCGAGAAATATTGGCACGGCCGGTGTATAGAGCATCACGAGTGCTATCATCCGCATAGCAATGAATGTTACCAGTTTGCAACATATCATTGATATGCAGAAGAAACAGTGTTGGTGATAGCACGCAGCCTTGTAAAACACCAGCGTTAATAGGCTTGTAATCGGAGCATGCACCGTCTACAACGACCATGATGTCTGTTCTTTTTTTTGTAAAAGAGGGGGCAACCGAGCATACGGCTCATCTGATGGTAAGTGTCGACCGCCTCCCATGAACAACTGCAATACCAGGGGAGTTGCAGGTGCGTTGCCGGCCTTTTAAAAAGGAGTAGGCTCTTTTTTTGAAAGTCCCTAAGTCGTATCGGACCGGAAAAATTGCTGGTGGTAATCGATTCCACAAGGAAGTTATGCGAGGAAAACATCTTCTAAATCGCACAGTGGTGGACCGCCAATCATCAAGATGGTATGGATGGTATCGCGAGTTTTGTCGCGATGTGCGATGGTTTCTCTGAATTCCTCAGAGCACTCCCCGTGGTAGATGCGATAAAATACGCATAGAGATGCATCTCTTCGCAGCGCCGGTGAATCGAGCCGATCGGAAAAGACTCGATCGTCGACGATTCGAGCCGCTCCGCGCTGAGTGCGGTCAAGTGGAAGGAACTGGCACTGGGGAGCCCCAGCCCAGAGATGGGAACAGTATTCCATGTGAGGACGAACCTGCGCCTTGTAAAGTTGCAGGCGGTGTGCCGGTATGAAATACTGTCCCGCTCTGCTGAGCACGCCAAGCTTTTTCGAGGCCAATTTGGCCTTCTCTTCCAAGTGACCACGAAACTGCAAGTCACTCGATATCCGGATAAGGATAAGGATTCCGATACTGGCTGAGGCAACAAGGGGAGTGCCTTAAAACTGAGGTGATATGATAAAGGGGTTCTTTTAAGCGGTAAACGCGCAAACTTGACTTAAACTGGACTAGATTTAGTCGCCCCCAATCCGAGACTTTGTTCAGCAAAGACTCGACTTCAGAAACAAGTTTGTTTCGGTTCCGGTACTCGGCGACGTTTTCCCGAGAAATATTGGCACGGCCGGTGTATAGAGCATCACGAGTGCTATCATCCGCATAGCAATGAATGTTACCGGTTTGCAACATATCATTGATATGCAGAAGAAACAGTGTTGGTGATAGCACGCAGCCTTGTGAAACATCAGCGTTAATAGGCTTGTAATCGGAGCATGCACCGTCTACAACGACCTTGATGTCTGTTCTTTTTTTTGTAAAAGACGGGGCAACCGAGCATACGGCTCATCTGATGGTAAGTATCGACCGCCGCCCATGAATAACTGCAATAACGGGAATTGCAGGTGCGTTGCCGGCCTTTAAAAAAAGAGTGGGCTCTTTTTTTTAAAGGTCCCTAAGTCGTATCGGTTCGGAAAAATCGCTGATGGTTGTCGATTCTACAAGGATGAGTTGTGCGATGAAGAATAGTCTTAAAATTGTTAGAATTGCTTATTGGAGATATGAACCACAGCGTTATTCTTTCAGCATCGCCACTCTGTAGTCATCACATTCAAGTACTAGATAGCCGTTATACGACTAGCTTAGCCCCGAGCATTTCTATCGCATCGAATTCATGTCGCCATCGAATGAACTTGTATGATACAATGTAGTTCCATTCACGTCCGCCTGGGGCACTGTTTATATGTTCATACAAATTTAGTTCTTAACGATACAAAAACGTCAGTACCAAAAACTTGTGCTAAAGACACCCGCCAAAACTAATTAAACTGTTGATCGCTATTTTAATTACTGATTTAAATTAGCCCTGCGGAGAAAGAAAGCTTAGATTTCCTTGCGATGTTGGTAAGCGTATCTAAAAAAGATATTTAAAGGACATTATAGTATGAATTATATTATAAGTCCTTTAAATTAAATTAGATTAAGTCACTTAGAGAGACGCAGCTCTAGAATAAGACGTAGACGTATAAGGCAGATTAAAGTTATTAATTTTATTAATTTACCGTTACAGCCTATTATAGTCCACTGCTGAACATAGGCTTCCCATAGATTGCCTCAAAGGGGGATATTTGCCATAGTTTCCACGCTTGGCAAGCGGGTTGGCAACCGCAGATTTTATTTTTAGTCGTTATTAAGAAGACGCTGCTGCCCATCTCATGATTTGTTTCCTCTGTCGCCTCTTACGACACCCACGGGATGATATGGGGTAGTGGATATTCTTACACCGCCACTACACGGTACATTACGGTATTAATTTAATAACCACAAATTAAATTTGTACATACAGCGATTACAATTACATGATCACCTAAAGTAAGTCTAAGAAGAAGGTTTATGTGTCATGTAATGAATTTAGTTATTTTTACACTTACTTCTCACTTCATCATTACAGCCCTTCACAAATCCACTTCTGAACGTAGGCCTCCCCTAATGAACACCACAAAGCACAGTCCTGAGCTACCTGCATATATTCCCGTGGGTGTCGTAAGAGACGACAGAGGGAAACTGAAGCAGAAGATGGGCAGCAGCATATTTCTGCTAACAGCAAAATTACAACAAAAACTGCCAACCCGCTTGCCAATCGTGGCAACTATGGCAAACATCCCCCACGAGTAACACACAAAGAAACTTCTTACTTATTTAAATTCTATTGCTCTAACCTATGTACATAAATATATGTCAATTCATTATTTTTCTTTTTAAGAGTTTACACTATTTCATGTTTTTGTGTTGAAGTCACCTAATTTAAAAATGAGCGCGCTTCGCTTGTATTTTTGGTACACAATGCTCAAATATATTAAAACACGATAGAAATGGCACGCATATTGAGATTTTATGATACTTAATTCGATAATTTTGACAAAATGACAAATTAGACGATCTTTGCTCGCTTTGTAATTCACTTGGTAAGCAATTTATAACTTTTGTTCATTGACTACTTTAGTTTTTACTAGTTAACTAAACGCCGACCTTTTACTAATCGCATTAATATAAAAAAAAAAATGTCCTAAAAATGTCATTTTGGGTATTAGTTCTACAACCGAACTTCAAGAATGAGTGTATTTAATAAAAAAAATTGTCAGAAAGATATCTTCTTCCCCAGTGAAAGGTAAAAACTCTATAATTTTTTGCACAAATATTAATAAATTCCAAGGTATACATTTACTCCTCCTTCTTCTTCGTTTTCATCAGCCAGTGAGATTCCACTTCTAGACATGGGCATCTCCCGTTATAAGAAGGATTTCTTTAATCGTTACGCTTGGCTTGGATTGCCGGTCGCAGTATTAATATTACTGCGACCGTCAATCCAAGCCAAGCATAGTATACATAGTAATTAGTCTTGCACCTTTGACGCCACTGTCCGTCGACACATGCTCAGGACTACTACGCATGAATAAATGAAAAAGGAAAATAACATGAAAGAACTTTCGAAGAATTGTTTAAAAACTAAACTTAGCAAAAACTTAAATTGTATTAGCGTGTCCGCAATCAACTCCGTCTACTTGTAGGTACACCGTAGTTTCCGTGTCACTGAATAATTTTACTCCGCTCGGGCAATGCTCTTTTCTCTATCCCTGACATCGGTAAAGCACCGTATTTTAAGTCGAATGTTGGCAAAGGGAGCAATGCGCAAAGGACAAAAAAGTGCTTGAGTGAAAGCTTGCACACGATGTCCGTGATTACGACTGAAATGAGTTCATGTTATTACGAACGCTATTTTTAATATGTATTTATTTTATTTTTACATTATAATAATCCGACAGCTTAAGAATCTTTAGTTAGTTAAGTTAATCTTAATTACATGTTTCCTTGGTCATGTAGAAAGAATGAACGAGGAAAGAGTGACAAAGCAAATTTATGTTGCAGAAGTGAACGGAAGAGTCGGGAAGGGACGCCCTAGACGAAAGTTTATCGACCAAATTGGCGATATATTGAAAATGGGCCAGATTAGGAGTACCCCTAACCGATGAGCGTGTATGCGTAGATATAATGGATGTAAAGGAGGCGAGAGAAGTGTGTCATGATCGTGCCAAATGGAAGTCCGTAGTCTCTGCCTACCCCTCTGGGTGACAGGCGTGAGTGTTTATGTATTATGTATAATTACATGTTAATTACGAGAAGCCAATAGGTTCTCACTAATAGATTAATTTGTTCCAACTACCATTAAAATAGGCAAATTATAAACACTGCTATTATTTTAGAATGATGTGTTCTCCTATAACACCAGTCAACAAAAAAATAAAAATTTCTTGCGCATGGGATTTACTCAATTTATTCTGATTGTATAAGCAAAAATATATAAAAAGTGCGATTGTACATCGAGAGGCATAACGTGTTTTACATATTTCTTACCTGTATCAACCTGTACAAAATGGCTTCTAGAGGTTGTAAACGACACGCTGACTCGTTTTGCTATATTTGCGGCGAATTTATTAAAGTAAGAGAAAAAGTATGAATTAAGAACAAATTTAAAGATTTGCGAAGCCTATCAAGCTTACTTCAATCTACCAGTTAAATGTCAAGACAAAAAATGGGCCCCACATGTGTCATGTAACTCTTGCAAATGTATTCTGGAGGGTGAGTTTATTTTCTTTTTTTTTTCAATTGTATGGAACCATTCATTAGGTTATGTGTTACGTTTTAATGTAGGCTAGTACCGAGGTGAAAAACGAGCAATGAAGTTTGCAGTGCCGAGAATTTGGAGGGAACCAAGTGACCATCACACAGATTGTTATTTTTGCATTGTAAATCCGCTCAAAGGTAAAAATTCAAAGAAAACATCTTTTCCTGATATACCATCGACATCCGCTCCAATACCCCATACAGAAAAATTACCTGTCAGGTACAGGTAATTTTAAATAAATTTCTCCTCCTGTGTTGGAAAATCGAATACTCTCTCAAGGTAGTCATCCATCACGGAGTTCATCTGTATCCATACATTCCGAATTCAGTATAGAATCTGAACCAAAAATACCACACCTCATCAACTCTGAAGGTCTCAATGACTTAATAAGAGACTTAAATCTACCAAAAAGTAAAGCAGAGTTATTGGCATCGCGGTTAAAACAATGGAATTTACTTGATTCTGATGTTAGAATATCCCATCAAAGGAAACGACGTGAAGAATTTTCTTGTTTTTTCACTAAGGAAGATGGACTCTGTTTTTGTCATGATGCGAAAGGTTTTTATTGACAGCTCAACAAAAAGTCTAAAAGCTGTTCTACTACACAATGGGAACAAATTTCCATCTATTCCATTGGCACAATCCGTACACCTCAAAGAAAATTATGATAGTATTAAAATGTTATTAACTGCAATTAAATATATGGAATACAAATGGGAAGTTATTGGAGACTTCAATTTGGTGTGTTTTTTAACTGAAATGCAAGGTGGATATACTAAATACTCCTGATATCTTTGCCTGTGTGATGGTAGGAATGATGCAGCTCACTACCACCAAAAATATTGGCCTGAACGTACTAAGTACGAAGTAGGAAAATGCAAAATTAAATGGGAAGCAATTGTTGATCCTAAAAATATATTAATGCCGCCATTGCATATTAAATTGGGTCTTATTAAACAATTTGTAAAGGCTTTTAATCATGAGTTCGAAGCTTTCAAATATTTGAAGATTTTTTTTCCAAAGCTTTCAGAGGCGAAAATTAAAGCTGGAATCTTTATAGGCCCTCAAATAACAAAAATTATGGATTGTGATATTTTCCCGCTGTTACTTAGCAATGAGGAGAAAAAAGCCTGGAACAGTTTTAAGGCAGTAGTTCATGGTTTCCTTGGAAACCATAGAGCTGAAAATTATGAAGAGCTGATTACTGACATGATTTCGTATTTTTGTATCATCGTATGTAGAATGTCTCTAAAGATGTTACATTCTCATTTGGATAAATTTAAGGATAATATGGGAGCTTATTCGGAAGAACAAGGGGAACGCTTCCATCAAGACATAATGGAATTTGAGACGTTACCAAGGCCAGTACACCGAAAGCATGATGGGGGATTATATTTGGGGGTTAATAAGAGGAACTTCTGCTGAACATAACAGGAAAAGCAAAATAGTTCATTTTTAAACATTTGGACTCTATTTTAAGACAAATAAATTATAAATGGACGTTCGTTATCTTTTAATAAATCATTTCTATGTAAAGATTTTATGTATTTATATTTATTTGTTTTTTTTTTTTGCAATTTTTCACATAAAATCAAAAAGAGAACTATTTTTGTCCCTATTCTTATTTCTAGCTATAAAAGCAATAAAAATAAGGTATATATATATATGTCCCATACGCAAAAATGCTGTAGACCGGTGTAATTGGTAGTACATAGTAATTTGTAGATGTAAGGCATGTGTTAGAAGTAATTTAGGATGTACAAATGTAGGATCCACACAAAAAAAAATAAATTTTAGTAACTTAATCTTCGTCGTTTAAAAGATATAGCACAAATCCGTACTTCAAAAATAGAGTATAGTTACAATGTTCAATAAGCATACATTTAATAAGTAGATAGGACAGTTGTATATAAAAATAACAGGAAACTCAACGCACTTCATAAATATTTTATAAATATACTACCGAGCTTCACACGGGTAATCTCTGGATCTCGACAACACCTACCGGGTCCAATTTTGAATCTAAACCATCCAGGAACCCACTTAAACGTACAAAAAAATTCATCAAAATCCGTTTGGGAGGAGTTCAGTGACAAACTCTCGTACAAAAGAATTATATATGTATATAAAAGATAATAAGTTACATATTATGCACATATTTTTAAAGAAAATGTATGTAATAATAAAACTTGTACATATAATAATTCAAAGTCAAAATCTTTGAATAAAGCGATTAACTAAAATCAATTTATTCAAAGTGGGCGCCTATGGCTTTGATATAGGCCTTTAATCTCTCTGGCCACGAATTTTATATAAGTTTATGCAGTGTCTTCATGGCGAAATTAAAATTAGCCACTCCTAGATCTAAAGATTTCTTGAGAGATTCATCGTCAGTGTAACGTTTTCAGCCGGCCATGTCCTCTAGTACTGAGGAGAGTCTTACTGGTAAGACCATTGTACATTCTTGAAAGTATTTCAATGAGAAACTTTACTATATGATTCAAGACAGTATTTTAATAAACTTTAGCTGAAGTCTTTACTCCTTAATAATAAGGGTGTACGAGCTCACAGTCCACCTGTTGGTAAGTGAATGTTGTGGCCCATAGACATCTACATTTATCCTCGATTAAGAATCAATGCAGATGCGTTCTCACCACTGAGGACTAAGATGGAATGCCTCGTGTCCAGTAAAAGGGGCCTCCGGTTCTCTACACTCACCATACGAAACACAGCGACATTTAGTTGCTATTTTACGCTGGTATTCTGTGAGAGCGTAGTCCTACCCCGGACGAGCCGATCCATTCGTGCTACAACCATAATATAGCTCCAGCATAGCTCTACTACGTATAATATCCTTAGTTGAACACTCCCACCAAAACATGATTGATGCATGCGAACCACGTTAAAGGTTAAACTTTTTCCAAAAAGTTCCGAGGCTTCTTTATATCTATGAGCAAACTCTATGTCATTAGTACTGCAATTCAATTGTGATTTTTTATCTGCACAGGGCACATTTCTATGTCTTTCACCAGAGCATCGAGACAGCGAGTATTTTGATCGATCAACTCCCTAAGCTACATTGACTGACTTAGGGTATGTCCTGTGAATAGAATGTAGCACATAGCTTCAGGTCTCGTTTAATAAATAATTCGCAACGGTGTTCTAGCGGAAATCTACATTTCACGTGATATTATTTTTGTTTCATTATAAGGTATCATCGAATTCTGTCTCCTACAGCGTGAAAAGCCTGTCTAATCCTAACAGCACAGGGTCGCACGATCTTTTATTGTCTCTGACGGAGGCATTGCTAGTGCCTGGAGATAGCTGTCGATAGTGCGATACACAAACATATAGCTGATTATTAGTTTTTTATATTTTATATTAGTATTAGCTCAACATCTTAAAATGACTATCGGCTCCATATCATACCCCTTTTTGAGCAAAGCAATCTTTTGTTTTTTAATTACCGTGTAGTGGCGGTATAAGAATATCCACTACCCCATATCATCCCGTGGGTGTCGTAAGAGGTGACTGAGGGAAACAAATCAGGAGATGGGCAGCAGCGTCTTCATAATAACAACTTAAAAAAAACTGCGGTTGCCAACCCGCTTGCGAAGCATGCCAGCTATGGCAAATATCCCTCCTATGAGGCAATCTATGGGGAGGCCTATGTTCAGCCATTAATAGGTTGTAACAGTAACGCTAATCTTTTTATTTTACTTATCTTAACTTGACTACAATCCCACCTGGTAAGTAAATATCACTTCGATTCTGTTTTCTTTAATGCCCCACTCCATAATGTTAATTAATCACGGTTATAAAATGTAGGTCAAATTGTCCATAATAACCGCATTCCAAATTTGTATTAAGAAAAAGCTTTTAAAATTGTAACATTATTTATGATCAGACTTAAATAACACTAAACATTTGAATTGAAATATTTTGTTTTTATACTGTACAACGTGATGATACGTGTAATTTGTTTTTAATGATTAATTATATTTAACAGCTTTTCATAATTAAAGATTGCAGTCACCCACCGAATCTTTGAAAAAGGTATACTTATTTTTTTTTCGATAAACGCTTAAAAATAGTTATTACCCTTATCAACGGAGATGGTTAAAAAATTTCACGAAAAGTCACGAATTGTGAAAACATTAATTGAGTACTACGTGACCAAAACAATTATCAGTCATCAGAACTAGGGAGGGAAAAACCGCAACGGTGATTGGTCACAAGGGGAAGCGCGGGGATAGTGGCAGGGTGCTGCCGCCGAAACCGCATTCCTGTCATGCGCCTAATTATTGTTTTTGCCAAGTTGTAAGTTAATACTTTTCTACTTTTTAACACTTATCTACTATAAAATGTGCTAAAAACAGCATGAAAAATATTTAAACATTATGTAGCTAAAGTATGTTTAATCTTCCTCCTTTAAACGTCCACTTCTGGACGTGGGTTTCCTTTTTTTCCGTTGTACTAGTAGGTAGTGATAAAATTATATTATAGCATTTGGTAGCGGCGTAAAAGAAGAATTCATTACCTTTTTGTCCCGTTGATCCGTTAGTGATGGTTACATCGTCTGGGGTCAAAACGCTTGGTAAAGTAAGCTTAGATTGAAATTCAAATAAGAATGACTTGACTCTTTTCCCAAAACAGTCTTTTCAATTACGAAAATTTGAAAAAAACCCGTGTGGAATTGTCAATTTTAGTGTTACAATATTTGACGCAATAAATAATAACTTTTAATGGTACATTTTAATCGTAATCCTAACCAAATAAATAGTCTTGTTATGTTGGAGTAAGAGAATCCACTATCCCATATCATCCCGAAGGTGTCCTACGAGACAACAGAGGGAAACTGAAACAAGAGATGGCCAGTAGCATTTTCTTGATAACAGCTCAATAATGCACCTGGCAAGCATGGTAGCTGTGGAAAATAATATAATGACATCATAGGTGTGATTGTGATGCCGTCTTTGGTGGAAGCCTATTTTCATCAATGGAGTTTTGAATGTCTGTAATGAATGAATGAATTGAAAGGTTAAGCTGTAATTACCCGAGCTTCAGCGCTGTAATATTATTCGATTAAATATGACATTTAAGTAAGCATTTACTGACGTTAGCTTTCAACGAGGCATCATGGTGTTTATGACTAAAATAATTAATTTCACGCTGAGCTAAGTGGACATGGAAGGACTTATTTTCTACAACAAATTGTAAGCGAGTGTTATAAATTCAGTTGTGATAACAATCTTCCCCCTGAGATAATCTATGAAGAGGCCTATGTTCAGCAGTGATCTTTTAATGGGCTGTAATGAATGAAAAAAAATAATGAGGAACCTAATCTTACGACGCTAGTTCAAATATACAGGAAAGTTATTGATAATAAGCGGTTACTGTAATCCGTAAGAGTTTAACCCTCCCTGTCCTTGGGTTTGTTAAATAATATTCTACACGTGCTGTTTCTTTTAAACATGTATTTACATATGTAATCAACAGATGTTAATATGGAATAATTTTTGATATACAAACTTTCTCTTTAGCTTTATTACTCGCCAATAGTTTTGTCCCTAACCTTTGTAAGCCCATCGATCTGTGAAAACCCTACTCTTTCAATGTTGTCGATAACGCCATTTACGGACAAATTCTGGCGGAAATAGCTGCTTGATGAACTTTAACGTACGTCTTAATTTATACGTCATGTTACAAGAAGATATTATAATGGAATGGAATTTTTCACATTCATATACAGTTTAATAATATAATATAATTTCTACTGGACCAAGTTCATTTTTTGTATACTAACAACGCCCGTTTAATTCGTCCACGTGAAAAAAATCATATCCGTTAAAAAAATTGTTCTAGGTTTACTATATACTTACAACCTTTGTAAATTTTATGCCGATAGATTGAATAGTTTTCACATCATAAATATCTTTCTCTCTCTACTCCTTTACGCTCTTCCTCCTTCTTAAGGAAATATTTCACTGTCACTGCTGTACGCTTGTGAAACTCTTTACCTCTCCACACCCGTCGCGCTAAATCTCTTGCTACTTTCAAAAGGCTTGTTAAAACGTTTTTTTTTTATAGAATATGTGTGACAAACGCCGGACCTAGGCGGCATCATCGGCGGCTGAACTGAGTTAGTAACGCAAGTATAAGTTTTTGAGACATAACTACATATTTGTGTCATTTGTTGTAGAGACTATCGGTCCGTAGAGTCCATGTGCGGTAAAGTTCCTAAAGGAACTGCATCCGTGACGTGTCGTCGCCGCTGATAATAGGGCTGGTTCTTTTCTCGATCAAAGGCAAAGTGTAGCCATTCAGTGAGGAAACGCAGCCAGTGTTCTTGGCACTATAAATCTGGGAGTAGGACTATATGATAATAAATATTGTATATTTTAATTTTATGTAAGTGAGTTGAGAATATTCAGGTCACATTAAAGGTTAATCTCTTTAGAATCGGGCACATTTTCTATTTCTCTAAAGCACATTTACTGAATGCAATTAACGTTGGAGGGTTTCATTTCAGTACGTATTTAGTAATCAGTGATTGATTTATATTGTTCTTGAAGTCGGTGTAACGAGGTAGAGAGTTCAAAATTTATATACAAACTAGTACTATATAAGTTTATTAATATAGAAATTAACTATTCAGTATAAATAAACAATTTTGCTGTGTGGTGGTTGCGTTGACCAAAATAATTATTACCCTATTTTTGTGGGTGTTGTAAGAGGTGGTTATAAGAAATGATAAAAAGACGATGTCAAGGCCTAACTATACAAAACATAATAGGAATATGTTGTTATTTTATGTTGGTATTCTGTGAGAGCGTGTTTCTAACCCGATCGTAGCGACCCACTCATGATACTGTTTACTCAAAGTGTAACTCATTTTACTTAAACTTATAATGTGTATTAATTTTGCTCAAGCTCTGTAAATAAATTTTAAGTTATTTACGTCAGTTATTTACGAAAAGTACATATCATTATGTGCTGTTGAAGTATAAGTACCTACGTATAGAGAAGCGATTGAAAAGGCAAAGCGCAGTACAAAAGGCGCTTCCTACTAATTGCCTTCGTGAGAGGTCTTCGCTGAAACTCTAGATAACGAATTCACAACAGGTCGTTAAGAACCGAGTTGAACAACGAGTCACAGTGTTCCAAAGATCAAAAGAAAACGAACGAAAATAAAGGCAATGCAATTACAACTAATTTCTTACTTTAATTATTTCATTGTGTATGAAAGCTAAAATAAAATGTAACAAAGGTTTTTCTTAGTGTGTCAAAAGCAAAAACGACTATGAACATGATTGATACAGGTATAAAAGTAAGATATTTTTTGATAAAATAATGGAATATTGAGATGACATTGGCAATTTCCTAATGCCTGGGTCGTCGCGAAGACTTGAACACTTCAGGCGAAACAAAAGACACTTCGCTCCCTCGCACATCAAAAGATTTTATCGCTATCGCTATTAACTTCCCGACCATACTTCAGTATGCACACAGACATCGACTTCAAGTGTAGCGCAAGTGTCGGCGTAAATCAGGTATACTCTGTGTGGAATATGGATTGGAGTAATGACAAAATTTTGGAATTTAACAAGAAATAACCGAACAACCAAAAAATAAGAATTAGATCTTTGATGTTTGTATGAGAATAAAAAACAAAGTTATTGTAGCAAATAATTATTTAACACCAATACAATACAGAGCGACCGCGTCGTCCATTTTGTTTTTGGAGTTTACTGTCGCGACTAGTGAACGCAAATAAGTCGCAACAGAACATCTGAGTCGGCAGAAGTTTTCTCGCACGAATATTGATGGATGAGGTCTTCAATTTACGATAAACCAACGAACTTTCAAATATTTGACGTTACAATAACTTCTAAATGGGTAGTTAGAAAAATGGCTTTATGGGTAAAGTGCAATGTAAAGTATATGTAAAGTGCGAGTCCGCCTCTGTAAAACACCATTAAAAATGACTTTACTTTTCTGAATGTGTTTTCATTGTTTACAGCTAATTAAAAATCCATGGTTGAACAAAAGCTTCCCCAACAGATTGCCTCAAAGGGGAGATATTTGCAGTTGCCAACTCGCATGCCAAGGTTTTTATAATTTATGAGTTGTTATCAGGAACATGCTACTGCCCGTCATTTGTTTCAGTTTACCTCTGTCGCCTCTTACGACTCCCACGGAATACATGGGGTAGTGGATTTTCTGACGCCGAAACTATACGGTTATTATTGTAATAGTAAAATATATAATAAAATGTTTGTGAAATATTAGCAAAATTTTCATTCCTACCACATCCTCAATTCTAGTCTTTACATATTGCAATTTTTTACAACCTTTGGAGTGGAGTATCAAAAAACCTTAAGCACATATTTTTTAACCGAAAGCTTATAAATAATATATAATATATTAGGGATCCACCCAAGCTTCGCATGGGTGATTTCTGGATCACGACAACAGTGGCACTGTTACCGCCTCTAATTGTGAATCTAAACCATCCAGGGACCCACTCAAACACACACAAAAATTTCATGAAAATCAGTCGAACCATTTTCAAGGTTTAGCGAGACTAACGGACAGCAACTGATTTTTATATATAGAGATAATAAAAAATAAACACTATTAAATCAACATACACACAACTATCAAAGATATAATTAAAACATGTTAGCATTTCAAACAATCTTTCATCCTTCATTTTACCCCATTCTGGAAAGAATTATCAAAAATCCTGAAACATATTTCCAAAAGCCTAAATACCAATTTTTATCGATCCACCTTTTAATGGGTAAATAGGGCAGATTTTAAACCGTAACACTCTATTCCACTCTCTTAGAGGTTGAGTTTTTCAAAATCCGTTTTTAGTGTATGCCTACGTTATAAAAGGCAGCTACTGTCCAAATTTCAGATTTCTTCGTTTAGCCATTAGCAGTTTGGGCTGTGCATCGATAGATGAGTCAGACACTTAAGTCACCTTTTATATAATATATAGATTACAATCCGCAGTAGAACCAGAGTGGCCGACATAGACAAACGGATTAGTAAGCTGAAGTGGTAATGGGCCGGCCATTTAGCTCGAAGAACCGACATTCGATGGAGAAGAAAGGTTCTCGAGTGGCAGCCTCATACCGGTAGGCGAAGTGTAGGCCGACCCCCCACTAGATGGAGTGATGACCAGGTAAGACATGCAGGAAGTTGATGGATGCAGGTGGCTCAGGACCGTGCTTTGTCGCATTCCTTGGGGCAGGCCTTTGTTCAGCAGTGGACTTGTGAAGGGTTGTAATCATGATAATGATGATAGATCACATGATAGATAGAACACTTAAATTTGAAATGAATCGCGCACGTCAAATGTGTCAAGTTCAATGTGTTGAGTAAAAATATTATGGTAGGTACCTAATTCAAAATTAAAACTAAAAATAATCTTGCCTTACCTATGTGGTTTATAGTTACTTGATACTCAATGAAATTATGAAACTGTGAACTTTATAAATACATTTTAAGGAAGTTTTTATAGACGAGACTTTAATTATTTATCAAAATTTTAAAAATTTGAAGCACTTAAAGTATTTTTTTAATATTAATATTAGCTTTTATTTTTATAAATTTTTTGACTTGGATTGATGGACATAAATCCAGTGATTCATAGAAACGACAGTTGATGAAATTTCGTGAGTAATGAAGATCGGAATTAAACAAGGTAAACGTTTTATTTGATAAGTAACTTTGAATAATGAGGCGTAGTAATATTTTAATATTGTATAAATTAACATGTCATATTTGGTATCGTGGTTAAGACCGGTAAATGTAAATCATTCTCAAATATGTATTATTATTATCAATGTTAGAAACACCAACATGCACAGGAAAAAGCTAAAAGATATTCCAACTAAATCAATTAAAATGCCAGAAGCAGAAACAGAAACAGAAACCTTTTTATTCAATATAGATTATAAATAATACTTATTGAACTATTTTACATAAATAATACTTACTGAAAGTCACTCTTTTGTTTGATTACCACTGGTTCGGAAAAAAATTACAGCTTACAATCATGTATGTTACACAAATAACAACACAAAACAACTTAGATATAGCTAGGCAGCGATCACCTCATTCCAGAGGTTATTATTATCCGTAAAGTCCTTAATATTATAAGCTTTTTAAACAAACTTAGTTTAATAAAGTTTTTAAACTTTGAGCAGGTCAAATTTTGTATATTTTCTGGGATTTTGTTATAAAGGAGTATACACCGCACAAGAATGAATTACTGACTCGGAGTCGAGTAACTCGTACTAGCTTGTCTGTTTCTAATATTTACAGAATGAATATCACTTATTTTTGTAAAACTACTTTTATTTTTGTGTACGTACATTGCATTTTCATAAATGTATTGAGAGGCCAAAGTTAATAAATTAATTTCTTAAATTTTTGTCGGAGTGACCCTTTAGGTTGTAAATCATAGATTGCTTTTATGGCCTCTTCTGTAAAACAAATATAATTTCAATGTCAGTCGCATTTCCCCATAGCAAAATACCATATGACATTATGCTATGGAAATAGCTAAAGTAAACTAGTCTAGCTATTTCAACACTGGTAAGAAGCAGAGGATGCCAAACAAGAAGATGAAAGGACGAAATAAAGTTGACTCTGCGACCGTTTTGGACAAAATGGCAACTGACAAATCAACTCAATGGTAGAATTTGGAAGTCCTATGCTAAAAGGCACGCGGAAAAGAAACGTGTTATCATTTAGTAACCCAGTAAATTTGGTTCGGAAACTATTTTTTTTAAGTTGGAGTGAGTGCAGATATGTATTCAAAAACTATTGAGTTCACAAAGGAAAAAGAAGAAAAACGAAAATTGTGAAATGCTTTCGGAATAATAAGTATCAATAAAAATGTAGCTACGTTTGTAAATACTTTATGAAAGTCATTCAAGGTGAGTAGTGTGAACACAGAACGAGCTTAAGTTAAATAGGAGCAGGCGACAAATTATTTTATCACTGGTTATGAAAAGAACCAAACTGAAATTTATGAAAGAGTATGAACTGTAATATAAATTCTTCTTCTTCCTCTTCTCCATCTTCTTCTTCTTTATTAACCTGTAACATTTGCAAAATCGCAACGCTTCGCAAGTGGATTAGGGCCATAGTATCAGACTGCACAATCGACCATGCCTCCCATCACCAATTATTGTTATACAATTTCACGTCTAAAATTAACGAAATGTTATACCGGCGGTATACCTTTTCGTTAATTTTAAAAACTTATAGAGAATATAAAAGAAAAAAAAATATTTTGAAATTAGAAATATTAAGCAAAATTTAAATTTCTTAAGTATATCGCGTATTTAAATTCTCGTAACTTTGAGAACAATATACTGAAGCATTCGTTATAATGCAACGTTTGAAATGAAACACTTTTACATTAATTAGATTCGTCAAAAGTACCAGACAAAAGCAATTACGTTAATTTTAAAGGAGATATAATTTCAAAGTTACAATTTATAATTGACGTTTTAAAATATATTTTGTATAATTTCGAAATTAAATTATTTTCTACAAAACTTACTAAAACATTAATAACACTGAAGACTGTTTTACCAACCAAACATTTTTAGTTATAATCATGTTTTACCTACCATGTTTGTGTATCTGCCACACAAGTTTCTCTTTAAATTGAATGAAATTAAAAGTTGAAAATTGATTATGATTGAAAATTTTGTATACAAGTTTAGTATACGTGGTAGAGCCACGCTGCAGCTATATTATGGTTGTAGCACGAATAGGTCAGCTCGACCAGGACCACGCTCTCACGGAATACCAGTGTAAAATAGCAACGTAATGCTGCTGTGTTTCGTATGGCGAGTGTAGAGAACCAGAGACCCCTTTTACTGGAAACGAGGCATTCCGTTTTAGTCCTCAGGGATGACAACGAAATGTAGATGTCTATGAGCCACAGCATCCACTTACCATCAGGTGAACTGTGTGCTCATTTGTCACACCTTGCCAATGCCTTTACCTAAAAAGTTAAACAATTCGACTTAAACGAAACCGTTGTAAAAAAATTTAAAGAATCGTTTCTAAGATTCGTATGTAATATTAAATATTAAACAGTAATATGATAATCTTTTTAATTCTATCTCAACAAGCATACAGTCCATCTGATGATGGAGAACTTCAGAAACTATTATGTGCTAACTATTTTCGTATTTTTGGTTCTTTAAAGTCAGCTTTTAATTTTTATTAAAAGTTGAATTTTTATTAATTCAAAACAACTCAAGTACATATAAGCCGCTATCAATTTGTCATTAAAATAACGTTATTTAGATAAAGAAAAAAATCATACAACAAAGTCCCAGAGAATATGCAGGACTAATCTATCGAAAATGTTTAATTTTTTATCAAGCAAAAATTATTTAGTAAGCTTGTTTAGTAATAATTATTCTACTAAAGCTCGTATGATTGATAATAACCCTGGGAATGAGATGATCGTTATCACACTATTTCTAAATGTTAAAACTAAATTAAAACTAATTGTATAAAATGATATTTTTTTAAATGTCCCGTTAGGTTTCTTGCTGGTTCTTCCCAGGACAGAGGTTTTTTCCGAACCAGTGGCAAAGCTTAAATGACTTTCAATAAGTATTCTTGCAATTTTTAAACAATAAAAATGATTCTATTCTATTCTATTAGTAATATAATATTTGTTGCAATGGTAAAATTTTCATTTATCACACAATAGTGATGTCGTTAACAAAACATTTTGCCAATGACGAAACTGCGGTGTCGCTATGGAGAGTCGCTGACAATTTCGCAGCCAACGTAATTGAAATTTTGTTTTCTTTTGATTCTGGACTCTAGAAGCTGATGTTTATATAACAAATGCCTTTGATTTCGTCGAATCAACTTTATATTTAATTTACTTACAATAATTCCCCTTAATTCAGTATACAAACATTCGCGTATAAAAGCAAATAGGTATTATTGCTTAGATTTTCCTTTTTCTAATTCAACTATGATGTCAAAAAATTATCATTCTAAAATTAATCAATTTGTTTATTTATTTTCTAAACAGCCTATACCAACTTTATTGCCAAATGTCCTCACATGCAACGGTACACTTTGCTGACATACGGATAAAATTGTGACAACCGACTGTTGGCGGGAATACCTTCCAAAATTCCGAAACCTAATATCACAGATTGGTGATAGAAGTCAACATTACTATGCAATTTTTTTGGGTGACAACGAGCACACAGTCCATCTAATGGTAAGTGGAAACAGTGGCTCATAGACATCTATAACTATCCTCGATTAAGAATCACAATGCAGATGCGATGTCACCCCTGAGGACTAAGATGGAATGCCTCGTTTGCAGTAAAAAAGGACACGGCAAACGCGCACAGTAGAAACACAGCAGCAATATTCTTGCTATTTTACGCTGGCATTCTAAGCAGCGCGGTCCTTCCCCGGTTAAGTCGACCCATTCGTACTACAACTATAATATAGCTGCTGCATGCCTCTACCACACGTAAAACGGTAACGGTGCTGGATTTGCCACTCGCCTGAACAGCATGGTGAGCACGAGCAACACTTTCAAGAATTTGCTTCTGGCATTACTATTTGGAATGGCGTAAGTCTAACCGTACTTTGACTTTGCTCAGACTTTACTTTCGAGCTAAGACAATGTCGGTATTTATAGAGCTAACTTCGAAGTCAACGAAATCGACGACTTACGTAAAACTCAGGTTATTATCCGAAACCACCGTATTAATTTTAAATTGTTGTTTTTATGTTACTCTAATAATTTATAACAATAAATAGGTAGTTTAAGGCCGTCTTCTAGTTTTAAATAGCATTAATCCATTTTCTATTAACGTAATTTCAAAGTTGTTTCGAATTTCTTAAAACTTTCTTCTTTTTTTTAAAATCTGATTTTGCACTCTTCTCATCCGTTCCCGTTCTCATACGCCTGTTTTCTATTTCATATAATAATAACTTATTTATGAAATACAATTTGAACTGTTTTCGATTTTTAAATATTGATATTTTTAAACGTTATTCAATAAAATCAAGAACATAATGCGTGGAATAAAGCATCCAATAATTTTTTGACTGTCTGGGCCTTAGCATAAGCTTAGCTCAATCTTAGCCCGATAAAATTATAAATTCACAACCAAAGATTATGCTAAGCTTAGCTAAGTTTTTCGTAAGTAAAGTCTGAGCAAAGTCAAAGTATGGTCTATAGATCTCAGCCTACCAGTGAAATTAAAAACACTGTATAATAAATAATGATAATACTGTATAATAAAAAGGCTCTTAAATTTCTTATTGGTATATTATTGCTTAATTTTAAGAAATATACTGAATGACTTTCTACCTACATCTGCCGCATCTTAAGCAATTGTACGTGGCAGAGCCACGCTGCAAGTATATTATGGTTGTAGCATGAATTAGTCAGCTCAACCTGGGAAGTAAAATAGCAACTTAATGCTGATGTGCTTCGTATGGTGAGTGTAGAGAAATGAGACCCTTTTTACTGGAAACGAGGCATTCCATCTTAGTCTTCAGGGGTGACAATGCATCTGCGTTTTGATTCTTAATCGAAGTTAACTATAGTATGTATACTGTTGTATTTATACTGCACCTTCAGCATCCACTTACCTTCAGGTGGACCTGATGGTAAGTGGATGCTATGGCCCATAGACATTTATCATAGATTAAGAATCAAAATGCAGATGAGCAGGTGAGCAGGGTCTCCATTTCTCTACACTTACGATACGAAACACAGCAGCATTATTTTGCTATTTAACTCTGGTATTCTGTGAGAGCGTGGACCTACCCCGGTCGAGGCGACCCATTCCTGCTGCTAGCATAGCTGCAGCGAGACTCGACACGTATAAATCGATATATTGAAACAACGATCGCAGAATCACTTGCGAATTCTGCTCTGGAGTACTGCGGTACTGTTTTGACGATATTTTTTGCCATTGATTCCGGCTATAAGGGTTGGATGACTGCTTCGTTTTTAGTATCGTGCCTACTAAATCGTGAATACCGGGTTCGAATACACGACGGAGTCATTATTAGTAGCCAGTAGTACTGATGCCGTGTGGTGTTGGCTATTTTTATTTCTTAGTTTTCGTAAAATGCGTCTATGGCAGCAACCAGAAAGACCTCATGGCCTCTGTTAAATGACGGTCAATATTTTCGGGAAATATTCAAACCGATTTCGAAAGTCCAATTATATTTGGCAAATAAGGTAAATCCTTTATATAACGGAAGATCCAGTTGTCTTCCATAAGACCAGCAGTAAGCTCTTAGTGGTTAATAAAGAAAAGAAATAACTTTTTGTATTATTTACAAATGTAAATGGTAAATTCATAAACTATTGGCATATACATGGCTCTCCGCGTCCACATCCTTCTGGAATATTCAAAAGATAAGAAGCAACATAATACTCTCAACATAATCGACAGCTCCGTGGCGCAGTAGCTTAGCAATGAGCTGTTGCGCTGGGGACCGTGGGTTCGAATCCCGCACGGAACAAGTATTTGTATGGCCTACAAATAATTATTCCGGGTCTGGATGATCCTTGTGTGGGGGGGGGTTAACGTTTTAAAAAAAAAAAGAATTAAAAAAAGTGCTTTTATTGGAATGGCGAGTGACGGCAATCTAATACACATATTTGGAATGCTTGTTACTATATTTATTTTTATTATTATTTTTTTTATTTTAAATTTATTTATCACTTTACAAAATTTGATACAAACATTTAAATGGCACCGATAAAACTACTGAAGTTTGTCGACAGTGCCAAACCACATCAAACAGCCAAATTAAAAAAAAATATTACGGTCTTAACGAGAATTAAGCTAGCTTGCGTTATAATTAAGATCATAAACAGCACTCGTGCTTGAAGAAGAAAATTTAATATTACGTGTAATTAACTCATCCTTTAAAGTGGTGGGTAATTTATTAATAAATCGAGGAACCAGGTATCGTGCCATCGTCCGCATCCACCCGCGAGCAACAGCCAGAGTTTAAATTAAATTACCTATGTATTTTGTAGCATAAGTTTATATTGAATAATTGTTCTTTTAGTAAGTTATAATTAAAATTACAATTACAATTTTACAATGCTAAAAAATACCAATTTTATTATTTCTAAATTGAATTCTAACTGATTTTGATACGATAATTTTTGATCTTCTTGGTTGTTATTTATATATATTATTCAAATAAGTGGCATACGTGCGACCATAACTACTAAGACCACAACAAAGCATACCTACCAGACATAAGTTTAACTTTATAGTAAATTCTGTCTTTTAAAATAGTAATATTTATAATATACGTATATTACTCACCATATATTACAGTACAACCAATATTATTCTCATTTAATTTTGAATAATAAATGCCATGAATTTAATAATAATAATAATAATAGGACTAATAAGAGGACTAGGAGGGACTAGGAATAGTAGGAGTGTTACAGTTGTTCATGGGTGGCGATAGTCATTTACCGTCAGGTGAGCCGCATGCTCGTTTGCGCCCACTTATATAAGAAATATATTTCGTTCACTGCGGATCATCTCAACGAAGACTAGTCATCTGCACTGGACAGGATTATAGTGCCCGAGTGTAATTTGCGCAATCATGGGTGCACCCTTTATTCCCCCACTCTGATAGCCCGACGAGTCAGCAATCCGATGCGACCAAAGAGAAAGATAAGGCGCAGGGCCTACGGCTTAACGTGCCTTCCGAGGGACAGTGGTGAAACACCGCCAATTTCCTGACTCTGGGTTGTTACTGAGAATTTCTTGAAAGTAAAACTGAATAACTAATTTTAATTTTGGCCCGACCCCTAATTCAAACCCGCGACTTCATGATCAGCAGCCGCGTCTACGACCACTAGGCCAACGAGGCAGTCATGAATTTAGATAAGCAATGAGAAACCTGTGTTTTCTAATTCTAAATAAACTGGTAATTACATTTGTCGAATTGGCAGCATAATTTACTGCGATGTAGTAGGTATTGCATCATTGTGTTTTTATGCAAATTTATTTCAATATTTGATTTCAAAAAAGGAGCAGGTTCTATATTCGAGTTCCGAGTGGAATTTAGTAATTGTTTTTAAACTAACTTCCCGATGAGCTGGAAACATGAAATTTTGAATATAGCTCAAATTCTGATGACAATGCAAGAATATGATAAAAACACAGTAAAAATAAAAAATAAATATATAAAAAAATTCACTTGATTAACACGCTTTTATTAGCTTCGCGTGTATCGATCTATCTATCTATGCATCGGATTTTTTTTATTGTAATTTTCACCAATTTGTAGAAGGGCGATTGACTTGAAAATTTGCGCTCTTATCAAGAACTGATGACAATACAATAATTTAATAACTTTATCCTAGTATCCTGTTCAGGATCACCAGGATAAAATAAAATAATTATCAGGATCATCACAGCTAAGTTAAAGTAAAGCTAAGCTAAGTTTTTTTAAACTTTTATATTTTTCTATGTAATTAACTGTTTCCCGGCGCGTTGCTGCCGCTAAAGAAATAATTGTGGAAATACTGTTTTAAATTTGGAAGGTTTATATAATTTAATTAGGAATGATAATACATTTATTGAAATTGAATGATATATCAATTTAAAATAAATTTATCGGTACGATACGCGCGCCACCTACTGTAAGTTAATTATACTATGCCCATCGATCACTAATAAAAACTAGATACACAATCCCATGCAAAAGTTCTCTAAAAACTGTCTACAATTGTTTTAACGTAATTCTAATTGAAATAAAAACACATTAATGTAAATTCAACCTTAAACGCATTTCCTAAAGTTGTATTCACAAAGCTACGTACAAATCAAAAGCGCACCCAAATGTTCGAGTGGGCGCTCATTCGGTAAATACATTTTTTGTCACTGATTGTGTATCTAGTTTTTTATCAGTGATCGATTACTATGCCTATAACCTTCACGGAAGTGCAAGCAATAAGTTGATAAAGTTTTACCGCAATCTAATGAACGGTATAGTATGGCAGCGCATAAAATACGACCAAACAAAAATTAATTTTTATATATTAGATTATTATATTGTATGTTCACCGATTACTAGAAAACGGCTGAATTGATTTAATTGGTTGTAAACTTGACTACAATACGAAAAGTGGTAAACGAGAATTGTAGTAATATCTTAACTAGTAGGTACTTTCAATTTGAAAAATAAAATAAAATACAAAGGTAAAAATTTACCAATTTTCAATACATTGATTTATGCATTTTTTTAAAGTTTTATAAGATTAAATAAATCAATGTATTTTTATTTCGTAAAATATTATCAAATTATATTGTTATGGATTAACCCTCGTGGGCTTAGGGTTACCATATATATTTAAGCTACGTGACCGTGACTAACATTTTAGGGCAAAACAGAATAAAATATAAGGGATAAAATAGTATGAACATATGCATTAATTTTTATTTATTTCTTTCCTTTCTTTGCAATAAGAATATTTCCGGCTAATGTTCGGCTCGACTGGGGTAGACCACACTCTCACAGAATACTAGTGTGAAGCAGCAGCTTAATGCTGCTGTGTTTCATGTTGTGAGTGTAGAGACCCGGAAACCCTTTTTACTGGTGATGAGGCATTCCATCTTAGTCCTCACGTGCGACTACGCATCCTTTATTTTGATTCTTAATTGATGATAGATGTAGATGTCTGTGAGCCATAGCAACGTAGCATCCACTTACCATCGGTTGGACTGTGCTCATCACCATTATCCTATAAAAGAAATAAAAATTCTTTTTTGTCTTGAAAAGATTTTACAAACGTAAATTGCATATGAACAAACATTCATACTCCAAAAAATATTTGCAAACCATAGAAATAATTGTTCCGTGTAGGAATAGAACCCTCGGTAGTCAGCGCTGCAGTCAATTAAATCAAAATCAAATATCTTTATTCATGTAGACTTGAAACAAAGCACTTATGAACGTCGAAATATCATAAACAATTGTTATTTAGAGTTCAGATATACTCGTAAATAGAAAACAGCTACGACGAAATACGTCTTTGGCGAATTTATGTTCAGTTTTTAAGTATAATTTTCCAACTTGTAAATGAGATTGTATATGTGTTCAACAACGGATTAGTAAGCTGAAGTGGCAATGGGCCGGCCATATAGTTCGAAGAACATACCACCTATGGGGAAAAAAGTTTCTTGAAAGTTTTTACACCTGGTAAGAGATGCAGGAAGTTGATGGATGCAGGTGGCTCAGGACCGTGCTTTGTGACATTCCTTAAGGGAAGCCTTTGATGTTGATGATGTGTTCAACTGAGGGAACTTAAGACCAAGCGTCTTTATCTACAAGGTAGTCATTGACTGTGTAATATGCTTTCTTTAGGAGTGATTATTTATTATTTATCTCCTCCCGAAAAAAGTTACTTGAGTATCTGTCTCTCAGTGTTTACATTTAATCAAGTCGATATTGGTACCTACCGTTTTGTTTCATAATGCGGTGCGTTATGTGCTATAAAAGGGCCGGTACAGGTAAAATGTGAGTCACAGTGTGATGTCGCTCGGCCAGTAAACTTATCCCGTTTTTCCGTTCGACGAGTATTCCAACGGTTCCAGGACACCGGTGGCTATATTCGGAGGCGTGGATCTGGGCAACAGCGCTGCCCATCTCAAAGAGACGATCGATTCATTGTATCGACATCTTTACGCAATATATTCTCGAATGCTGTATAACTGCAACAGCAGCTACGATCAGCTCGCAGAACATCTGTAAGCGTCTCTACGATTAGAAGACGGTTAAGAGAAAAGAAAATTACAGCTCATAGGCCTGCAACTAAAACCCTCTCAGAAATGAGAGAAGGCCTGTGCCCGGCAGTGGGACGTATATAGGCTGTAACTTTAACTTTTTTTTAACTTTTATACTCTTTATAAACACATTGAAATAGAGAAACACTGATAAATAAACTCTAAACTAAATTAAAAGGGGTGAGGTTTTTTTTTTTATTATAACTAACAGGAGTGTGTTGACCGTGTAGTGGCGATATAGGAATATCCACTAAATAGTCCGTAGGCTTTTCAACGTGTGTTCGATAAAGCTATAAAAGCTAACTGGCAAACAGAACTAACATCAAAGATAATAGTCGCTCTTCCCGTGTGTGTCGTAAGAGGCGACAGTGGGAAACAACCCCGTGAGGAGATTGGCAGCAGTGTCTTCCTAGTAACAACTAAAAAATAAAAAAATGCAGTTTCTAATCCGCCTGCTAACGTGGCAACTATGGCAAATATCCCCTCTATTAGGCAATCTATTGGGAGACCTATGTTCTCTAGTGGACTTTTAGTAGGCTGTAATGGTAATGGTAACAAGAGGTGCGCAGAACAAAGAAATATACACACAAGCATACTATACACACAGAACACACAAAAAGTTAAAATAGATAGACAGTGAGAGAAGTAGATAAATATGACAAAACAATTTTTTTTAAGTAGAACACAAATTTAATAAATAGTAATTGATGATTTTTATGGACGTAAAACTGTGTTTCATTTCGAATCTTATTTAAGGGCGAAATCTCTATTGTATGGGATTAGTATCCTTGACAGAATAGTGACAATAGAAATGTTCATACAGAAAATAACGCGATTTTAGTACTACCGACGCGGAGATTGCTTTATTTTCTCTGTTTGCTACTGTAGGTGAACCCTTTGCTTGTGGCCGTTTGTTGCCAGACGTTTCTATGAAGCTTCCCTACTTTCGTTTACTCTGGTACTACTGTTAGATAGGTCAATAGTAAAGCGAAAGTAAATAACTGGATACGACTTAGAAGAGAACAGGGAGCTCATAACAACAGAGGAGACGGGCACACACACAAAAACTAAGTCTCTGACAGATAGTAGATTATAGGCTGTGAGTCAATGATAGCAGTTTTGGATTTCTTTCTATTGACCCATTTTTACGCAGTGTACGATTCCGTACAATATGTGTATGTAGTCAGTTGCTATGCTTGATATTTACTTCACAGTTCACACAACAATATTGTCATGAATCTACCAGTCATATCATAGCCTTCTTTAAACCTAATAAAACGCATATTATGGTTATTACATACATAGAAACACATGCACGATACTACATTTGAGTGTAGACCATCAAAACCTTAAATATCGACACATCTACATGGAACCTTCCAGCATATTGTCCAATTCCCAATGTAAGGAATCTATGACTGACCATCGCTAATCTTTTAATAAATCGTCGAACTCCCATTTCTCTGTTACAGACTCAAGATCGATGTTAGCTACAGTCCTAATAATTAAAAAATAAGCCCGAACATTGCTGCTTTGTTTTTTCATTAGCTCATCAGTTTGCTACAATAACTTGAAATCTTTGGTGTAAAGGTTCATCGCCACTTTCTGATGCTGGCTGGTACTCATCACCAGGGGATGTTCCCTCCCCGAATGACGATCGGGAAGTTGTTACAGGCCCCCCTTACTTGCTATAATGTAAAATTAGTTAATTGTTTTTATACATTTCAATTAAGATTTTAGTGCTGATAAATAGTTCGTGCGATTTCTTGTATCACTTCTTAAAATATTCGTGGTTAACATCTACTAAACCTAAAATATTTTCGATGGTATTTCTAGAATTCCTCCAAATTATTTTCTATTGTTTTTAACTTACGTTTAATGTATTCGGAAGTTTTTCGCTCACGTCCATCCTTCCTAAAGTTGACACCGATGCTCCTAATGCCCTCTTCCAGTTGCTATTGAGTTTCTATTAAGCCTTCCGTACCGAGAAATAGAGTATGTTAGTAAACAGAAAAGGTCTTAGTTGTTTGCAGTTTTGCTGGATTAAATACTTATGTTAAAACGTATAAAAGAGCTGGGAAAGCTCCTATACATTTAACTATTAATAGCAATGAGGAGAACCTGTACCAACTTTCCGATTGGAACCCGCGGTCACACATTATCATATTATTATGGCCATGTAAGTGAAATACATAGTTCTGCGTGTTTGTGCAGCACTCGTACCACCCACGGAGGCAAATGTCGTAGTACTATCGCGGCATCGTATCTCAAAAGGCAGGTCTTCTCTATCTTTTCCATGATTTTTTTTCAAATACGGCTATACTGTTACAGACTAGAGTCGAGGCAGGATTGCGATGGCGTCAATACTAGTACGTCGGCGGTACACTATTACACGACTTTTGTTGCGAATTTTTCTGCGCATTGCCCACGCTATGACCCAGAATTACTCCGACTTGACTTTAAAGCAGGCATCTTCCAAACTTACAATGGTCTGCATAGTTAATGACTTGTGTTTGCAAGAACATTATTATCGTTGGCAATAAAAATAAAACATCGGATTTCAAACTTTAAAAGAATCTCGTGTACCCAGGTGTATGGTTGTGTAAACACCGACACTGAGTGGCTAGTGTTTGTGTATACAATGATAACCGCAATGTGGTTTTACAAGCGAACAATTTTATTTTAGTTTATTTAAGTTTTAACAAAAGAAAATTTAATTGCGGAACACTAAATAGCTAGAGATGATTTGTTGTCCATGAGGACTAAGATGGAAATGCGATTTCTCATAATCTGTAATCATACTGGCTCTGCACGCTGTGCAAGCGCCGATGTTTGTCGGTAGAAATAGGTGAGTGGGTGGCACTGTGTGACTCATAGGTAGAATAGAATAGAATCATTTTTATTCAATATAGATTACAAGAATATTTATTTAAAGTCATTTTTTACTTTTACCACTGGTTCGGAAAAAAACCTCTGTCCTGGGAAGAGCCAGCAAGAAACCCGGCGGGACTTTTTTTTAAATAAAATCAATTTACAATATAATATTATTTTATACAATTGGTATGAAGATATTAGAAACAACATGGTAGCGATCACCTCATTATCCGGGGTTATTATCAATTATGTACTCTTTAGTAGTTTAATAACCGTTACTAAACAATTATTGTTTAATAAAAAAATTAACTTTTTGATAGATAAGGCTTGCATATTTTCTTTAACTATTTTGTAAAAGCGTATACATTGCCCCATGAAGGAATTGGTATAACTAACTTGTGCTTGTACCTAGTATTTACAGAATTTACATCACTATTTTTAATAAAACGGTTTTTGTTTTTGTGTACATACAATAAATGTTCGTAAATATATTTAGAGCCCAAAGTTAATATATTTATTTCTTTAAATTTTTCGCTAAGGGGTTTTTTTGGACCTACTTTATAAATTGCTCGTATGGCTCTCGTCTGCAAAACAAAGATAGTTTTAATGTCAGTGCTATGGAAATAACTAAAATAAACCAATCTAGCTGTTTCAACACATATAAGACCTTTAATCTTTTTTACAGCATATGCTGCAGAACTAAGTTTGCTAGCTAGTTTAGATACATGAGGGCCCCATTAAAGCTTCCCAACTGTAATTTCGAGAAAAAAACAGTAGATTCAACATGACTCAGTTCATACTCATTTAAAAACACACTGATATTCACCTGTTTAAGATTTGATGTTGTAAATTTAATACATTTCATTTTAAAATCGTTCAAAAGCAGATTTTGATGAGTAACTTTTCTTGACCATACTACTACTTTTATTTATTTATATATTTATTACTACCTTTTAATATAACATTATTCACTTCGTCAAAATCGCTGAAGTATCATCAGCAAATAAAACTATATCATGGTTATTCCCTACCAAGTCCTTAAGTCATTAATATAAGGTCGGGGAAAAAGTTTCTTCGTGTTTTAAATACAAATTAAAGAAATATTTTTTCAAATTTTTATTATATTTAATTATTATATATATGTGTCATTTTGTTCGATAACTTGTTGCAATCTTGTAAGTAGTGACACAATCCCATTGCTGTAGAAATCTTGGGATTCTTGATCAAAAAAATGCGACAAGTAGTTTTGACAGTCCTCTCATGGTATTAACCTAATACTACTCAAAGAATTCTGAAGAGACCGAAACAGGTGAAAATCTGAGGGTGCAAGGTCAGAACTATATGGTGGATGCATTAACATTTCCCAACCAAGCTCTCTCAATTTTTGCTGAGTGGCCAAAGATGTGAGTGGTCTGGCATTATCATGATTGAAAGACCACACCTTTTCTGTTGATCAATTCCGGCCGTTTTTCTCATTTTCTTGCTTGAGTCTCATTAGTTGTTGGCCGTAGAGATCGGAATCGATAGTTTTCCCCGACGGTAAAAGCTTATAATAACGTTTACCGTCGGGGATTAGATTCGAAGGGCATCATGCCCTTCCAATCCCACCCTACACACAGCATCACATTCATCATCATTCATCATTAGAGCCCATCACAAGTCCACTGATAAACATAGGCCTCCCCCAAGGAATGCCACAAAGCACGGTCCCGAGCTACCTGCATCGCTTGACTTCCTGCATGTCTTACCAGGTCGCATCACATTCACATCATCACAAAATCCGGGTTTCGCTACAGTCTGTGGAGCTTGACTACCCTTTGATCATGGTCTTTTTCGCACGTTCTTGTCGTAGGTAATCTACTTTTCTACCGATTTAAAACAGGAGGAGGTACTCAATTTCACTGTATGTTTTGTTTTTATGTGTGTTACCTCATAACTTTTTTCTGGGTGAACCGATTTCAATTATTCTTTTTTATTTGAAAGTTGGTGCTTTACGTGTGGTCCCATATAAATTTGATCAAGGTCTGACCAATAGTTTTTGAGATATTCTTAATAATTCATATTGAAGTCGGTTGTACAATTTTTTTTTATTTTTTTTTATTAACACCAGTAATCAATCTTTTCAAAAATGGTTCGTTTTCATTATGTTTCAAATAGAGAATCGCAAATGAGTACACGATTCATTAGGTTTCTTTCAGTGCGCTCGTGTGGTACCCAAATATCGAGCTTTTTTGTATAGCCAGACTTTTTCAAATAGGTCAAAACTGTCTAGTAGTCAATCCTCAATTCTTCGGCTATGTCTTAACTACTAATATGCCGATCTTGCTCCACCTTTTCAAAAATGGCATCGACTTTATCCGTATGAGGGCGATCAGAGCGAGCTGCATCTTTGACATCAAAATTGCCGGACTGAAAACGCTTGAACCAACTTTGTGCTACTCTTACTGACACTGCATTAGGTATTTAAACGTCACAAATTTTTTTTTCGGCTTGAGTCGCATTTTTCCCTTTTTTGTAATAAAACTTCAGAATGTATCGAATTTCTTAGTTAGATTCACTCATTTTGGCGGACAGAAAAACTTAAAAATGGCGGGAAACGGTTTTTTACCTTTTATTTTTATTTTTCTTAATGTCCTTTATGTACTGATATTAAAACTAGCCAGATACAAACAGTACAACCAAAGAGATTTTTCTTCAATTTTATACAAACAAAATACGAAGAATCTTTTTCCCGACCTATTCTAAACTAAGAACAGGAAGGGGCCAAATATTGAGCCCCGAGGAACACCCATACATACTACCGACCCGGAAGAACTGTTCCAATTAATAACAACTGTTTCCGTTCTATTATTTAGAATAGAATAGAATAGAACGGATTACAGTACATAATACTTGTTGAAAGTCATTTTTTTACTTTTACCACTGGTTCGCAAAAAAAACCTCTGCCCTGGGAAGAACCAGCAAGAAACCCAGCGGAACATTTTTTAAAAGCACAATTTACAATATAATATTTTATACAATTGTTATGAAAACATTTAGAAACAGCATGGTAGCGATCACCTCTTTCCCAGGGTATAATAAACCTTACTAGACAATTTTCGCTTAATAAATTAAGTTTAAACCTTTTGATGGATAAGGTCTGCATATTTTACATAATATTTTACATTAGATTTTACATTATATATACTGTAATAAGTTTAAGTCATTGACTTACATATTACTAAATCATTGGTTTAAGCATTTTGTTTTTTACACCTTAATGATGTAGCCTGATTAATGTAATGTAAAAGAAGTTCTAAAACCTGGTAAATATATAGAGGTATTGAGATGCGAAAACATGGATTTTTCAGGAAAATGCTAAATACAGAAAACCACAAAATATTAAAGAATAATCATATTTAACTTTTCCGAAATTAACCGATTACTTCATATAATTCAGCATGATATTAGGCCCACCAAAACTCCAATTTCTATAATTGAATTTTGAAACTAACTAAATAACCACATAGGTATGTTTAGATAACCTAATTTTAAAATACACACATCATTAACATTAAATAAGCACAGGCTAAAATATGTATATAATTTCAATTTTCAATTATATTCTCAAAGTCATGTTTAAATTATTTATTTACTTAAAACGGAATTAATTATACAATGAGCTTTCGATTTTTTTTAAAGATATTCAGAATTATTAACGTGACAGATTAAATAACGTGATAGAGCCACGCTGTAGCTAAATTCTCTTTGCAGCGCGAATATGTTGTCTCTCACAGAATACCAGCTTAAATTAGCAGCTGAATGTTGCTGTGTTTTTATGGTGAGTGCAGAGAACCGGAGACTTTTTTTACTGGTAACTGGTAATGATGCATTACATCTTAGTCCTTGTGTTACCCACTTCTATATTGTCACTTCTTAGTCCGCATTGCTAGTTTATCACTCTTTTTCTATAACAACTAAGAATCGGAGAGTAATTGAATAAAACTATTTCAACGGATTTTATGGCGTTTAATTTTACTTATCAAATATCAACCGACTTCAAAAAAAAGGAGGAGGTTCACAATCTGACTGTTTTTTTATGTGTGTTACCTCATAACTATTTTCTAGGTGAACAGATTTTGATGATTCCTTTTTTTTATTTGAAAGCTGATGCTTCTCATGTGGTCCCATATAAATTATATCAAGATTTGACCTGTAGTTGTGAGTTATCCTTAATAATGCGTATTTAATTAACATCGACTACATTGATGATGTTCTCATTTTATTTCTTTGAAGTTGGTTGTACAAAATTTTTAATTTTACCACTTGTTTATATTGAAGTCGGTTGTACAATATTTTTTTTTATTTTACCACTTGTTTTAAATTTATTTTTATTTTCCGAAGTTTCGGGTACTTTGCATTTGTAGCACCCATGATCACGGGGGACTGAAACTGTTTTTACGAATTTTATCCGTAAAAATAGTTTTTTCAATGTGTAGTGTGTAATGTGTAATATGTTCTCGTAAAAGAATTCATTAATCGAAGAAGAAATTCACAAACTTTGTATAACTTTAAAATATGTTTCTGGAATAACGTAGAAATGTTCATTTTTAATATAACAGAAGAAAGCTATATGGTGGCACCATAAAAAAAGCATTGTCCTATTTCAAAGAGCCACGCTCCAACTGTATTATGAATGCAATATGAATAGGACGACTTGTCTGAGGACCACGCTATCATAGAATGCCAGTATAAAATAGCAGCATAATGCAGCTGTTTTTTATGGTGAGTTACGAGACCTTTTTTTATAGAATGGGGTGACAAACGAGCACACAGTCCACCTGATGGTAAGTGGATGCAGTAGCCCAAAGACATCTAAATTTATCTTCGATTAAGAAACAAAATGCAAATGTGTTATCACCCTTGAGGACTACGATGGAATGCCTCGTTTCCAGTAAAAAGGGTCTCCGGTTCTCTACACTCACCATACGAAACACAGCAGCATTAAGTCGCTATTTTACGCTGGTATTCTGTGAGAGCGTGGTCCTTCCCCGGTCGAGCCGACCCATTCGTGCTACAACCATAATATACTCGTAGCCTTTAAATAAAACAAGTTTTACGGATTTTATCGCGTATATTAACTTATAATAAGTTAATATACGCGATAAAATCCGTAAAACTAGTTTTATTTAGATGTGTAGTGTTCATAATATAGCTGCAGCATGGATCTACCACGTACGTTTTTTTACGTAATGAGGCAACAGACTCCTTAGGTGTGACAACGCATTTGCATTTTGATTTTTAAATGTAGTAGGTGTCTATGGGCCACAACATCCACTTGTCACTAGGTGGGTTGTGTGCTAGCTTGTTATTTGTATGTAATTTGTACATTTACATATACAATAAACATATAATTTATTTTAAGTTAAAATTATATTGATCAGCAGAAAATATATCAATACAGAGCAAAGACCCTCAATCCTAAAAAGATTAACTTGATCGTTCTTTCTTCACCATGAAGGTGTCTATCCCCAAGATATCTTATACGAGTACTGGAACAAAGCTTTATTAATTTCTGGAATGGAGGATAGTTAAAGAACTGATTACTATTCACAAAATAGAAAATTAGAGTAAGCGCAGGACTGAAAACTGCCGTTTTCTTACATATATCAATAATGTTTAAAAAATAAAATGTTACAGTGAGTTAAATAATAGAATCAGGCGTCACTTTGCGGAAATATTAAAGTTGGAAAAATTCGACGGGAGGTGCTCTTCTAACTAGGTAAGACACATCATTTTATTTTATTGAGCGGATATTGGCAAAGTAAATTTTTCCAACTTTAATATTAGTTACAGTGAGTGTTCTTATGTCTAGTTTGAAGAGCGACTTTCCTTTGCATTTTATTGAAGTCGGTTGTACAATATTTTTTTTTATTTTACCACTTGTTTTAAATTTATTTTTATTTTCTGAAGTTTCGGGTACTTTGCATTTGTAGCACCCATGATCACGGGGGACTGAAACTGTTTTTACGAATTTTATCCGTAAAAATAGTTTTTTCAATGTGTAGTGTGTAATGTGTAATATGTTCTCGTAAAAGAATTCATTAATCGAAGAAGAAATTCACAAACTTTGTATAACTTTAAAATATGTTTCTGGAATAACGTAGAAATGTTCATTTTTAATATAACAGAAGAAAGCTATATGGTGGCACCATAAAAAAAGCATTGTCCTATTTCAAAGAGCCACGCTCCAACTGTATTATGAATGCAATATGAATAGGACGACTTGTCTGAGGACCACGCTATCATAGAATGCCAGTATAAAATAGCAGCATAATGCAGCTGTTTTTTATGGTGAGTTACGAGACCTTTTTTTATAGAATGGGGTGACAAACGAGCACACAGTCCACCTGATGGTAAGTGGATGCAGTAGCCCAAAGACATCTAAATTTATCTTCGATTAAGAAACAAAATGCAAATGTGTTATCACCCTTGAGGACTACGATGGAATGCCTCGTTTCCAGTAAAAAGGGTCTCCGGTTCTCTACACTCACCATACGAAACACAGCAGCATTAAGTCGCTATTTTACGCTGGTATTCTGTGAGAGCGTGGTCCTTCCCCGGTCGAGCCGACCCATTCGTGCTACAACCATAATATACTCGTAGCCTTTAAATAAAACAAGTTTTACGGATTTTATCGCGTATATTAACTTATAATAAGTTAATATACGCGATAAAATCCGTAAAACTAGTTTTATTTAGATGTGTAGTGTTCATAATATAGCTGCAGCATGGATCTACCACGTACGTTTTTTTACGTAATGAGGCAACAGACTCCTTAGGTGTGACAACGCATTTGCATTTTGATTTTTAAATGTAGTAGGTGTCTATGGGCCACAACATCCACTTGTCACTAGGTGGGTTGTGTGCTAGCTTGTTATTTGTATGTAATTTGTACATTTACATATACAATAAACATATAATTTATTTTAAGTTAAAATTATATTGATCAGCAGAAAATATATCAATACAGAGCAAAGACCCTCAATCCTAAAAAGATTGACTTGATCGTTATTTCTTTACCATGAAAGTTCCTATCCCCAAGATATCTTATACGAGTACTGCAACAAAGCTTTATTAATTTCTGGAATGGTGGATAGTTAAAGAACTGATCACTATTCACAAAATAGAAAATTAGAGTAAGCGCAGGACTGAAAACTGCATTTTTCTTACATATATCAATAATTTTTTCGATTTAAAAAAAAATGTTACAGTGAGTTAATTAATAGAATCAGGCGTTACTTTGCGGAAATATTAAAGTTGAAAAAATTCGACGGGAGGTGCTCTTCTAACTAGGTAAGACACATCATTTTATTTTATTGAGCGGATATTGGCAAAGTAAATTTTTCCAACTTTAATATTAGTTACAGTGAGTGTTCTTATGTCTAGTTTGAAGAGCGACTTTCCTTTGCATTTTATTGCCGTTGGTTTCATACGAGCTCTTAAACGTGGACGTTCATTTTAAATCATGTTTGAGCTCGCAAAATATACGATAAATCTGACTTCGTAAAATTTCACAAGCAATTTTGTTCATCTCCTTGCATTTTATTTAGGCTATCATTTTAACAGTCAGTAATAAATAACACAAATTGCATGTCTTGATAAAAAATTGAATAACACATTGGATAGATAAACAGAAGGAGTTTCGAAATTAGCACTTTTATTTGGTTTTTTAACCCCCGACGCAAAAAGAAGGACGCAAAAAGTGTTATAAGTTCGACCGCTATGTGTGTCTGTCTGTCTGTTTGTATGTGGCACCGTAGCTCTTAAACGGCTGAACCGATTTGGGTGCGGGTTTTCTTTATTAAAAAGCAAGTTTTCTAGCGGTGGTTCTTAGATATGTTTTATTAAAATCGATTCAGCGGTTTGAAATTCATCAGCTCTTTTTGTATCGAGGTTTTTTTTAAAATGTCAATTTAAGTTATATAAAACTGAAGCAACAAACGGACGTACAGTCTACCTGATGCAAGTGACATGTCCATGATAAGTCCATGGACAACTGCAACCAGCTTGAAACAACGAAGGCTTCACCCACTCACTCACGTCACTCTTATCTATACAAATAAATAAAATTGGAAAATTGGATTGGATTGTCGGATTTTCAACCCGGGGCTCACAGCTTCGTAGTCGTAGTGTAGGCACTATACTGCGTCACCAAGCTAATATATAATAATATGTATTCTCCTGGCTAGGATGACCACTGGCGGCGACATTCCAATTTGAACATTATTCGAACAGTACTCGAAAGGTATTTTCTACAAGGCTTTCAATAGGTAATTAGTATGTAATTACGTTTACAATACATCAAACGGCGTTAATTAAGTGTAAGTTTGCAGTACGATTGCGCAACTACAATAAATTAACACAGTTCATAATCTCCTCTAGTATTCCGAAGTAGTCATTGAAGTAATAATGTCCTTCAGACCGAATTTCGGTCACGGCGGCAAGTCTCAACGCAGACTAGCCATCTGCGCAGAACAGGATTGTAGTGCACAAGTGTATGTGCAAGCATAGGTGCACTTTCGACTCCCTCACTCTCATAGTCCGATGGATCAGATCAGATCCGGAGAGATCAGGTGAGACCAACGGCTTTACGTGATTTCTGAGGCACGGAGATGAAACACTGCTAACTTCCTAACTCCGGACTGCTACTGAGAATTACTTGACAGAAAACCCCAATAACATAATGTTGGCCGACCCAGGATTCGAACCCGGGACCTCATGATCAGCAATCGTCTTTACGACCACTAGACCAACGAGGCTGTCGTCATAGAAGTAATAAATAAACAGATGGTCACTATTGAGCTAAAAGAAAATAATTTGAATTTATTAAAGTTCATGTCATCAATATTATGAGAATATATATATAAGGTTTTAATCATATTAAAACCTTTGGAACGTTCAAGCTGTGGTTATTACATCTAATGGAATCTTAACGATTTACTAGGAAAGCGCAAACGCCCGTGGATACGCGTTATAACTTTCTTGTTGAGATAAACAAACATTACTATTATCGGATATATGATTAACGTAACTCTGTAATAAACGAGAACGTATTCAAACATCTACTTTTCAGACACTTAAAAATATATTATTTAAAACCGCCTTCGAAAAAAGGAGCAGTTCTCGATTCATCGGAATGTTTTATATATGTTCAGTGATAATCTTTACCACGTTGTCTGATTTTATTGATTTTTTTTAATAAAAAGGTACCCCTCAGGGGTGGTCCCATACAAAATTGGTCAAGATCTGATAATGGGATCCATACGAAAAATATCAAAATATTAATTTTTGCAAGACATACGAGTACGAGTATACACGACATATGAGCACAGAATTCTTTAGAACGTCAACCGATTTCGATGACTACGTTCTTTTTAGTTCTTTGAAATTCGTATTTTACTTGATTAAACGCTTTATTATAAAATGTACGGCATTTAAGGGGCACTTGAAATGTACGTATTATTCTGTCTGTCTTTTTTGTTGGTCTGAACAGCGAACCTTAATAACACTGTCTGTTAACATGGCAAGGAAAATGAAACAGGAGATGAGCAGCAGATTTTTATTAGTTTTAGTTTTTATCTTTCTGATAAAAACTAAAACTAATAAAAATCTACGGTTGCCAACCCGCCTGTCAAACGTAGTGACTATGGCAAATATCCCACCAATCAGGGCATTCTATGGGGCAGTCCCATGTTTAGTAGTGAACATTAGGCTGACAGGTTGTAATAAATGAATGAAAATTGTAACAACTTTAAATTCAAAAAGCATGAAATTTTATCTTTGTGAGTATTTTCAATTCAAATTTTAAATAAAAAATTATGAAGTAGTATATGATATGAAATAAAAGTTTATAGAAAAATTTTCCAATAAAAAGGTGACCTTTGGGCCACCCCAGCTACATCCGCGATTACTGCTTCTAATAAATGTAAATTACGTACTTTTTAATAAATACGGTACGCCGAGTACTGACTAACTATTTATCAAAATGCCCAATCACTAATTTCGCTATTAAACTAAATTTGGCACAGGATATTTATTTTAAACTAGCGTACGAATATACTTTGTACTGCTACTGCGGGGCTCATAATTTCACGCAAACTATGAAATTTACAGCGAGCGCTTAGTCTATGAACTTCTACTACCACGGTTCTCATAGTATTGATGACATCAACTTTAATAAATTCAAATTATTTTCTTTTAGCTCAATAATGACCATCTGTTCATTTATTACTTCTATGACGACTGCCTTGTTGGTCTAGTGGTCGTAAAGACGATTGCTGATCATGAGGTCCCGGGTTCGATGATCGGCCCACATTATGTTATTGGGTTTTTCTGTCAAGTAATTCTCAGTAGCAGTCCGGAGTTAGGAAGTTAGCAGTGTTTCATCCCCGTGCCTCAGAAATTACGTAAAGCCGTTGGTCTCATCTGATCTCTCTCCGGTCGTGTCGAATTACCGTCCCATCGGACTATGAGAGTGAGGGAGTCGAAAGTGCACCTATGCTTGCGCATACACTTGGGCACTACAATCCTGTTCTGCGCAGTAGCAGAGACTTGCTGCCGTGACCGAAATTCAGTCTGGAGGACATTATTACTTCAATGACCACTTCCGAATACTAGAGGATATTATGAACTGTGTTAATTTATTGTAGTTGCGCAATCGTACTGCAAGCTTACACTTAATTGACGCTGTTTGATGTATTGTAAACGTAATTACATACTAATTACCTATTGAAAGCCTTGTAGAAAAAACCGTTCGAATAATGTTCAAATTGGAATGTCGCCGCCAGTGGTCATCCTAGCCAGGAGAATACATATTATTATATATTAGCTTGGTGACGGAGTTAGTGCTTACACGCTTGACTACGAATCTGTGAGCCCCGGGTTGAAAATCCGACAAATAAAAGTTCTGTAGCTGGATATTTATCCAAATGCACTTTATGTACTTTTACATTGCGATACAAAAAAAAATATCGAAATAATCAAATAAAAATATGTACAACCATAACTTGGATTTTATGCTAGAGGTATGGAAAAATAAAATAGAAACCTATGTATCCATTACAACACTTTCTGCTACTAATACTCTATAAAATCGCACCTTCAGTGGTTACATACTCCAGCCTAATCCATATAATATATACAGAGACAAAAATTTAAATTCACTAGTACGCAAAAATAGAGACAAACAACAACTGTATTACGGGTTGGCTCGATCAGGCACGGACCTCACAACATCATGCCTTTCTATAACATCAGCATAACACCGCTGTGTTTCGTAGTGACGATAACCGGAGAACCTTTTAACTAATAACGAGGCACTCCCATCTAAGAACTCAGGTGTGCACCTGTATTTCGATTCTTAATTGAGGGAAGATGTAGATGTCTACGTGCCGCAACATCCACTTGACATTAGGTGAACTTAATGAAATGTTGAGATGCTAGGGTGATGTTGCAACGAAAGTACAAAACTAATATTATCTTAAGTTAATAATATCTTAAGTTGCTAAAAGTAAACGCTAAAAGTGAGAAGCTAACACACACACGTATATATTATATATATACCTTACGAATCATGATATAATCCTTTGGAACGTTCAAGCCAAGCTGTGGTTATTATATCTAATGGAATCTTAACGATTTACTAGGAAAGCGCAAACGCCCGTGGATACGCGTTATAACTTTCTTGTTGAGATAAACAAACATTGCTATTATCGGATATATGATTAACGTAACTCTGTAATAAACGAGAACGTATTCAAACATCTACTTTTCAGACACTTAAAAATATATTATTTACAAGCGACTTCGAAAAAAGGAGCAGTTCTCGATTCATCGGAATGTTTTATATATGATGATAATCTTTACCACGTTGTCTGATTTTATTGATTCTTTTTTTAATAAAAAGGTACTCCTCAGGGTGGTCCCATTGGGCACGCCACTATAGCGGCGATAAGACCCCTCTTTGAGGTGGCTTGAGAGACGCCACGGTGTCCTCACCTTCCGCCTGACGCAGGTCCTCACCGGACACGGTGTGTTCGGGAGGTTCCTGCACCGAATCGGGCGGGAGGAAACGCCAGGTGCTCCCACTGCGAGGATCGACCGGAGGACACGGTGGAGCACACCGTGGAGGTGTGCCCTGCTTGGGCGGAGCACCGCCGTGTACTCGTAGCGGCGATAGGCGGCGGCGACCTCTCGCGTCCGGCCTGGTCGAAGCCATGGTCCGGAGCGAGACGGAATGGGATGCCGTCACCACCTTCTGCGAAGCAGTGATGCTAGCGAAGGAGGTGGCGGAGCGGGAGAAGGAAAGAGCAACAGCTTTCCTTCCCGGCCGCCGCGGAGACGCCCCGGGCGTCGGGGCTACGTCGTGGCCCCTGACCACCGTAGGCGCGGACCTGTGGACGGCGAGCAATGGGTAGCTCGCCGTCCGTCCGTCTAACGACGACAGGCCGTGTCGACGGCGCGTTTTGTTCCACGCGCGCCTCAAAGAGCTGTCAGCAGCGTGAAGGGCCCGCAAGGGCCGACGCCTGCCAGGGCTGCGGGCTGTTCGAAAGAGATACCGCGGCTCCGGAACGTAAGGGCACTGAAGGAACACGGATGGTTTTAGTCAGTAAAGTCTGACACTCCCTTCCGCTCCACCCACAGCGAAAGGCGTCATTAGATGATTTTCCATCCGCAAAAAAAAAAAAAAAAAAGGTGGTCCCATACAAAATTGGTCAAGATCTAATAATGGGATCCATACGAAAAATATCAAAATATTAATTTTTGCAAGACATACGAGTATACACGACATATGGGCACAGAGTTCTTTAGAACGTCAACCGATTCCGATGACTATGTACTTTTTAGTTCTTTGAAATCCGTATTTTACTTGATTAAACGCTTTATTATAAAATGTACGGCAACTAAGGGGCACTTGAAATGTACGTATTGTTCTGTCTGTCTTTCTTTGTTGGTCTGAATAGCGAACCTTAATAACACTGTCTGTTAACATGGCAAGGAAAATGAAACAGAAGATGAGCAGCGGCATCTTTCTGATAAAAACTAAAACTAATAAAAAAACTACGATTGCCAACCCGCCTGTCAAATGTAGTAACTATGGCAAATATCCCACCAATCAGGGCGTTCTATGGGGCAGTCCTATGTTTAGTAGTGAACATTAGGCTGACAGGTTGTAATAAATGAATGAAATTTTGTTTTTAAAAAATTATTATTCGTATCGAATGAAATATAAAAAAAGTAAATATGGTTTACTATATGTACTGTTTGTATGAACAATAATAAAACAAATAAAAATATATAATTTTTTAACTATCCCAAAAACTCCACTAGGTAAGTAGTAACTTAACTATAACTTATTATTTTTAATGTGGCAGGTAAATACTTCATACACATACCTCAACATTGAAAGAAAATGTAGTGGTACCTAATTACCTATAAGTGATTGAATAGTTATTGTTATAATGTTTATAATTGAATACTTACGTTTATAATTTAAAAACGTAGGTTCATGTTTTTAATAATTTCAGACGACAAGAGTGGTAAAATGCTGTCGGACGAGAAGATCTCCTTTGAAAACTTTTTGATTATAAAAAAGGCAACAATATAGAATCTGTGAGGATCACTTTGAAAATCCTATCTTAAATTTTCTAAAAAAATAACAGAAAAATATTATTTGGAAATGCTTTTCCAACACTCAACTTGCCAACAAATGACGGTGCTTGTTCGAGTTTCAGTCAACGTGAGAATGTATCTGAAATAAATGTATGAACTACTTGCGCAAAAATATTTTGATCTCCAAAGAAACATTGTAAATATTGGTAATGAAATATTAAAATGTATAGATTATATTAAAAAAAAACTTTACATAAGATTATAATTTACCATTTAATTAAAAGGTACAAGAAATTTTTGAAGAACAGACATTATAAAAATAAAATATTTAGAATTAGTAGCTTGTAAAAATATTCTATCTTAAGTATATAATAAAAGCTGATAAACGTTTTGTTTATTTCATTTTATTCTCCTGTGCCAACCTTTCATTCAAATTCAACCTTCATCAAAATTTTTACCTATTTTGGGTAAAATAGGTAAAAATTTTGACAGCTCCGTAGAAGCTTTGCCTCTGTACGGGCTCAAGGCAACAACTAAAATAGGTCTAAATAATTACAATACAAAAAACTTTATCCCCTATTATTCCACCCTAAAGGCTGAATTTTTTGAATCATGAATTACAAATTATTTAATTGAAACTTCTCGTTTTCGGAACTCAGTTAGTAAAAAAAATTGCAGCAATAAAAACATGATAGCCGTGGTAGCTCAGAAACTAAGCGCTCGCTTTAAATTTCCTAGAACACCTTTGAAATTGTTAATTGCAACTATAAGAGCATAATGCACCAAACAAAACACCGAACAAAATTTGGTGGACGTACAAATTCTGCCACGCTGGTGCTTGTGGGTTGCGTTGAAACAGCGTGGCGTGGTGGTAGAGCCATGCTATACACGTATTGTGGTTGTAGCACGGATGGGCCGGCTCGACCGGGGTAGGACCACGCTGTCACAGAATACCAGCGTATAAGAGCAACTTAATGCTGCTGTGTTTCGTATCGTGAGTGTAGAGAACCGGAGACCCCTTTTACTGGAAACGAGGCATTACATCTTAGTCCCCAGGGGTGACAACGCATCTGCATTTTGATTCTTAATTGAAGATAAATGTAGATGTTTATGGGCCACAGCATGCACTTACCATCAGGCGGGCTGTGTGCTCGTTTGTCACTCTTATTCTATAAAAAAAAAACTCTTCATTGCTCTCAAAATCCTCTCAGAAATGAAAGGACACCTGTGCCTAGTAGAGAGACGTCTTTTATCCGCGGGAAGAAATGGAGTGATTAATTCACTAATACTTCTGTTGAACGTCACTGTTTAAATACATAATTATGTAGCTATGTCTCTGTAATTCTTCGAAACACTATGTCTTAACACCGACTTCAGAAGATATTATGTGGAAATTATTTTTTTTTTTTTAATTTTAAAGTCGCTTCTACTTTTTATAAACAGTTTAGTTTTTGCGAAATGTAATCAATGTGGAAATGTATCGAGTAGGGGCAGTGTAAGAATATCTACTACCCCATATCATCCCGTGCGTATCGTAAGAGGCGACAGAGGGAAACAAATCAGGCGGTGGGCAGCAGCGTCATTCTAATAACGACTAAAAATAAAAAATAACAAATAAAACTGCGGTTGCCAACCCGCTTGCCAAGCGAGGCAACTATGGCAAATATTCCCCATACGAGGCATATGAATCTATGGGGGAGGCCTATGTTCAACAGTGGACTTTAATAGGCTGTAACTTTAATAGGTAACGGTAACGGTAATCAATATTAAAGTTAAAACATTTACATTAAAATTAATTACAGGTATATTTACTGACTTTTCTTTTGTGTTCTGTAAACTGCAATTAATACAAGATTTACGCAACGATTCACAGTTTTGTAACACACGTTTGTAGGTCATGGCTACATAACCTGTTTCGCTAGTACCGATTTCTCCCCTATGTGTCTGCTTGGCATCACACAATAGCACGATTCAGAGGGTTCAACCCTATGCAATCAGTCCGAGTCAGACCTCAACATATGTACGATTTGGGATTACGGACATTATTACATATTGATGATACCGGGAATAATTTCAATAGGGATAAATCGATAGAAATACTAAAGAGAGCTTTGACTTAAGCTACTTATTTTCATAAATTAAAATTAATAAGCTAAGAGCCTAAATAGCATAAAGTGACGTATCTTTCCTATATTGAAGAACACCTTGCGCCCTCCCTTAACTGCGTGCACAATCACCATCACAGCTGATTTCTACACCGCTAACAAATTAAGTTCCCTTGGGAACTTTTCCTTTATTGTGCACTTGGTTAACCAGCACTTAAAACTGCAGTTAACAATATCAGTGGTATCGGTGAGGGTCAAACTTTAAGTTGCCCTCGTATAAAGAAAGTTAAAACAACGCCTTGTCAATGTCATTTTGTTTCACGGACAAGGCTCTGATGACTGACTTATGGCGGAAATTCTAACTTTCTATTCTAACTAAATGATGTTGGTGATGAAAATACAAAAATGATGTTAAAATTAAAAATTAAAAAATTGAGATCATCGTGTGTCTATAGTATACCTATCTATTTATTCCTATTGAGATTATCAATTTCATCGTGTCGGATTCCAAAAATTTTCGGAAAAATATTTCATTGCTCTCCTCTTAATATTTTCTTAAATATAACAAACGAGCATACAGTCTACCTGATGGTAAGTGAAGATGAAGGCATATAGACAGATTGCCATTTTATAAGAATCTTATAGTGATTAGATTTATCATTTATTAAGAATCAAAAGCGTTGTCATCCATGAAGACTAAGACGGAAAGCCTCATTACGAATAAAAAGGTCTCAGGTTCTTGTCACTCCCTAAACGAAACGCAGCAGGGTTTTTATGTTTCTCACATAATACCATTCTGTGAATGCGTGGTCCTTCTGCGCTTTAGCCGACCTATTCGTGCTGCAGCAATTATACAGATACAGTGTGGCTCTATCAAGTACATTTCTAAAAATAAGGCCGAAAATAAATCTAAAAAAAAACTCCTACACGATAATTATATATATAGGATAAGGAAAGTTATCAGAAGTTTTTTTTAATATTATTTGGGATAATATTTGAAAATTGCTGCCACACAATATAATCATTTAAAAAAATATTTTAAAAAATCTGGAAAAAATCATGATCGTTGTGATATAAGTAGATATTTCTACAATGAGTTCAAATGATTGGGATTGAAATATATATATATATAAATATATAGATTCATTACATATGATCATGTCAATAGAGATTTCCACCTATGTACTGACTCATCACGATATCTCTGGAACCATTAGGCCTAGAGACTTGAAATTTGGTAGGAATATTCTGTTCGCCGAGGATTTTACGAAATTCCACCCGCAAGTGGGGTTGCGGGGGCCTTAATTAAAGAAAACACATTTTCAAACTATAGCTTTTATAGGTATAAAACTTTGCGAGAATATTCTTGTTGTATGTCTTTGAATGGGTCCCTAAATGGTTTGGATTCACGATTAGAGCCGGCAGGTAGCTATTTTCGATATCCAGAAATCACGCGTGCGAAGGCGGGCGGATCGAATATAGGATATTTTTGCATAAATAATAAATCAGCATTGGTCGCGGGACATTCTCATTTATCCTATAATATGTATATTCTCAATATATTTATATTATATAATTTTACTGTCCGTGTGTATGTGACTGAACTCCTCTTAAACGGCTGGACCGATTTTGATGAGATTTTGTGTGTGTATGATTCAGTTGATTCGAGAAGGGTTTATAATCACAATTGGACCCGATAGGTGGCGCTGTTGTCAAGATATAGAAATCACCCGTGCGAAGCCGGGGCGGACCGCTAGTAATCTAATAAAATTTAGATGGAAGCCTGATGGCACGAAATGGAAAACTTAGGTGGTTATAAACTTTTATTTTACTATAAGTACTTGACTGCGTAGTGGCGGCGTAAGAATATTCACTACCCCATACCGTCCCGTGGGTGTCATAAGAGGCGACAAAAGGAAACAAACGAGGAGTTGAGCAGCAGCGTCTTCCTAATAACAACTAAGAAATAAAAACGTGATTGCCATCCCGCGTGCCAAGCTTGGCAACTATGGCAAATATCCCTCCATCAGATAATTTATGGCGGAGGCCTGTGCGGTATATGTTCAGCATTGGACTTTTGATAGGCAGTAAAAGTAACGGTAACAGTTGCTATACTTGCCGTATCATCATCATCATCATCATTACAGCCTTTTACACATTTTACCGATTTTTTTTCTTAGTTTCATTCTGGCAATTAAATTTATACCCACATTAAGGTGAATTTCGCCTCAAGTCCCTTCAACCCAGACGCGTTGTTATTGCTCGTGAGAAATTTTATTGTAGTGTGAATAAAATGTATTGCATAAATCATACCTACTAATGCAGTGCTACAAAATATACAAATAGACATTCTACGAATGTTTTCTAATGACGAATGAATTCTACGAAGGTAGTTATTTTGATATTTCAGTTATATACTTCAATTTTATTTATATGTACATATATGTATATGTGCAAATGGTAAGAAGAGTATTTACTAAACAAAATTACAATTACAATACAAATAGTATTACCTATATACATTTAGTAGTGGTTGCAGCACGAATGGTTCGGCACGACCGGGGTAGGACCGAATCTCACAGAATACCAGCGTAAAATAGCAAGTTAATGCTGCTGTGTTTCGTGTGGTGGGTGTAGAGGTCCGGAGACCCTTTATACTGGAAACGAGGCATTCCATCTCAGTCCTCAGGGGTGACAACACATCTGCACTTTGAATCTTAATCGAGGATAGATGTAGATGTCTATGGGCCACAGCATCCACTTACCATCAGGTGGCCTGGGTGCTCGTTTGTCACTCTTATTCTATAAAAAATAAACTCTTCATTACTCTCAAAATCCTCTCAGAAATGAAAGGACACCTGTGTCTACTTACTTTCAATTATTTTAATTTTTCGCTTAATTATTGTGATTAGCTCTCAAAGTATGTAGTTACTTTTAATAATAATATTCTCTCTCAGATTTTATACTATGTACCTTCTTCTATCAGTGTCTTAGCATAAACTTCTTCAACATTTTGGAATTTATATTCTTTTAAATTTGCGATTGTGATTTATCGAGCGAAATAGATAAAAATCTGATGAAACAATATCTCGAGAGTTAGGAGGATAAGCGAGGACTTAGCATCTTTGTTTATATATTTTTAGATGTGTTATATTTGAAATATGCTGCCTCGCATTGCCATGATACCTGTAAGATACCCTTTCTGTTGGCTAAAAAAGGTAGCTGTTCTTAATTGCTTCGTTTAGGTTACCTAACTTTTCTTAAACACCTGAAACTCTAGACGGTAAATCGCACTGTCTTAGCGTAACAAAAGCGTATTCCTACTTGTATTGCAAAAGCTTATTCGCCTTGAAGACACGTAGATTCTAATCGGACGAAAAGACAGACGCCGTTAAATTATTCCACTTCTTTGCTGTACGCATTACAAAAGACGTAGCAAACCGTTTGGTCCTAATGCATGGAATAACGAAAACGAAAGGTTAAATTTCGACAGTCTGGTTGCGGTTGCCCGATGGTGTAAAGGGGGGATAGAAATTAAAGCATGTAATTCCTGCGGACATTCTTGGATTATCACGCTCAACACTGTTATAGGATATCAAGAGGCTAGCTATTTTGCGACTATGTTTGAGACTGACAAGATTGATATCAACCAAATCAAGGTCACCAATTGACTTCTTAGCATGCTTCTCTACTAAGTCCAACGCTGCTGGGTCACATTTTGCAGCACTGGCCCATGTGTCAGCAGTAGTTGATGCTCGACCAGGCTTGCGCTTTACATAAGGTAAGAAATGATCGCAATATTTTTCAATAGTTATTAATTAATTAATAATAATTTTCGGGCCGCAGCAATTCATAATATATATACTATACATAGAACTTCACTGTCGCATTAGGTTATTCCTGTCATGATAGTTGTTAAATTAAATAAATTAATAAATAAATAGGTCCTTTATGGCTCCATACAATTAACAGCTGATATAGTTGATGTAAATCTGATTTCGGCATAGAAAAAGCAGGTTCTTCTAGTTTTAAATACATTTTATTTCTTGATATGGTCAAAACGATATACATATGTATGCATTTACGTTAACAATTTATTTTTCGTCGTCTGTAACTAATCTATCCAAAATTGAATTTTCTGTGTACTGCCAAACCTAATATAACTTTCCAGTAGAAATAATAGTTGATACGTGCAAGATTTAAATCCACACTAACGTTTTACGTGCTACCGAACCGAACCGAAACATACCGAACCTAACCGAACCGAATTCAATTATTGTTTTAAAGAGCGTTTGCGCGCTGTATCCGATTAAACTCGAACTTCTGACGGAATCTAATAGACTCGGACCGAATTCGGAAGTCGATTATACATTGCATCCGACCCGAATCTGAAGATAATACGAATAGATTCGAAAGTTCTGGCCGTTCTGGTGCTATTTCGCATACAGCTCTTACGTGTGTCCTCTCAATCGCCACTAATTTTTGGCACTGTTATTATACGTACGTACAAAGACGCAGGGGAAATAAATAGTTCTGGATACACCCTTTCTTAGTGAACCAATATTTAAGAGAAGCATTTTAAAATAACCACAAGTCGCACAGTCTCAGCGTAGCCATTCTCTCGGTATTCTACAGAATAAATTTAGTAGAGTTTACGCAGGAATTACGTGACTTAATTCCTCCTCTTTATTCCACCAACGGACAACCATACGCTTGGCGAGTCTCAACCCTTTTTTGTGGACATTCCACGCATTCAAAACAAAAGGTTTCTTCGTCGTCCGTTTTGTGAACAGCAAAGAATAGAATAATTTGACAGAGTCTGTTCTTTGTGTTTTTAATCCGATTACAATGTGGATTCGTTCAAAACAAGAGTGAATAGACTTTTGTTAGTTATAAGCCAATGTGCTTAATTATCTTCGACTACGTCCCTACTTAACATCAGCTAGGACAGTAGCACTGGCTTATAATATCTGAAATATTCAAATTAATTATATAGGAGTTCCCAGTGCATTATATTATAGTTATGAGTAATTGGCACTCAAATTTATACATAAGTTGTATGTATCTGTACATATAAGTTAAACCGTCTACAACTAGACAAAGGTCTCTCTCTGTTTTCGCCACGCTTAGCTGTAACAGATTGACGATCTCAACAACGATGTTGAGAATGAACCTGTGACGATGTTCTTCGTTTATGAATTTTATAAAATTTCGTTCTTTTTTATTTGAAATTACTTACCTGAGTCTGACAGCAGCTTTCCTTTCAGTTCGACATCACTTTCCGCGGACGTGGCTCCATAATTCTTGTAGGTCTTCCCCGACGGCTCCTCGAACTTGGTCACCTTGAAGCGCTCCGACATTTTCACTTATAATTCCACTAATTGTACACTAGTTGACACACAAACACTTATTTAACACTAATTATTAACACTAATCACATACACTTATTGATATGCTAACACAGATATGTCTACGAGAATGAACACTGATTTGCTTAAACTACGTAAAAGTTTTCACTAGTTCATTAAGGTAATTTACAGATTACCAAATTTGCCATTCGAACATGTTCACTGCAGAGCCTGTAAAAAAAAATTAAAAAATTAAAACAAATATTTCACATATTTATATAAAATTACGTGGAATCGTGGAAGATCTATGTTCTTACAGAAAATAATTTTTTTTATAGGATACGGGTGACAAACGAGCATACAGTCCACCTAATGGTAAGTGGTTGCTGTGGCCCATAGACATCTACATCTATCCTCGAGTGCAACTCAAAATGCAGATGCGTTGTCAACCGTGAGGACTAAGATGGAATGCCTCGTTTCCAGTAAAAAGGGTCTCCGGTTCTCTACACTCACCATACGAAACAGAGCAGCGTTAAGCTGCTATTTTACGTTGGTATTCGAGCCGACCCGTTCGTGCTACAACTATACCACTACCAGTAATATAGCTGCAGTATGGCTCTACCACGTAAAAAAGCTTAACGCTGCTGTGCAGTGATTCGTATAGTAATTGTAATGAATCGGAGACTCTTTTACTGGAAACGAGGCATTACATCTCTGGGTTGATAACGCATCTGTATGTTGATTCTTAATCGAGGATAGATGTAGATGTCTATGGGCTTATTCTATAAAATAAAAAATAACTGAAACAGGAGATGGGTAGCAGAATCTTCCTAATAACATCCCTGTCGTCTCTTAAGACACGCACAGGACTATATGGGGTAGTGGATATTCTTATACCGCCATTACACGGTTAACGGTTTCCCAGTTGTCGATGTTTTAAAATTCGGATATTTTTTGTTAATTTAAAACAAGCTTATTAAATTGCTTTAGTTTTTTGTTTGAAAAATTATTCTAACGGAATTAAAAAAAATCTTAAACTAACACTTTCGTTATTCTTTATTATTAGTGGATATCGAAACAATTCTTAAGAAACTACATTATAAAAATTAAATTATTAATTAAGATCATTAACAATTATTGACACGATCCGACATACAGAAATTTAAAAACACGAATAAACAGCAAAGGAGCGGAATCAATAATTGCCCGTCTGTATTTCCATCCGATTACATTAACGATGTCTTCAAGGCAATAGTGAAAAGTCTTTTTATGCTAAGACAGTGCTATTTAAAGTCTAGGGCATTAAACACTTACCACTTACGGGATTGCAGTCAAGCATTTGCTTATAAGAAGTAAAAAAATATAATTTTCTCCCCAAAGAACCAAAACAATATTAATAAACTACTTATTAATAAAGGAAACATTAATCCTGCTACTAAGTAAATAACCGTATTACAGAGTCTTGGTGGCTCAGGGGACAGAAGACTCAACCTTAAATTCCATAGGACTTACGCGAGCAAACCGAGAACATCGCAATATGACGCGTCAACATATTATTAAGAGTTTTGTGAATATTATATTTTTTTCGTCACTCTCTTTTCGTCTGCCTGGATAGGTAACACTCTCTTATCTATTTCTGCTACCAAACAACCGTGCGTGCACTACTGTCTTCCGGTCTGAAGGGTATCATCATCATCATAAATACAGCCCTTCACAAATCCACTGCTGAACATAGCCCTCCCTGCATCCATTGTCTTCCTGCATGTCTTACTAGGTCGTCACTCCATCTGGTGGGGGGCCGCCCCTCACTTCGCCTACCGGTACGAGGCTGCCACTTTAGAACCTTGAAAAAGGGTATAGAGAGCCAGTACTATAACAGACTGTGAGTATTCCATCTTAGTTATCGGAAATGAGAACGCATTTGTAGCCTTCTTTCCTTGAAGTGGCAAGTTTCCATTGGCTTGTCACTTCAATATTATTAACAAAAATCTTTTATTATCTCGGCGGAACGCCTTGTAGCTAAATCCCCCAAAAAATAAACAAAACCACACAAAAATTTTAATTTTATATAACATTAGTCAGTACAATTATATATATATATATATATATATTATAATTATTATAGTCCTCCTCATCGATTTCGATGACGGCGACCCTAGAAATTAGGATATTTTCCTATCATGAGCCCTAACATGCGTGGCAATAGAGTTGAGTCCAGCTCAGTTGTAGGTGTATGTGTAGGAGGGCCTAAATACCCCTTTGCGCAGTTGACGTTTTGCGTCTAAAATCTTGAGGCGGCTTTCTTCAAATGATTTTAAACTTTTAAAATAGTTTAATAACAATTAAAATAGTACGCATATTATGTGCGACTACAATTGTCGTGGTCCAAACAAACATGTAGTGTCAGCACTTCCTCTAAAAGTACGGCGAAACACAAGCAATAAAATGCAAACCTGAGGAAATTACGAACTGCAGCAACGAAATTATTCACTCCGAGCTTAGTTACTCGACGAATTTGAATTTACAAGTAGATTCAGCAAGTAGATTTTTATAAAAAAGTATGCTTCAAGCAATGCAATCAAGACGTTAAAAATATTGCGATTATTAAATTGTATTCGATCGCTAGGTGGAAATTCAATGAAATTTAATATGTTTTATTATGTGGTATTTATTATATTTAAATTTAACAAAAAAAATTAAACAATTTTATGCACTCAGTCCACCTGATGGTAAGTGGATGATGTAACAAATGAACATTTTTATTTAACTATATAATTAAATCACAACAAAATAACTTTTTATTTAGATATTCTTTATTTTATGTTACGGTAAACTACCTCCTATTTCTTTTTTTGTTTGGTCTATTATGTGACGAAGGTCTGAATACACATTAGCAATGTTTCGACCCAACGAAAGAACAAAAAAAGGCAGAACAACGTGAAAAAACATTGGACAGATGGCAACACAAATGGGAAGCGGTCTGCTGTTCGAGACTTCTCTGAAACTAAGTTATTTCGTTCCATTTACATTACATACGAGGTTCTTTTATTACGTTATTGTTTTAGACTATCGACAAATAACAAAAGATTTTTTTCTAACAAACCAAGTCTTTGTTTTATAAGACGTGAATGGTAAATGTTTAATTCTACAAAGGTCCTTTGCTGTTCAAATCACAAAATTCAAACACCATGCGGTCCAGTCAATTCAAGTCAGAGCAATTCGTCAAGACGATTCACCGTTTAATAACGATCCGTCAACTGTTATATGAATAAATGTGAATATTTACAAAACCGACGGTAATAAATAGCAAAAATCAAATGTTCTTTTACACAACGACTTTTTTAAGATTCGTGAGCATGTGAAGATGATTATGGGAGTTAATTAGTTCTAAATCACGATCCGGCAAATGACGATACGTTAACGAGCCGACTATACAATCTCCATGTAATACCGTTTTGACGTGACAACGTCTTATAAATTGGTTTGCCGGGTGACACTTCAAGAAACTGCGTTACGCTCCGCTCACGTTATGCGCTCACAATGAGAGCGAGTGAGAGGCACGCGTCCCTTCCACTCGGGCATGGTTAGCCCGCCTAAGAGCGAGAGACAGACATAATAAAATTATTTTACCACTCAAAGTCGTTGTCACGTAAAACTTTCGCCCGTATACCGACTTTACAGGCAACCAATTTTTAACCAAAGATTATAAATCTGAATCAAGATTACAAGAAGGGTGATAAGAGTCGAAATTAAGGGTTCACAACTTTTGACGCAATGAAGAAAGATTTTGAATGTCTTTGATTTGAATAATTTTTAAAAGTTTCATTAACAAAACTAAAAAAACCTAAAACACGTAGTCCCAAAAATTATACTTACGTTTTTTTATATAAGATCAGGGTGAAAAACGAGCACACAGTCCACCTAATGGTAAGTGGTTGCTGTGGCCCATAGACATCAACATCTATCCTCGATTACGAATCAAAATGCAGATGCGTTGTCACCCGTGAGGACTAAGATGGAATGCCTCGTTTCCATTAAAAAGGGTCTCCAGTTCTCTACACTCACATACGAAACACAGCAGCGTTAAGCTGCTATTTTACGCTGGTATTCTGTGAGAGCGTGGTCCTTCCCCGGTCAAGCCGACCCATTCGTGCTACAACTATACCAGTAATATAGCTGCGGCATTGCTCTACCATGTAAAAACTATTCTGTAATATACGAAATTGAGTAGGTAGTGAGTACGAATGATGTTCCTGGCTCAGGGTCGCCAAATTTTTATGTCAAATATTATATATCAAATATAGTATTTTCAAATTTTTTTTTATTTGCATTAGATTATTTATTTCCTATAAAACATAATAGGTGATTTGGAGTGACAAATGTACTTGTTTCACTTAAACTAAAAAATATTACAATAAAATCGACCGGTTTCGCATTAGGACATCATCAGAGTTGAATGATATGAAGTTATTTTAAGTGACAACAACCGTAAGTACTTATATAATTTATTATTATTCGGTATTTTTTATAAGGAGTATGAAATTGCTATTTTATATTGAAAAATTTAAATACCTCTTTTTCTTTGAAAAGAAAAAAATATATATATATTTATTTACTCAAATTATTTACCCTCAGTATCTACACAATATTGACATCTCAGGCTTAGACCATTTATGTTTAGAATTCATTTATATACCTACTCATCATCATCATCATTATAATGTGAATAATCTAAAGCTATCAACTGCATAGTAAATATTACACTTGTAGTATCACAGGTACGGGTATACCCACCAATACAGAGGCACTTACTTGATGCCGATGTACCAAAATGCTATTAGCAAATAAAAATGCATTCATTAACCATTCCACAGCGCCATAAAGTGTCATAAATATATCGAATGGCAGTTGACTGATATCGAAACAATCTAGTATAGAGTGCAGACAGACAAATGACACCCAATCGATATGTATAAAGCCATGGCCGATGGGCAATGACATGTGAACTGCGTTTAGGCACACGCGGCTAACTTGTTACAAACGTGCTTACAGTTTTTCTGAGGTAAGTGAATACTCAAATTTACCTTTTTTTTATAGGATAGGGTGACAAACGAGCACACAGTCCACCTGATGGTAAGTGGTTGCTGTGACCCATAGACATCTACATCTATCTTCAATAAAGAATCAAAATGCAGATGTGTTGTCACCCGTGAGGACTAAGATGGAATGCCTCTTTTCCAGTAAAAAGGGTATCCGGTTCTCTACACTCACCATAAGAAACACAGCAGTGTTATGCTGCTATTTTACGCTGGTATTCTGTGAGAGCGTGGTCCTTCCCCGGTCGAGACGACCCATTCGTACTACAACTATACTACTAATATAGCATGGCTCTACCACGTATAAACCAACTTTAATAATATCCTCCAGACCGAATTAGGGTCACGGCGGCCACTCTCAACGGAAAGTAGGCATCTGCGTAGGACAGGATTATAATGCAAATGCAAGAGTGTGTGCGCATGCAAGGTGCACACACTTTAATAATCCTATAGGACGCCCGATATCCGACTATCCGATACAATCGGAGAGGAATCAAGCACAGGACCAAAGTCTTAACATGCTTACCGAGGCACGGGAATAAAAAACTCAAAACTTCCAGACTTCGGTTTGCTACTGAGAATTTTTTGGCAGAAAACCCCAATAACTGCTTGTGGTCCGACCCGGGATTCATCAAACCCCTTGATCAAAAATCGCACTTGCGACCGCTCGACCAACGAGGTAGTCATCGTCAACCAGGTTGACTGCCTCGAAGGTCTAGTGGAGGTTGATGGTATTGAACTTCAAAAAAGGCGACAGATGCGTCGTCATATATTCGAAGATTAAAACGAAACACCTCAACGCTTATAATGATACTGACTGTTTTACTTTTTTAAACTGGAACATTATAGACTCTATAATGTGCCGTCGAACGGCAGTACACCCTCTACGATATAGATGTTGTACCGCCATAAAAAGATAGTAGTACTGGTATCACCCCGGACTCCTTGGCAGCAAAGAAGCCATAACGCCTAATATTTTTTTTTTTATATTAAAGACATATACAAAAATATCCTGTTTGTTCTTACCTCAATCATATAATCCTAGGATAGAGACAGAGTATATTAACGCAATCCCAACAATGCTATGTGAAGTAATAGCCGTAACATTATAAAAGGAAATTCATTTATAATTTTAACAAAATGTAGAAGAAGTAAAAATAAATACGCACACTTACAGCCTGCGTTATTTTTACGTAGTATTTATTTTTAGCGATTTACATCGTGTCTTTAAGTGAAACCATTAACACTGATCGATACAAAATATAAAAGATGAAATAGTAATTTAAGAGGCTACATAGTTATACATTAAAGTTAGAAAGTTTAAATTAGTTAGAAACGACAAGTTGCAAAAAACTTCAACAGGAAGTCAATGGATGTAGGAGGAACATATTTGAAATACGTACATTTCTAATTCATAAAATGGTACACACAATCATTCGTGACCCGTGGGTGTCGTAAGAGGCGACATTGAAACAGATAACAATACAAAATAATAAAAAAACTGCCATTTTATGGACTTTGAAAGAATGTAATGACGATAATGATAACATAATAATATTGATACAAAATAAATTAATAGATACATATTATAAACAGGTCTTTACCTATGAAATTGCCATTTTAGGCATAATTAAAACTGAATAAAATTACAAAAAAAAAAACTTCAATCTAAAGTAATTCATCATTCTTGCCATGTCATGAGCAAGATGCATGGATGCCTCTGCTATATAATTCTGCTGCACAAGAATCGATGAACTCTATGAAGGCGTTCTTTGCTGCTTTTTCTGAATTGCAATTTTTACCTATCCAAAAGATAACTAAACTTCGAAATAATTCTTAGGGTTGGTGGTTATAAAAATACAGTAATATTCCAAAAGAAACAACTCTCCAAGAAACAAATGCACACCCACACAGCAGCTATATTATTATGGTTGCAGCACGAATGAGTCGGCTCGATCGGGGAAGGACCACGCTCTCACAGAATACCAGCGTAAAATAGCAGCTTGATGTTGATGCGTTTCGTGTGGTGAGTGCAACTGAAAACCCTTTTTGCTGGTAACGGGGCATTCAGCATCTTAGTCCTCAGGGGTGCCAATGCATGCACATTTTGATTCTTAATTAAGGATAGAAATGTGTGTCTATGGGCTTCACAGAAATTCAAACCAATAATATACATTTCCAAATGGCCAGCTCAACAAAACGGCTATTTCATAGGTAAATACTTATGTAATTAATAAATAATAGAAAAATAAGTGGATTAAAAAGATTTTTTTTTAATTGATTTAATTATGTTAAATAAGTGACAACAATACTTGTAGAAAACAAGATTCCAATAAAATGCGGGTAACAAAAAGAAATTGGAGGCATAACTTCTGAGCTTTTTACATAAAAGAGTAATCGCGAATATCAAAGGAAAATATATTTTAATTTAATGAAAATAATATATCCCCAATTAAATAAAGCAAATATTATTTTTTTCCTTATAGACCTACGTTTGATCCGAATCTACTATGTAAAGTATATTTTATAGGTGTTACTCTTATTGTGTACTATGTGAGCTATGTTATTATGTAAGGGCCTAGAAACACCCTACTACATTGTACAGGATACTTCCCATTTGTAAAAATGTAACGTTATATTTCTTGTACTTCATGGGTAGGTAGAAAGCCCCCTTTACCCTTTTGAGTGGACTAAGAAAGATCACTACTTCAAGGTGACAAGTAGAATATCTTCAAAATAGTTACATTACAAACTTCACCCGTATTTTGCCACCCTTATGGGTGTTTTTTTTTTAAAATGTAATAAAAACAGAATCATTAATAAAATCTGGTTGTGGAAATCCAATAAGCTAAGCTAAGCTGTAGCGGTCAACCTCCGCAGAGTAAACTTCACGTGAGGATGCCTCGTGTAGAGGCGAAACACGTGTCGTATTACCGACAGTGGTGTGTCTTTCGTAGTGTAGTAGTGTTATGAGTAGTGGTGCTGGGATTAGTGGTGACGGGGATAGCGCACGCAATTGAGGGAGAGCGGGAGGTGCTATTTAAACTAGGTAAGACACATCCTTTTATTTTATTACGTGGATCTTAACAAATTAATTTTTGAAATATTTAACATCTTTAAAAACAGAATCATTCAAATCGGTTCAGCACTTTCCGAGAAATCGTTAAACATACATAAAAAAAACATACGCGAAGAGTATAGAATGTTCTCGTTTTTGGAACTCGGTTAAAAACATGAGTGATTGACAAATGTCGATTCTATGCAAATAAGGCTTGTTAAAAACCAAAGTTATTACGACGCTTGTATACTGATAGCAGTCATGTCACAAATTGGTTTGTAACACTTCACGAACTATATAATCTCGATTATGTTACATGCTAATTGTGTGTTTAATAATTTCTTATATTTACGCGAACACTACACATTGAATAAAACTATTTTTACGGAATTTATCGCGTTTAATTTACTATTTTAATTCCCGACGTTTCGGGTGCTTTAGAGCACCCATGGTCACGGGGCGGACTGAGGTGTTTGACGGCCCAATGTCATAATTAGCCCGGCTACCTTCAGTTTTTGAATATATTTTTTAATTTTTTCTTTTTTCTGCGTAGATCGGACAAAAATTAATATTCAAAAACTGACGGTAGCCGGGCTAACTATGACATTGGGACGTCAAACACCTCAGTCCTCCCCGGGACCATGGGTGCTGTAAAGCACCCGAAACGTCGGGAATTAAAATAGTAAATTAAACGCGATAAAATCCGTAAAAATAGTTTTATTCAATAATTGTGTGTTACCTACTGGTTGAAAATAGAACTTTGAACATCGGAACCTTTTGCCTTATTAATGCCTTCTGGAAATTCCTGGGAATAATTTGTCAACTTAATAATATATACAATCTCTTAAAGACACCACATATACCGCGTATGACATACATATTTAAAGTACGTTACCTAAATGCTTGAAAACACTCTATTCTAAAGTTGCGACTTACTACACGTAACTTTTTAAGCAAATTGTCGTTGCCTCGCCTTATTCCCACAATTCTCTGTAGAAACTAATTCAATAAAAAACATCGGACTTCACGTGCATACAATAAAGTTAAACAAAGTAGAATTACACAATGCAATTTTATATGCCAGGCTCAAATGAATTAACGGTACGTAAGACCTAAATGAATTATTTTAAATAAATGTAGAGAGCTGTAAGTGATTTTCGTTACTTATTTTTTATTTATAATTCTCTCTAATTTTATCAAATTGCACTGAACATATTATTAAAGATACACAATATACCACTATAAGCCAAAAATATGGGTTTAGATGGAAAATTTTAATAAATAGATAGGTGTCTAGCCCATCACAATCATACACATCATCGTCATCATTATCGTCAACATTACAGCATTTCACAAGTCCACTGCTGAACATAGGCCTCCCCCAAGGAATGCCACAAAGTACGGTCCTGAGCCACCTACATCCATCGACTTCCTGCATGTCTTACCAAGACGTCACTCCATCTAGTGGGGGGTGGCCTTCACCTACCGGTACGAGACCGACACTCGAGAACCTTTTTCCCCCTTCGGTTGTCGGTTCTTCGAGCTATATGGCCAGCCCATTGCCACTTTATCTTACTAATCCGTTGGGTCTCTCTGTCGGTCACTCTGGTTCTACTGCGGATATCCTCATTTCTAAGTTTATCACGCAGAGAAATCCCGAGCATAGCCCTCTCCATAGTTCGCTGAGCGACCTTGAGCTTTCTCATACGGCCAGCAGTGAAGGACCACGTCTCAGATCCATAAATCATCACTGGCAACACGCACTGGTTGTACAATTTGGTTTTCAAGTTTTGAGGTATACCTGACGAAAAGATGTGTCGTAATTTCCCGAACACTGCCCAGCCGAGTTGAATTCGTCGATTGACCTGTCGGTCGAAGTTGGACTTACCTAGTCGGACTATTTGTCCCAGGTAAACATATTCGTCAACAACTTCGAGCTTAGTGCTCCCAACAACTACCGGCATAGGTGTGACATGGACGTTACACATGACTTTTGTTTTGTCCATGTTCATCTTAAGACCTATCCGTTGGGAGGCACTATTGAGGTAATTGAGTATAGAGATTCTGCCATAAAGACTATATATTCGGCAAATCGAAGGTGATTGATGTATTCGCCATTGATGTTAATACCGTATCCTTCCAGTACAATAGCTTGAAAACGTCTTCCAATGCAGAGGTGCAGAATTTCGGGGATATAACGTCACCCTGTCTTACACCTTTCTGCAGTTGGATAGGATTCTTACTCTGGTTCTGTATCGGGATAGCCATCGTAGCCCTACTGTTAAAACACTTCAGCACTTCGATATACCGACAGTCAACTTGGCACCGCTGAAGGGACTGCAGCACCGCCCAAATTTCGACGGAATCAAAGGCTTTCTCATAATCCACATACGCAAGACAAAGTGGCAGATTGTACTCCTCGGTCTTCTGTACAATTTGCCGAAGGGTATGTATGTGGTCTATGATGCTAAATCCTTTTCGGCAACCGGCTTGTTCGGGAGGCTGGAAGTCGTCGAGTCTGCATGCGAGACGATTCGTAATGACTCTCGAAAACAGCACGTAGACGCGGCTCAGAAGGGAAATCGGTCTGTAGTTCTTCAAGAGAACGTTGTCGCCTTTCTTGAAGAACAAGACCACCGCACTTCTGCTCCACGCCTCCGGTGTAGTGACACCATGGAAGACGGTATTAAAGAGCCTCTGAACTTCAAGTACCGGTTTTCCACCCGTTTTCATAAGCTCTGCTGTAATTCCATCCTCGCCTGGGGACTTGCCCTTTTTAAGGTGCTGGAGAGCCATTCTAATCTCGCTCAGACTGACGTCCGGAATATCATCGGAATAGTGTCGGATAAGACTTGCTCTGGGATCGTTACTCACATTTGCGTGTGGCTCCAACAATCTCACTCAAAATCTCAGGTGTCCTCGTCTTTCTGGCAGACAGATATCTGGCAAAGACTTTGGAGCCCTGGTTCCGCTCAATCGCTTCTTCAATACGAGCTGTATTGAAGTTGCGTAAGTCTCGGCGCATGCATTTGGAGATCAAATCTCCTGACAAATGCAGCTTCATTTCCCATCTAACAGCCATGAAAATGAGAGTGTGATCGGAGAGTTTTTGGGTTCTTCTGCGGTGGGTCTTGCAAAACTTAGCTCCGACCACATAAACAGTTTCCACGAGCTTGTCGAGCTTGCTTGATTCATATCGTCCATTGCATTGCAATCTTATAGGCACTGAAAACAGTTTTGTAACTCGAGCTGAAAGTTTTCGGGACTTAGATTAGAGCACGAAGGGGTCGGGGCGTTGACTTCATTGGACGTGACCTCTCCAGATTACTGTTTAGGTTCAGAGTGCCTCTATCCACTCTGTGATCGCTGCCAGTTTTTACCCTCGCAATCACTGAGTCATCACTGAACAGTTGCCGCCTAGTCATCGTAATGAAGTCAATCTCATTTTAGGGCTCGACCAGGTCCAATTTCTGTGACTCTGATTCTGAAAGAAAGAGTTTATCATAAAGAGTCCTTCTTTCTTCATGAAGTCGATCAGCTACTGGCCCCTTGGGTTCCGTTGCCCTATTCCGAATTTCCCTACTTTCTCACCGTTCTCTCTTGTGCCCAGTTTTGCGTTGAAGTCTCCCATTAACACCGTATAGTGTAACCGCCACCGTAATATATCCTCATACATTTTCTCCACCTCCTCATCGGGATGTGCCAAGGTTGGTGCGTAAACCTGTATGACCTTCAGCGAATACGGTTTGGTGGTTCTGAGTATAAGGTACGCAACCCTCGTCGACACGCTCCCAATGTTTACGACGTTGTTAACGAGGGACTTGTGGATGATAAATCCGACACCTCCTTGGCACAGATAGTAGCCCTCCCGGTGATAGAACAAGGTGAAGTCATGGGGGGTATATTGCCATAGTAGCCACGCTTGGCGAGCGGGTTGGTATTATGGAGGCAGTTTACAAACATAAATTGCACAAGGACAAAAATCCTCGATTTTTGTCCTTGTCCTTGTCCTGGAACAATTATTCGTAGGCCATAAAAATATTTCTTCCACGCGGTATTCGAATTCGCGGCCCCCAGCACTGCAACTCATTGCTAAGCCAGCAACATGGACAAATCTAAATAATTCGATCGTTTATCGCATCACTCGTTCATCGGCAATACGCCCAATGAGCAGAGTATTTACTTGCACCGCTATCATTCAATTTTGAACAAATAACAAGAATAAACACAGAAAAAGATCAGTTATATACCCAAATTAATAATATTGCTTATTTTTACATTCCAAGAACTTTGAAATTCGCCCACGGACATGGTTTTTTGCTTCCACCATCATCATCATCAATACATCCTATCAAAGTCCACTTCTGAACATAGGCCTCCCCATATATTGCGGTTACATCTGTCTAGAGATTAACAATTGAGCAAAAACTCAAACTGTTCTCTAAGCCATATAAAGTAATTTAGTAGTCGAGAACTCTAAACACTAAGCCAAGTGTTTTTTTTTATTTTGTCTACTTTTATACCCTTCCGAAATAGGTAAATTTACAGCTTGCATATATCCTACAACTGGGACACACAGGCGTTTCAAATTACTTAGAGGATTTTAGGGTAAGTAAGAGTCCGCCGCACTGCCGTGCCGCAGTGGTCACAAAATAATATACTATTTTTAATGTTTCAAGCACGTAGACTTACTTACGACGTTTTCCTATATCACCGAGCACATTTTATCACTAAAAGTTATGTTATGAATATGATATAAATATTAAATCAATAAAACATAACTAGGAATTTGAAAGACTTCCATAATACAACATTTTCTACGTATTAGCATACATAGCTGTTGCTCCTTATGAAATTTAGGCCCGTATTAATAAACGTTACTCAGCTCAAGTACACGCACTTGAGTACAATCTTGAGGTTGTCTTATTAATAAATATATCTCAAGATGCGGTTTAGGTTTACGATATCAGCTGAGTGCCACACTGATTAATAAACGAAACTCGACTCTCAAGTGTGTATACTTGAGTGCAAGTCATAGAACAGTATTCCTAAGTACAGCGTTTTGAGATACTGTTTTTATGTGTTTATTAATTAGCAACGATCTTGAGATGCTGATTTCGTAATGAGGGCGTATCAAATGATTACGCACTTGAGTTCGTCGTTGAGTAACGTTTATTAATACGGGCCTTAATGTGCGAATTGACAACTATTGCTATACAAGTTTATACAACATATTAAAAAAAAAACTTATAAATCGAACAAAATTTCATACCGTCACTAAAATTATAATCACGATATACATTGATGCCGGCGTAGATTCTACTTCGTTTGCTCGCGTACCTGCTATGAAACTTTAAGTTGAGCACTTATCCCCGAGCTAGCGCAGCTCTTCCAACAAGTTAAAAAAAAACTGTTTCCAACTCTACATATCCATCTATAAACTAAATAAAATCTAAAGTTGTTAACATGAATTAATAATAAAAGTAATAAAATAAAATGTATTTCCTCTTAAACAGTAGGTGCTAACGTTACAAGACAATAAGTTATAAAATGAAGCATATTATACTACAGTTTTGTTTCTCAACACAAACCATATTATTGCATAAATTCTCAAGGAACGGTGCACACTGAACAGCTTGTGATTAATGTCGATAAAATGAAACTATATACTTTTAATGCATTTAATAGTCACTGCAAAAGTCCTATGTTCAGCAGTGGACTCAGATAGCATTGCAACGGTAATCGTAATAAATAAATTAAGTATTTTTTTTTATAGGATAGGGTGACAAACGAGCACACAGTTCACCTGATGGTAAGTGGTTGCTGTGACCCATAGACATCTACATCTATCCTCAATAAAGAATCAAAATGCAGATGCGTTGTCACCCTTGAGGACTAAGATGGAATGCCTCTTTTCCAGTAAAAAGGGTCTCCGGTTCTCTACACTCACCATACGAAACACAACAGCATTAAGCTGCTATTTTACGCTGGTATTCTGTGAGAGCGTGGTCCTTCCCCGGTCGAGCCGACCCATTCGTGCTACAACTATACTACTAATATAGCTGCAGCATGACTCTACCACGTTAAAGTATAACTTGATTATTATCATTACCATTAGAGACGGCTCCGTGGCGCAGTGGCTTAGCAATGAGTTGCAGCGCTCAGGGCCGTGGGTTCAAATCCCGCACGGAAGAAGTATTTGTATGGTCTACAAATAGTTCCGGCCAACAAATTTTTGTCCTTGTGAAATTTATGTATGTAAACTGCCCCTACGATACAAGGTAAAACCCTAGCTGTCCCTACGATATAAGGAAAAATCTTAGTGTGGAGGACGTTTAACGTACCTATTAAAAACTAGCTGTACCTCGCGACTTCGCCCGCGTGGAATTTACTACGATTTAATGGGTTTTAATTTTTTTACGCGGAACCCTAATTCTTTTTCTAAAATAAAAGTATCCTTAGTTACTCCTTATAACATCAGCTATCTGCCAGTGAAAGTCCCGTCAAAATCGGCCTAGCCGACAGACAGACAAAAAATTTTAAAATTGTTTTCTTTGTTATTAGTACCGTATATACTTACATATTATGTATTAATTAAAAAGCTGTTATTTTAACATTACAAACAGACACTTCAATTTTATTTATTTGTATAGATGTGTAGATGAGCATTAGCATGAACAAAGTATAATTGATTTATTTATTGCAATTATTTTTATTTTTATTATTTATTTATAAAAATTTATCCAGTTCTTTAAAGATATTAACTATTAAGTAAAACTCTTATTAAATTTTTTCGACAGGATTATAATGAAAACAATATTCTACTTTCAATGTTTATATTTTTGTAAGTAAAGGTGGTCATGGAATTGTTGTGACCTTCGACTTCGAAGTAAGTTAATATTTATTATGTGTTTATACGACTAGAAGTGCGTCGTTTAAACAAAGTTTAAACGCTTAAAATTCTTTATTTGAATACTAGAAGAACATAATTACATCATAGTACGCTGTAGTGAGTAGGTACTTTGATTTAATTTGTAATATGCGCAACAGCTTAGAACAAGTCTGATAAGCGAATTCTAATTACTAGGTTAGCATCAACAAAACAAATATGTTTATATTAAATGCATATAGTGTTGTAACTAAAATAGGCCGTAACAATTATACGACTATGTAAAAAAGACTATTTATTTATTTATTTATTCTTTATTGCATTCCTGAAAACAAAAGAATACAAAGGGCGGTCATTAAGATTGTTGATTTTTTTTATAAAACTCTTCCCATTTCTGAGAGGGTTTTGGAGGTATGGATCAATCGAGTCGCCGCGTTGCTCCAGTACTTGCTTCAAAGAATGTTATTACTCAGACATGCAGATTTAATCGGCACTTGAAATTGTAATTAAAATGGAAATGTCATTGGTGTCAGCGAGGATCAAACTCGGGTTGCTCGCGCGCTGTGTAATTTACGGCGAGGCTTAGCTGTGAGCTATCACGGCTTTCAAATAATGGACATGATTTTATTTACTTATTTAAACTTATTAAAAATATTTTGCCCATGTAAATACTTAACAAAAATATTTACATGGGCAAACTTAACGCCTTAAGACGTTCTCTACCAGTCATCCTACAAGTAAGCAGAGAACACTACTTTAGAGATGCAATATGATTCGTTAGAGAAAGAATTAAAAAACAACAAAATTACTAAATAAAAATTAACAAAGAATATTTTACTACGTGTAAATGGCAAGTCAGTCTCATAAAACTCAATTTACAAAAGTTGTAAAATATATGGCATTACTAATTCAAGATCAATGTATGGAAGAGAAAGAATGTTATTCCTTAAATACTTTAGTGTCCGAAACTATTCTTGGAACCGCAAGTAAGCTATGAGGCAAGTGAGCTGTGAATTGAATGAGGTAGCTGTTGACAAAAAAATAAAAAAACAAAAACACGCTGTGAACAATATTAGTCTGATCGACACATCGCCTCGTTTGTCCGGACAAAAATTATCGCTCTGTGCTTTATCATACTCCGCGCGTTGTTTTGAATTGTTATTATTGTTTTGAACGTAGTTATGCAACCACAAGACCATAGGGTTGTTACGGTTCGGATTTAGAGAGGGCTGCATAAGCATTAGACAGTATCCAGTAACTGTAGAATCAGCGCTTTTGGTTGCATGAGATATCAGGCAGAGCTCATGGGAGCGGACACTTCGTTCTGACATCGACTTCTGTCAAGACGTATTAATTAAGTAGTTATAATTTTAATTGTAATTAAGAAATAAATAGATTTTAAATAGTTTTTAAAAAATCATTTTACGTTCCCGTAATCTTGACTGGCGCAGCCGGTAGGATCGTCACACTTCGGTAGCGTTGCGTCCTTCGCGAATTCGATATAAAACTCTGTCGTAATCGGAGGTCCGCGGCGCGAAGAAAAACCGAGACGATCCTCGAACCAAAGAAATTTGTCAAGGAAGCGGAGCTGATCCTGAACCATGAGAGCAGCTGGCGGCTGGTGGTAGAACTTTTCACCATCCTTTCCACTACCTCGACGTTCTGTTATCTTGAGATCGAACTTCTCTCATTTTAACGTATTCTGGTTAAATAGTTTAAAAATTAAATAAATAATTGTATGTAATAAACAATTTGAGTTTTACCTATTTTTATAATTTGCAAATTATAAACAAATTATAGTTTTACAAAGAAATAGTTTTATTAAGCATATACATTTTATTTCTTAATAATTTCTGTGTGATATTTAGGTTTCTTTTACATTTCATTTTATTTTTATTGTTTGTGTGTGTAAATTAATACATAATTATGGAGAATATCAGACTTATTCCGGTGAAATGATTAAAATCATCCCTACGTTTGATGGAGATAAACGTCATTTAAATCTATTTTTAAGAATGTGAATATGTTATAGCTAAATTTACTGGCACGACGGAACAGAATTTGTACGTGATGAATACAATAAAGCCGCCTTATCGGCAATGCAGCTGCATTAGTCGGGGAGCGCGATGATATCGAAACGTGGGATGAGTTTAAGCAATTATTAATTCAGCATTTTGGAGACTCGCGTAGTGAGGAGTGTTTAAATATCGAACTTGAGACTTTAAGAATTAAACCCGGAGAAAGTTATTTAGATTTTGCTGTCGAATTCAATCTTTGAGATCAATTTTAATAGGCAAAGTTAATCGGTTGTCTGACTCAAATATGCGCTGTAGTAAAAGGCCATTTATGAAAATACATCATTAAACGTTTTCCTGTACAATTTACCGGAACATTTAGTTCGAGTAGTGCGTCTAAAGGCCCCAAATTCATTAGAGGATGCGCTCCACTGTATTAGAAGAAGTTAACTTCCATAGTCAGTACCAAATGAGAAACAAAATGTCTGGATCTAATCTCGCATCTCATTCACAATCGCATAACGCATCCCCATCATTTAAATTCGGTAATAATAATACTCAACCTCAACATTTTTCTAGTTTTAAGCCTATGCCAATGAACCAACCACCTAGATATAATTTTGGCATCCCACCGAATAAGAGGTGCAGATGCCGCTTCCCACTCAAGGTCAGCAGCGACAATTTAACAATTTCGGAAATTATTATCGACCACCACAACCTAATAATAACCAAATGAAATTCGGATATCGTCCACCTCAATTTGGCTATAGACCTGTAGGCCTTCAGCCCTTACCTTCGATGCGTCCTCAACAGTTCGGTATGCAACAGCGATACAACAATAATAATAATGTCCCTCAGCATAACCAACCGCGAATTAATACAGATGTGTCGATGCGCACAGCACCTGTAGCACGACCGCAGCAAGGTTTTAGGTTAAACGAATTAGAATTAAATGAGAATGACTATAGCGACGACATGTATTACTACGAAAACCCAGATTATTTCGATCAATATCCTAATGACGCTTCTTACTATTACCCCTGAATATCAATCTGAAGAAACTGTAACCGCGAAACGGAGACCAACGCGGCAGACACAAATGACATTAAGACGACAGAAAATATTGAAAATTTTCGCATAAACGCCTCAGCCAAACCCTGAAACCATAGAACTAAATTGTGACTCTAATTTAAAATTACCTTATATATATATCCGAGTTAGATTCCAAATTTATGCTGGACACCGGTAGCACACGTTCATTTATAAGCCCACGCAAAGCATACCAATATTTTAAAACGACATTTTAATGAACCCTTCGAGGTCATTAGTACACATGCTACAAGTAGCCATAATCAGGTCATAGTTATTCCGTTACCACCCACATTTAAAAGCCCCGAATATCATAAGTTCTATATATATAATGTAGATTCGCGTTATGATGGCCTCATAGGTAATGACTTATTAAAACAATTAGAGGCTGTCATCGATTTAAAGCGTCATATACTTTCGACAAAATTTACAAGTATCCCTATTATACATAATTTTGAAAATCACATTTTTATTTTACCTCCTAGATCGGAATTACGTGTTAAACTACCAACCGATGTACATTCAGGCGAAGCCATATTAAATTATAAGCAGTTTTGTGAAGGGGTTAGAATGCCAAGTGCTATTGTGACGTGCAATAACGGATATGCTTCCACAGTTATCCAAAATACTCTCGAACAGGAAATGACCCTGACCGTGACACGACCTTTCCAAACTGAGACTTTTAATGACAGCGAGAAAACCCTAGTTAATTCCCTTGTAGATAAAACTGATACCGACATTGACCAACTCCTATTACAAAATTTAGGTAAATTAAGACTAGAACACATGAATGAGGAAGAGCGTAAAGCTATTTTTGCGCTCTGTACGGAATACAAAGACATCTTTTACTGTGACAAATTGCCCTTGACGTTCACCAATCAAGTGAAACATTTTATCCGTACCGTTAATGAAGACCCAATTTATACTAAAGCGTACAGACAACCACCTGCTCAAGCTCAGAAATAAAGAGGCAAGTAGAGAAACTCTTGAAGACAATGTCATTCAAGAATCTTTCCTTGGAGTGCCCCAGTTCATTTAGTACCAAAAAGGTCGACGTCTGGGGAACGTAAATTTGTATGGTGATCGACTATAGGCGACTTAACGAAGTGACTATAGGAGACAAATATCCTCTACCAAATATAAACGACATATTTGATAAATTAGGCAAATGTACATACTTCTCGACCTTAGATCTTGCAAGCGGTTATCATCAAATTGAAGTCAACGAAAGTGACCGACAAAAAACTGCGTTTAGTACCGAGTTTGGCCATTACGAGTTCTTAAGGATGCCGTTCGGCTTAAAGACAGCACCGGCAACCTTCCAACGCGCAATGGACAACATTCTAAGAGGCCTGCAAGGGATCCACTGTTTAGTCTACTTAGATGACATAATTGTGGCATCTCAAAGTCTCCAAGAACATATTGAAAAGTTACGCATGATTTTTGACAGACTACGACAGACTAACCTCAAGGTGCAACTTGATAAATCTGAGTTTTGCGAAAGAAGTCCTCTACCTAGGTCACAGTATTACCAAAAATGGACTTAAACCGAACGACGACAAAGTAAAAGCAATAATTAATTACCCACTTCCGAAAACTACCACTGAAATAAAAAGTTTCTTAGGACTCATAGGTTATTACCGTCGTTTCATTAGGGATTTCATGAAAATAACTCAACCCCTAACTTCCTGCTTGAAGAAAAGAAATAAAATTGTTATCGACAAATCATATATAGAAGCATTTGAGAAATGCAAAGAATTACTTATTAATGCACCTCTTTACAATACCCAGACCCATCTAAACCCTACATACTAACAACAGATGCGTCATCTGTCGCATTAGGCGCCGTGTTGTCACAAGGGCAATTGGTTCTGAAAACCAGTCGCATATGCCAGTCGCACACTAAGTGACACTGAAACAAAGTATAGCACAATCGAACGTGAACTCCTAGCCATTATATGGGCAGTTAAATATTTCCGACCTTATCTGTACGGACAAAATTTTACGTATATACTGATCACCGACCCTTGCCTGGCTCTATGCACTCAAAGAACCAAATAGTAAATTAACAAGATGGCGACTACGTTTACAAGAATTTGATTTTGAGGTAATCTACAAAATGGAAAGCAGAACACTAACGCTGACGCCCTATCTCGTATCAAACTAAACGCATTAGATTCCGACGATGACAATGATTCGATGCAAGTGAACGTATCCGATACAGACAAAACCTAAAAACTATGTAGACAGCTTGACCGACGAAATTTACCGCATAGCAAAACTTAACAAACCAAATGAGAACCTGATACAATAACCGTGTCTGACCTATCAGCTACTCTTTCAGCATCTGATCCAATAGATTTAACTGAACAAACTTATCCTGTACCATCTATTAGCACAGAAACAGTACACTCAGCTTTAGAATTAGAATCAACAGGTATACCTATATTGAGGAAGTTGTAGATACTAAACCAATCAAATACTTATATTCACTTGGTTTAGGAATGAAATGCAGGTCAAAGATATTTCAAATAAAAGAATAAAATTTTAGAAGTTTTCTACCTATAAATAACGAAAACTTAATTAAACAATTTTTAAAAGGAGTATGTAAAACCAAAGATTAAATATTTCATTTACTTTGAGGACGAATCACATAGAAAACAATTTTCCAAAATTATCATAGAACTATTTAAAAAGGGCACTGTAGAATTCTTCGAGTGTACAGAGCGTGTCGTATATGTAGAAGACGAGGCCGAACAGAGGAAATAATTCTAAAACATCACGAGGGTAAAACATGTCACCGTGGTATAAAGGAAACCATGGTAAGCATACGTAGGAACTACTTTTGGGATAATATGCAGGAAACGGTTTCGGCTGTAATTAATAATTGCCATACCTGCAAAATTTCAAAATATGACAGAAAACCAATTAAACCGGTTTTGCAACTAACACAGACCCAGCATTCTCCTTTTCAGGAAGTTTTCATAGATCTTTTTTCTATAGAAAACAAATATTTTCTTACCTTAATCGATGCTTTTAGTAAATTAGGTCAAGCATTTGAAATCTCAAATAGATCCACACCTGAGGTAGTTCGAGCCCTTATAAAGTACTTTTCATTCTATGGCGTACCTAAAAGATAACTTGCGATCCTGGAAAGAGTTTAACAATGAGCTAATGCGAGAACTTACAAATATGTATAAAATAGACCTTCACATCACAACACCCAATAATCATAATTCCACAGGTATTATAGAACGTTTTCATTCGACAATAATTGAAATATATCGTATTGCTAAGTATGAGCAGAAATTTACAGATGCAGCTTCTATTATGACTTACGCTATAATGGCTTATAACCACACAATACATTCAACTACTGGTTTAACTCCGTTTGAAGTCTGCTTTGGGCACACTGATTCTGGAAAGGTTTTTGATAACGATTTCGATAGGGCCTATACCCAACAGCTGTTAAAAGACCACCAAAAACGCACTAAATATTTATATAAGTACATTTCCGATCGAATGATTGAACAAAAGGAAAAGGCTAGGGAACGGAAAGGAGGAGAAACAAAGGTAGTACTCAACAAAGGGCAAATAGCGTACGTAAAGGACATCAATATTAGGAAAAGTAAGGACAAACCTAGGTACAGGAAAGCTGTTATTCAAGGTCCTGAAGAACGTAATATCGTTCCTGTTAAAATAGGTGAACGGGATACAAAGGTCCCTATTAAAATTTCAAACGACCTCCACAGGTGGTGCGTGGTCATCCTGACTATGGCTCACATACTTTGGACCCGCAGTCTTCAACTTCAAAATTGACAGCAACCCGGCCTGCTCCTGTAAAGAAGGCCAAGCTTTTAGGCAAACAAGCAGGTGGCTTATAGTTAAAGAAGTGAACTTATTAGGAATTAAGGAAAATTTAGATTTAAATATTATTAAGTTTAAAGATTTTAGTAGATTAGTTGATATTAATAAACCATATGCTTATGAATTCCAAGCCATGAAGACCCAAGCTGACTATTCTTGCGATTTAACTATTGAAAAATTTAAGCCTTGTACCATCAATAGATTTAAAGAGGTCTCATAGACCCCTAGGATCAGCCATTAAAGCAATCACCGGCAATTTAGATCACGAAGATGCTCTTAGATACGATTCCGTTATATCTAAGTTAAAGAACAACCAATTAAGTATTGATAGTAAAATCACCGTTGTTTCTAAAATGCTGAATAGCTTGGCAAATAGTACAGAAACTTTACATGAAAATGAACTAATATTAGATGAACGCTTAAAAGAATTGAACGAATAGTAAAATACATTGCTACCAAAAATAATTCAATTTATAACACGTATATTTTAGGCATGTATAATATGTTTATTAGTAACTTTCGTAGTATTTACCTTAAACTTAGTGAAATAGAAACTGCTTTAGCTTTCAGTAAAGTTTCAGTATTACACCAATCAATTATTAATTCATCTGAACTGTTAGTGATACTTAATGATATTGCCAAAGTCGATAACCTAGTGTACCCTGTAAATGTAGAAATTTAGTGAAAATTGAAAGAACTATTGTTATAAAAGCTTACATGAAAGCAAACCAGATTACGTACTTGATGGAAGTTCCACTTACTGATAGTTTTAATTACAATTATTACAAATTATACCCATTACCTGTATTCTATGCACTTAGAAACAGAACGTCTGTAATAATTCCCAAGTATCCTTACATTTTGGTGAAAGGTTCACAATACTTACCGGTCTCCCGGCCGTGCACCGAGATAGCGGCGGATGAATTCCTGTGTATGAGCTCCAACATGGTATCCTATCCTAGAAACACATGTGCTGAACAACTGATGAAATTCAAAACAATCTCACACTATGCGAACCTCAGCTCGTTGATCTTGAGGATGTCAAAATCCAGTCTATCGGCCCTGTAAATTGGATTATATACGCCAACCATAGAATAATATTAACAAATAAATGCCAGGATGACATAACTAAAGAATCACTTTTGGCACATACATCATAAAAATTAGTGAGGATTGTGAGACCTTCATAGATAATTATAAATTGTTGCACCGCCTATACTTTGCTAAGGAACTGGGCTATAGAGTGACCCCAGTATTAAACTTACCAAGACTGGATCACCTGAACCTGACGGATACTGGAGCAGTTAACCTGAAAGGCTTAGCCTTAGACGACCTGAAACATCTAGCATACGTGTTGAACCAAAATCTTAAATTCAGTGGCAGTGAATATAGTGATCAAAGTGATAATAGTGTGATAAGGGTCAGAGGTGTTAGCTTAGCTACTTTATTACTGTATGTCATTTTACCTATTGTTATTTTCCTTAGTGTTTTAAGAAATGTAAAAATAATTTAGTTAATAGATGGCGGAATCATCGGACAACAGCTGAAAACACTGCAGCCGATAATTCCGCTCTTGGAGAGGGAGGAGTTATGCAACCACAAGACCATAGGGTTGTTACGGTTCGGATTTAGAGAGGCTGCATAAGCATTAGACAGTATCCAGTAACTGTAGAATCAGCGCTTTTGGTTGCATGAGATATCAGGCAGAGCTCATGGGAGCGGACACTTCGTTCTGACATCGACTTCTGTCAAGACGTATTAATTAAGTAGTTATAATTTTAATTGTAATTAAGAAATAAATAGATTTTAAATAGTTTTTAAAAATCATTTTACGTTCCGTAATCTTGACTACGTTCAAATATATTGTCATCGGCGAAACCGTTTTACATAATGTGAATGAAAGATTAAAAAGATTTCGAAAAAAATTGAACTTGTAATGCCTCTACTAATTTTAAATGCATGCTCTTTCTGTCTTTTTCTCCGATTTAAAAAAAAATACAATTTCTTTTTAACCACCGTCTGAAGGGTATAAAGCTATAAAGAGCCAGTATAATAAACAGGCTCTGAGGCTAAGGGTGACAACGCAGCTGTAGCCTTCTTTGTATAATAATAAAAATATAATAATAATAATAATAAGCCCCCTAAACAACCACACGTCCTGATTGACCATCTAATCACGTGGGGGGCGGACACATGATTGAAAAATTACTGGCGTGGCTAACGTGGCTCTGGAAACCCATTAAACATGGAGACCCGTTTAAAAAGAAAACGTTTAGGACCGCTGCCCGGGGGCGATCGCCGGGGCACACCTGGAGCTGGCGCTGGGTGTCTCAGCATGCGAACCGTCAGCGGTGAGGAGTTGAACAGGCGGGCCCTCACCGACAAAGATGCTACAGCCGAAACCAGTGACGGTGGTGACAGACTGACTGACCGAACAGACAGTCCTTTAGAACCACTCAGCCCAAGCACCATTTCATACACACCTTCCAGACCATCATCACCACCGATACCAACGTCACCTTCCATATCTTTATCACCCCCCATTACTAGTTCTCATATAGATTCATCCTTGTCAACCTTGAATGTTGCGCGGGGGGTAAATACCTTCTTGCCCGCGTCCACCAAGGCTGGGAAACCAAGAGTTCGCATGAGATGGAATAAGGAAGTAAACATATTTATCATGCGAACCTATTTTCACATCACCAAATTAGAGACCGACATGACCACATACAGACAGCAATTGCATGAACGTTTTACAAGACAATACCCAGAAATTAGTGTAACAGAACAACGTCTTTCCGATCAAAGAAGAACAATAGTAAGGAATAAACTTTTATCTCAGGAAGTAATAGATCAACTAAAAGAAGAAGTACGTGCACAGTTAGAAGATTTAAATCAAAATCCTATCCCAGAAACACATACACCATCAGAAACTACTCTACAAATACCACCACAATCACCCTCTCAAATGCAACATAACAAACAATCTCAATCTTACAATCAATCACAAGCAAACTCACAAAGTATACATAGATCGCACACATCCACACAAACCGAGAGCATAACCATAATGCTAGAAAATGATATTGAGACTTTAGAAAATGTCGATCAAAATCAGTTATCAGAAACGCACATCCAAGAAATACACGACAAACTGAAAACCGCTCTAACTCAATATTCAGGTATGGATCCAGCAGCTCGTCCAAAACTACCCAAACTTAAATACACCCCAAAACTGTCTCATCTAGTACATTTATTTAATCGTATCATACTAAACCAATATATATCGAAGATACACAACTTGTAGATGTACACATTGATATATTGCACAGCGTTAGTCATTTCTGAAGAACTTAATTATAAAATAACAGAATACACAGACAGCACAAGACCAAGAATCATAAACAAACCATCATGGCAACAGAGACTCGAAAGAGATATAGAAAAATTACGAGCTGACTGCGGTAGACTAACACAATATATCAACAATAACAGATCTAACAAAGTAGTCAAAAGAGTCGAGGCAATATTTAAGAACATGGCCAGGCACACACGAGACATGAAAACGACAATAGAAAACCTGAAGAATTCTTAGACACTTTAAAACAGAAGCTCGCGCTAAAAGTCCATAGGCTGAGGAGATACAAGAAGGCACAAGAACGCAAAAATGATAACGCCATGTTTGCTACTAACGAAAAAAACTTTTACAGAAATTTACAGAAACCTAATTCTTTATTGAACACGGAATTAATATACAATTCATTGATGCCCTGACTCCTAAACTAGGTTACCCTGTATGCTACGAGGCAGTTTTGCTCCCATTAAGTTATCTTATTTTCCGTGTACAATAAAGACTCTAAAATTATTGTATGGTTGTAGTTGTCCATGGGCTGTTGTACCCACTTAACATCAGGTATATTGTACTCGTTACTTTGCATGTCAGTACAGTTTTATGAAAAAAAAATCCATTTTATAATTATCAATATAAGTCCCGAAAGAAAACTTATAATTTATATGTATCTTAATGCAACAGGATAAAACTATTAAGGATTCCACAGTTGCATTTAAACAATAAATTATTTTAAAACAACATAAATGCCCTTAACGGAGCTGCATGAATGATGGTAATGGATATAAATAGTTCTTTCTAAACTCAATGCTTCCGGTTTAATCTGTCATAATTGGTCACTTTTATACGTGGTAGAGCCACGCTGCAGCTATTTTATGGTTGAAGCATGAATGGGTCAGCTCAACCGTGGTGGGTCCACGCTCTCACAAAATACCAGCGTAAAATAGCAGCTTAGTGCTGCTGTGTTTCGTGTAGTGAGTGTAGAGAACTGGAGACCCTTTTTACTGGAAACGAGGCATTCCATCTTAGTCCTCAGGGGTTACAACGCATCTGCATTTTGAGTTGCACTCGAGGATAATGTAGATGTCTATGGGTCACAGCATTCACTTACCATCATGAGGACTGTGTGCTCGTTTGTCAACCTTATTCTATAAAAGAAAAGATCATATTATGTGAAAGTGAATATACGTATAAAAATATAATATTCAATAATCGTTATACTTTCGAAATTATTTTCAAGCACTGGATTATACAGTAATCGTACTATATATAGTTGATTACTATATAATCATACTATAAATATTTCGCCGGTTATAATATCAACAACGTTAAGTAATCAATGTACTTACTGTATTAATTATAAATACAATGGTTACCTTTGATAATGCTTCCTGCCTTTAGGTACAGAAATGCAAATTGTTTTGCTGAAACAATTCTCAAACACTAAAATTCAAACATTACAACTTTGAGCTGGTAATGTATTGTAAAAATAATCAAAATATATCTACTATAAATATAGAACAATGTTTCGAAATAAGTTTACGCAAAATCTTTCAAGACTCTACTTAAAAATATCGAAAAAAGTAGTATGGAAACACTGATAGCACTGCACGATCAATTCCTGACTCGATGGGACCTTGCATAAAATGCTATGAATGAAAACTGTTGTACGGAATAGTTATTTGCATAATATAATGTCCTCCACGTTTCAAACCTTACTGGTACCTATACGTTTACAGAGCGGGCTTAGCGTATCTAATCTAGTTAGCGCTGCAACTTGACGTCACTACGAAGCCGCGCGCGCTGCGAAAAAAGTTCAACAAACTTAACCTTAAAATCAAAATAAACATCGATCATTATTAGCATTCGATTTGTTTATCAAACGCGCAGTGCGCCGGCAACCGCAGAAAAGTTTGCATCAGCGGTAACTTTTAATATATCTCTATTAAGTTATTAACCTGTATTTCCAGTTGTAAAAGGATCACAAACTTAGTTTCGATATGTGTTGGTGCAGTTCGATATGCGTACAGTACTTTTTCAGTTATGTTACACACACGGCGAACGACGGCAGCGAGCGAGTTTCGTGGACACGTGTACCGCGCGGGCGATCGGACTCGTCTGACGCGGCAGCGATCTGCTTCGTCACAGCTCACACGCCGCGCCGCCTCTCTGCGCAATTTCTACATGAACTGTACTTTGATATATTGCTACCGCGACTGTACACTACGTCACTGTTGCAGGAGTTATTCGCACCGTAAGCGACATTTAGATTCGAACGTGCACAAATTTTCAATGCGTATCTGGTTGCCTTTTTTTAATGTCACAAGTTCATTCTCACCACTGTAGGCTAAGGTGTCTTAACTGCCAAATGCCTCAAATCCTGCCAAACTGTCTCTTCAACCATTAAAACTGCATTTACCTATACAAATTTAACTTTAAACGTAGTGATTGAATTCTTTATTGTTATATTTATTTGCCTAATATATAATGTTCTATTATAAATTTATCGTAGAAATCTCAATAAAAGTCGTTATTTTTGTTTGTTCAAAAACGCATTTAAAAGATTTTACAATTTCTAGGAAGCCAGTAATTTTAACTTCAATTCGCCCCGATCCGAAGGCACGCTAACTGCATTATTTAACGTGAGATTTCTTTTATGAATTTTAACTGCTTACGGGAATGTAGTCTTATAAAATAAAACAATATGAACCCTCCCTTTTAGTTTACGTATAATGCCTTTAAATGAAGACTGCGTGGTTTTGTAGCCGAAGAACTAGACTATAAAGCCTAGGATTCTAAATCCGCATCTTACTAATTTTGTAAATAATTTATTGTTATCAGAATAAAAATTAATAAAACATCATTGTAATCGTTGTGATCCATTATGTGATATGCCTGATACAGTCCGATTCTATTTAAGCTCAGGGGCTAAGCGCTTGCAGTCAATTTCACACAGGACCCGAGTCCGATCCCCGGAGGCAACAATGAAATTGTTAATTGCATTTATAAATGCTAATATTACCACCTGCACGGCAAAGAGATACTCCGTTAGGAAACCTGCATGTGTAAAGAATAAAATAATTCGAAGTGATGGGAAGTCCACCAATATGCTCTAGAACTGTTATAAATTTATATAAAATCAGAGACAAACACAAGAATTGAAAATTTGGAACATTAAAATATGGAAACTTAAGAGAGATAAAATAAATAAAGATACATTGAATAATCTGCTTTTACGGAATTTATTGCGTTTAATTTAGGAAGTTAAATCCTACCTTCAATAGCGAAGGCGGCCGGGTTCTACCTGCCGTGTAGGTACTACCTGTTTGTTATCCTGTAATTAATCCAATTAACCCAAATACTAACATACCACTGTAAGACTTCAAGATACAGCTTATTCCTAAAATTTTCTTTAAATTAATAATCAATTGCTGAAGGTATTCTGGGTTAACCACAGAGACCCTGAGAGGTAGAGAACCAGAGACCCTTTTTACTGGAAACGAGGCATTCCATCTTAGTCCTCAAGGGTGACGACGCATCTGCATTTAGATTCGTATTTGAGGATAGATGTACATACTTACCATCAGGTGGACTGTGTGCTCGTCTGCCACCCTTAATCCATAAAATAGCAGTATATTTTTATTCAGATTTCATGTTCAATGTAAAATGTCATCGTTTATAAAGAATCCTTTCAGATGTACTGAACTGCACTTATTCATAATATATATAGCAACTTTCTATATTTACCGATAACGAGTTATTATAGTTTTATTTTTGGACGTTTGTAAAGGACTATGAACCTATGATAATGGGCAACGCGCTGTGCATCACATCACAGCAGAGCTAATAAAGAAAAAAGAATAATCGCTTAGTTTGACTATTAGTAAGTATACTGTGAAGCGAAACCTAGTTCAACGAATTTTTGGTAATAAGGGTTTAGTAAGACTTCTGGGAAAGGCTAATCTCATAGGTTACATCGCATATAGCTCACTCGGTACAATTTCACTTCATGCATTATGATTACATACCTATCATCCCACGCAGTCCATCTGATAGTACAAATGAATGCAGTGACCCGTAGATACCTAGTACCTACATCTATCATCGTTTAAGAATAAAAATGCGGTGTGATGTGACCTCTTTGGACTAAAATAGAATACTTCGTTAGCAGTAAAAAGAGTATCCAGTTCACTGCAATCACCATACGAAATATAGCATAATGATGTTGCTCGTTTCCGTGCTTTTGTTTCCAACTCGGTCGAGTCGACCCATGCGTTCTGCAGCTAATATGCTGAGTGTGGCTCTATCACGCAGGAAGATTCCTGTGAGATGTATCTGTGTGAGATTGATTGCGGTAAAGTTATCTAGTATTTATATATGATGTAACACTTCCATTCAAGTTTCTTAGTCAATCGACCAAAAATTAACTTTTAATGAAATGTAAAAGCCAACTTCAAAGAATTAAAAAGAAAAAGTAATTGTACATTCTAAAATGGTACTAAGACATAGTGTATCGAAGAATTAATGCCCCGACTTCAGAATGTCAAATTATTTTATTTTTAGTTCGGTAAATTCGACTTTTACTTTTAAAAAGTTATTTTTTACCCTTTTTAGTAGACTAAGGAATATCACAACCTCAATGTCGTCTAAATAGTTGTAACTAAAACTACCTATTCTGCCACCATTATATTGGTAATTTTCTCTAAATTTTTGTGGCAAGGAATCATCAAATTCGGTTTAAAGTTTAAAGTTAACGAAGGTAACGCGTAACATAACATACCTACATACAAAAAATCATTCATAAGAATTGTTAGCCTCCTCCTTTTTAAGAAACTGACTAAAAAGGGAAGACGACAAAACTCGCGACGACATATCATCTGGATGATTGGCGGTCCACCACTGCGTAATTTACAGGAAGTTTTCTTCCTCGCAGAACTTCCTTGCGGAAGAGACTACCACCAGCGATTCTTCCGGACCAATACGACTTAGGGACCTTCAAGAATAGAGCCTCTTTCTTTTTAAAAATGCCGACAGCACATTTGCAATTCCCTGGTGTTGCAGTTGTTCATGGACGGCGGTAGTCACTTACCATCAGGTGAGCCGCTTGCTCGTTTGCCCCCTCTTACATAAAAAAAAACGGTGCATCCAGCAGTAGATAGAAGGGAGATCCAGTAGTAATAGAGCGGTGTAAAAACTTCATTTCAGTGTTATCCAACAGGTTAAGCAGACGTTAACAAAGACAGAAGAAATCTTTGATAAAACAAGTCACGAAGGTAACGGGTATGGAGACCAAAGTTTAAAAGGCTTTATATTGCAATCGCTCACTCATGACGATTAGATACACGGCATTTCTTTCTTAATGAAGAGGGGTGTCAAACAATTGATAATAACATGCAGCTTTAAAGATAGCTGCATGTTTTTTTATAAAAAAAATACATGCAGCTATCTTTAAATGCGATCGTTTGATTAGAATAATTTAAAAGAAGTTTATATTTAACATTAGCCTGGTGTTATTTTTCCGTCGTTAAGAAAGAGAGAAGAAGTCGTAGCCAAAAACACTAGAGCGCTTATCTAAACGTTGATAACTTCATGAACCTAAGGTCTGATTGAAAAGCGGTCGGTGCAATAACAATAACGCGTTCAGTACATTTAGAGCAGAGCATGTTTGTCACGCCGAACACCCTTTGCAGACTCGTCCGTAATCCATATACACATAAATAAAATAGAGATGTCTTTCTGAAATAACTGCTTTTATTGAGTTTTAAGGGGTTATTTTCATGCTGTTAAGACATGAACAATGTATGTCTATCTGAGCTAAACTTCGGAATAGCTGAACCGATTGTGATGAAACTTCACGGACAGCAGTTTGCAAATAAGGCGATAGATGATTTTCTTAAATCTAAAGAACGCCATATTAATAGATCCTACCTAGGCGAAGTTGGGGCGGATCGCTAGTCTTATCTAAATGAAGAGAGTTCGGTGGAATGGCACATTCGCCTTACACGATAAACACACTCTCTCTTATTACAGTCTTAGTAGTGGACGCTTAAAAACTCAGAATGTATGCCGAACGCACTGCTAGGCCTCAATATATTTATTTATTGTTTTTAGAGCGATGCTCGGAGTTTCTCTGCGCATCGTAATAACGACATCCGCAGCAAAACTATGTGCAAAACAAGTGGCAATGGGCCGGCTATACAGCGCGAAAAACCGACAACCGATGGGGAAGAAGGGACTCGAGAAGCAGCCTCGTACCGGTTAACGAAGTGTAAGGTACCCCTCCACTAGATGGAGTGACGACTTGGTTAGAGATGCAAAAAGTCGATGGATGCAGGTGGTGGTTATACGTGGTAGAGCCACGCTGCAGCTATATTAGTTGTAGTACGTCGGCTGGACCGGGTTGGGACCGCTTTCTCACAGAATACCAGCGTAAAATAGCAGCTTAAGGCTGCTGTGTTTCGTATGGTGAGTGTAAAGAACCGGAGAACCTTTTTACTGGAAACGGGGCATTCCATCTTAGTTCTCAGGGGTGACAACGCATCTGCATTGCTGATTGCTGCATTTTGATTCTTAATCGAGGATAAATGAAATGTCCATGAACCACAGCATCCACTTACCATCAAGTGGACTGTGTGTTCATTCGTCACCCTTATTCTATAAAAAAATGCTTTGTGGTATTCCTTGGGGGAGGCCTACGTTCAGCAGTGGACTTGTTATGCGCTGTAATGATGGTGATGATGGGTGTTTATAATGATTTTAATGTGACCATTCACGAAAGTTGCCTCACAATCTAAGGAAAAATTTAAATTATTATGTTGTAAAAAAAAACTATAATTTTAAAGTAATACTTCTTTATGTACGACATAAGGGTAGCTCAGATTTCGGACGGCAGAAGTTCAGAAAAATCTATAATAACCCGTTTAAGCAGTTAACACATTTATAAGCGTGGCGTGGTATTTTGTGAATACATATGTGTAATACTAGGTACTAGTGCTCTTTTTCTGCTAAGGAGTAAATCGGTAAAGGTGTGGTACCTCTCACCCACTTCTGCCGTCAAATAACGTACACTGCTGTGTTCCGGACCAAAGGGTATAAAGGCATGTGAGGCACTCTAGCTTAGTCTTCACAGGTTGCCACTTCTCATCAAGTGGACTGTAAGTTCGTTTTGCCACTTTAATTTTATAAAAGAATACTGTTTACAGACATTAAACTTTGTACCCACTCTTTATACTATTCTATTTTTAAAAGCTATTTCTATATGCTATCTGTATATCTATTTTTATATGCTAATTATATTATATTGTAATATATAGTATAAACAAATAATACCTAAATATATTTATAAATATATTTATATTATAATATTACAACAAATAATAAACAATAACTATAAAAATACCTAAAAGAAATTATTACTTATTATATCCTCGAAAAATCAAACTGCGGATGCGTTGTCACCCCTAAAGATTAAAATGGATTGGCTCGTTTCCAGTAAAATGGATCTCCGTCGCTCTAAACTCACTACACTCTACACTTAACACTGCACTATTAAACTGCTATTTTACGTTTATTCTGTGAGCGTGGTCCCTTCCCGGACGAGCCGACCCTTTCGTACTACAACAATAATATAACTGCAGCGTGGCTCTACCATGTATAAATCATTTTTATATTAATAAGTTTTATTTCAACCACGCGTAAAGGTTACACGCACTCATTTCTTATGAAAGGAGTTCACGGGCAACTGTAGTACTTATCATCCTCATCAGCCCGTAAAAGTTTACTAGTGGATATGAGCCACTCCCGTTGACCTTAGAAGTAATGCTTTACAGGCGGATTGATTATCACAGTACCAAAAGTCTCGCACTTTGACGCTGCTCGCCGTCGCCGATCTTGGCATTAGACATGTGTCAATCGTGAATGATTCGTTAATTTGACCCGAGTCGCACCAGAGTATTGATGATTACAATTACATTTTTTGAACGTTCCGGATCAAACGATTGGCAGGACCTACCACCAAAGAGTATAGTAATGTCCGACGACCGTCATTATCTTGAACTGATCCATTTGAATGATCGACGCGAATGACCGGGATCGTAAGACGAATCAATACTTGAATGATCGGGTCACTAGAAATGAATGAATAAGACATGCCTACTTGGTATTTTATGCCTAGCATAAACGAGATGGTTATGCACAAGATTTTTCTGGCATTTCCTATAGTCCAAACTACGTAATATACGTTGCTTCTCAATAATCATATTCATCCGTGATGCCTATAAAAACAAGATGAAAACAATGTTATAAAAATCCCATTTCGTTTGAGATGATTTCGCATATTCGAAAATACCATGGCGTCTGATAAATGGCAGTATGACTACCGCGTATACGCAAAATGTCGAGGCCAGGTGAGGGGGAACACGAGAGTGTAGTTGGAGTAATCGTGTCACCTCGCCTAGGCCACCTCGCTTCGCTTCACCTCACCTCGCCTCTCCTTGTCTCACCTTGTTTCGTTGATGCTCTCCTTGGAGTTGGGTTTTGAGCGCTAGGAGCGAGGCGAGGGGTGAAGTGTGTCATTGCCAATAATAAAGGATTTCCAGTTCTCGCCGCGCTCAACCCTCACCATGCTGGTATTCTTTGCGAGCGTGGTTCTTATCCGATCGAGTCGACCCATTCGTGCTGCATTGAGCTGTAACGTGGCTCTACCATGCGTCAAAACTAGAAGGCTTATACGAAAAAATTTAATTTTGATAAATATTGAAACTGGTTTGGGCCCAAACTCAAGACCTTAGTAGACTAATCACTTAGTTACGCGATAATTACGCAGCTTTTCATATGTTTGTACATTTTCACTTATTGAAGAGATCGCCGCCCAGGCCCTTGGGTATGGCAGACTTCAAGTATTCTCAATATGTTTTATTAAATTTATTAAACACACAGATCTTCTCGTGCTTATTGCCTTCACCGTCAAGAACGTGAAAAATCAGCACCACACACATTGGAGTTTTAAATTTTATTGCTGCCAGTGAGAACTGAAATTTTTAGTCGACACAAAAAGCACCATAAATATTTTCAACAATTTTGCTACTTTTTGGGGGTAAGAGGGAATATGTTTGTCTTTTTCTCGATATGTCAATTCCAACTATACGCGGTGCAGCTGCCGATTGATAGACGAGGGTTTGGCATCCGATTAATAGTAAGAAATCCATCGAGATGTTGAATCCAATTTTCTCTGATCACGAACAATATAACCAGTCCGAGGATATATAAAACGATACTGCGCTTACATATTAACCTACCTGCCCTGCGTGGAGAGTATTATTCAACGAATCATTGGTCGACATTAGCGTTCCGACGACAACCTCGTGAAAACCGAAACAGATAACTCGAGATGACCAACATGAGGGGTGGTCTGTCGATCCAAATTATTCCTGTAGTCGTCTCTGCGAACCGGTTAATCCCGGTGAGCATTTCGGGTCATCTGAGGTGACTAGAACTCCGCGAAGGACCGCTCCGGGCTCAAAACCAGAAGGCGGTGCTCCTCGATACCGCCCGCATCGTCCGCCGGTTTCTTTCCCTTTCCAACTAACCCTCGGCCATTTTGGTCTTCCCTGTCGAGGGCTTCCATTTTGTTTGGTTTTTATTTATTTATGTATTATTTATTTATTTTATTATATTCAATGTAGGTATATTTATGTATATTTATTATTTTCTTTTATATATTTACTAAGCCCCACCAATTGAGAATATTGTATAAAACAAAATAATAATAATACACTACAATATAATTTATTTTCAAAATTAATTATAAAAGAAAGGTTCAATATCAAAAACAAAGCCTTAGAATCGCTTCCAATAGCCTTTAATACTTTTCTCATTACAAAGGAGAGTAGATTTGACATCTGTCTAAAAACAACTCTCGCTGATTTCAACTACGATGATAATTTTCTGAGTAATGGGACGAATAGTACAGTATCAATTACGTAGAATATATTAAACGAACTAGGTTATAAAATACTTCTTAATAATCAAAGTCACCTTCTTTAATAATTTTTATTATATAGTGTCACCACTAATTGTATTACGATAACTACGATATTGTATTACGATAATATTTAAGTATTTCGATATAACAAGCTATAAGATCGTTGATCTTACAGCATAAAAATAAGCTACAAATTATTGTTTTATTCATAATAAATTTGGTTTTTTTATTTATTTATTTATTCTTTATTGAACCTTATACAATGTATAGGAACAGAAACAGAAAGAGAAACTCTTTTATTCAATATAGATTATAAATAATACTTATTGAAAGTCACTCTTTTGTTTAATTACCACTGGTTCGAAAAAAACCTCTGTCCTGGGAAGAACCAGCAAAAAACCCAGCGGGACTTTTAAAAAAAATAACAGCTTGCAATCATGTATGTTACACAATTAACAACACAATAAATGAGAAATAGCTTGGTAGCGATCACCTCATTCCAGGGGTTATTATCATCCATAAATTCCTTAATATTATTATAATAACCCTTTTTATACAAATTTAGTTTAATAAAGTTTTTGAATTTTGAGCAGGTCAAATTTTGTATATTTTCTGGGATTTTGTTGTAAACATCGCCTCCAAGAATGAATTACTGACTCGGTGGAGTCGAATAACTGGTACTACTAGCTTGTGTCTGTTCCTAGCATAATTTACAAAATGAATATCACTTATTTTTGTGAAACTACTTTTATTTTTGTGTACGTACATTACATTTTCATAAATGTATTGAGAGGTAAAAGTTAATACATATATTAATTTCCTTAAATTTTTGTCGCAGCGACTCTTTAGGCTTTAAATTATAAATTGCTCTTATGGCCCTCTTCTGTAAAACAAATATAATTTCAGTGTCAGCCGCGTGTAAAATACCATACGACAGTATGCTGTGAAAATAGCTAAAGTAAACTAGTCTAGCTGTTTTAACACTGGCAAGATTTCTAATCTTTTTTACAGCATATGCTGCAGAACTAAGTCTGCTTGCTAGTTTTGATATATGGGGGATCCATTGAAGCTTCACGTCTAGTGCGATTCCAAGAAAAATGGTGGTATCGACAAGACTCAGTTCCTCCCTATTTAAAATTACATTAGTATTTAATTGTTTGACATTTGGAGTCATGAATTTCATACATTTCGTTTCAGTGCCATTTAAATGCAAATTATTAACATTGAACCAATTTACTAATTTAGATATAGCATAGTTACTTCGTCATATTTTAGTTATTGTCGTCTTAATTTGAAAATTAAAGAAGTATCATCAGCAAATAATACTATATCATGGTTATCCCCTACTATGTAAGGTAAATCTAAATGTAAACAAGAATGTATACAAGAATCAGAAAGTGGCCGAGAATTGAGCCTTGAGGCACGCCCATTTGTACCATCGACCCGGAAGAGCTCATACTGTTAATGACAAGTTTTTGCGTTCTATTACTTAAATATGAAATAATTAATTTAAGAGTATCACTTTTACACCGTAGTGTTGAAGTTTCCTGATTAATGTTTCATGGTGAACACAATCGAAGGCCTTGGATAGGTCACAGAATATACCCAAAGCATCCTGTGAATTCTCCCATGCATTAAAGATATATTTAATCAGCTCAACACCGGCATTAGTTGTCGCGCAACCCCTTGTGAAAACAAATTAATTTTTATGAAGTAAATTATTTATATTAAAGAAATTTTACATTTGATCAAGAATAATTTTTTCAAAAATCAAACTGTTGGTAGTACAGAAATAGGTCTAAAATTTGCGGGGTCTAATGTACCACCAGATTTAAATAAAGGTATTACTTTACTATGCTTCATTAAATCAGGAAACACACCAGATTCGATACTAGTATTAAAAATAATAGCTAGATGAGGCGCGATTGTATCTATTATAGACGCAATAACTTTAACGGAAATTCCCCACAGATCTGCAGTTTTCTTAATATCAATAGTTTTAAAATATTTTACAATATCTTTTGATGATACTTTATGAAATGTAAAATTCTTTGTACACGCATTTACATTTTGTTTAAGTAGTGATTCGGCAACGGCAGGAGAAGAATTCGGTGACTTAGTGGTTAAGATCGGAATATCAGTAAAATATTTCTCAAAAACCATTGCAACGTCCTGATCTGATTCAGTTAATTTGTTGTTAAAACTTAACTGGTAGTTTCAATTGCGAGAGTTGATCTAACCAGTTTCGCTATTAATTATACTCCATGTTATTTTAATTTTATTGGAAGCCGTCTTAATTTTGTTGCTCAAATGCAAAGACTTGGCTGTGAAGCACACTCTTTTAAATATTTTTTTACATATTCCCTAAATTCGACGCTAGGATTATATGACCTTTCAAGGTAAAAATCATATAACCTTTGTCTGCTCTTATGGACTCCTACTGTCGCCCATTCATTGAATGCCTTCCGACAGTACAAGACTAAGAAAAGATAGATAACAAAAGGAGAACTTAATCCTAAAAGCATTCTCTGCTAGTTAACCTTATGGCAGTAATATATAATATAATATCTTGGCTTAATTATAGACAACACCTTCAGTTGGTGACCTTTTTGCTCACTTCATATATAGTATGAAGTGAGGAAAAAGGTCACTAACACGATGCATTATCTGTATCGTCTCAAGAATTTTTACCGATAGGGACTAAGACAATGCTAATAAAGACCTAGTGTCTTGTTGCCTATTCTAGATTATGCAGATGTTTACTATGCTGATGCCTCGCAAGAACTTCTAAAGAAACTGGATCGACTTCTTAATAATTGCATGCGCTTAATTCTCGGTTTACGTAAATACGACCACATTTCTCCTTATCGTTCTCAGCTTAAATGGCTACTGCTGAAATGCAAATTTCAGTATCAGGCTAATTCCAATAATCCTTGTCTCCGTTCTGCGGAAAATTCTAGTTTCCATGTCCCCCTCTGTCACACTAGCTTTCTGTACAAATCTTTTACTCCCCACGCAGTAAGATTATGGAGCGTGAGACTGACTTAATAGTAAATAATAGCTCTATGACGTTTATATTGTATACTATTATAATCAATAAAGTTAAATATTCGTTGTACAAATATAACTTACTAGGTATCATTCACATTATTTTAATGAAAGCGTATCACTAATAAGTGAGGTTATAAATACCCTCATATTTCTCTATTTGTTATGCTGATTAATCTCAATAGTAAATAAAATTAATTTTTCATTAAATTTTCTCCAAAGCCGGCAAATTTGTGAACTACTATTAAGAAAAAACGATAGATATCAAGTTATAAACTTACTGGTGGAATGAGTAATCCTGGGGATTATTCTTTTGGAAGAGTTACATCCTGGTACAGAACAAAAATCCATCATATTATACACATACATTTACTAGTTATCACTTTAGTTCACTGAAATTGCCGAAATGTATTCGCGATATGTGTTTAGTCTCGCCATAGATAAATAATAATTTATAATGTAAACAAATAAAAAGAATACATACCGACAGTTAACCTCAAATCTATAAAACCACTTAAAAAGTTTATAATATAAATAAAACACGTGTTGTAGATTCATATCAAAGACATTTAGGTAGTAAATATTTAAATCTCTTTGATTCATATATATCTGAATAACTTCAATAAATAATATAACGTTAAAGGTTGGCCGTTAATTCAAAAGGTAGGTTAAACAGAAACTCGCAGTTTCGAACTCGCCATTCGACTACTGTCGTGAACCACTCCTGACACAAGCATTTTAAGCTTGCTAAAAACGGAATATTATGTTACTATAGCATTGCTAGTATTTTCATTTAAAAATAACAGTAATTATATTTTGTGATCTGCTAGTAGGCAATTTAGTTACCTAAATATGATATATGGTATGGTTGTTGGTGAATAAACACAGAAATGTGAAATTCACTTGACCTGTAAAATATTTGTTCGTCTTTAGTTGTAAAAAAAAAATTGAAGTTAAAGATAAATGACGACAATTCCGTTTAATTGAATCCATCAACCTTTCTAATATCCTATTTGATGATTAGTGGACTCGTAAACACAAAGGCATTTACTCAATTGTGATGGCAAATATAAATTATATGAAAATTTCGTAACGCCGACGGCACGTAGTCCCATTCGATCGAAGAGACAATTTCCGATTCGGAAACTGCCTTCGGAAACTTCGCAGGATATAAATTATAGTACCTTAAGGGTAGAGCTACGTTAGGTGTATAGCTGGGGGGCACTTAAAACTGTACATAAGTATATCCATATTCATAACATGCGAGTAACCCGACTTTGTTGTTTAATCGCCGAATTACTACGGGCCCGGCGAAAAAAATTATCTTGCGGAAACTATTGGTAATTCTTCATCATCATCAACCATTACAGTTCTTACCTAGTCTTATTATAGTTCTTTTATATAGATTGTCCTTTATATGTATATAATTGTAACCTACTATTTTAGTTTTGGAGAAAAAATATAGATTTAGTATCTATTTTAAACATACATAATACATACATACATGCATAAACTGTCATGTCTGTCACCCAGAGGATAAGCAGAGACGATAGACTTTTATTTGGCACGATATATGCTCTTGGGTTATGGGTATTTTTAATTTGGTTCATCTGCAACATATCGCCATTGGCTGTCGCCACCGCTTTCTTCCCTATCGGTTGTCAGTTCTTGGAGTTATATCTTCTACTTCTACTATCTTCTACTTTTGAAAAACGTTACACCCACTCAAGGATTTTCTCCTGTATCGTGGAGACAGTTTACAAACATAAATTGCACAAGAATAAATATCCCGACCCGGAACTTCTTCGTTGTGGGAATCGAAATTCGAACCCGCGGCCCTCGGTGCCGCAACTGAATGCCGAGCCACTGCTTCATTGAGCCGTATAATATGCCACTTGCACTCGCCACATTAGCTGCGTTGGACTATTTTTCACTACGAAATTTATCACGCAACGGATTTCCAAACCAATAGATCACTGAACGGCATTAAGCAGGCTCATACGACTAACAGTGAAGGATCACGTCTCAGATCTATATGCCATCACTGGCAACACATAATTGTTGTACAGTTGACTTCAAGTTTTGAAAACATGACGAAAGAGTCAGCCTCGTATATTTAAAGTGTCTGTCCCAATGCATATTGGCGAACTTCAAATGTCCTCGCAATATTTTTGTTTTTTAATTTTTTTAGATATACAGGTTTTCTACCGATGATTTCGCCAAGCGCCATTACCGCCAAGCTTTTTTAAGCAAGCTAATTTTTAGACATGATTTACAATGTCTAAATCAGCAGGGAATCCAACTAGTAAGTTGGTTATATGAAATTTAATGATATTTTATAAAATTTTAATACGAGCGATTATTTCCTACCACGACTGAATTGGGAGGTTTTGCTTTCTACCCCATCCCTACCACCAATAATTACTAGTGTTTTTCTACCTTTTCTGGTATTCTTTTCGCTTTGGACTATGGTATCTTCCGATAACTAGCAAGTTATCAACTGTGCACACATACTTGTAATAGTGGCGCGGGTGTACGCATGAACAAATAATTATTCACTTGTCCTTACACTCTCGATCCCGATGCAACGCTCATGCCGATCGAAGGTAAGAAGGAATGTAGTAAAAAACACAGACTTACACGACGTAACTGGACTCAAATATTAACCAATTTGATTTAAGTATTTGATGTACAATTGTTGATCCGGACTGGTATACGAATGGCCAGTTATTATACTCGTAAGCACTATACGTTTGCAGAACTTTAAGACCCTACAGTCAATCTCGGCAAACAATTATGCTATGAAGGAGCAAGGAATACGTAATTGTTGTTAATTGTAACGTTTTACTTTTATTAGTAGTATAAGCAAGTATTCTTAGAAGAGTTTTCAGTATTTACCACACTTGGTAAACGGGTTGGTGAACGCAGAACGGGTACTCTCGCAAAGTTAATTTATATATTAAAGAACGAAATAACCAATTTTAATAAAGAAAAGAACATCAATAGAGCCTTAATAACTCAGGGGCTATAAACCATCGTCTCGAGTGTATGTGTAAATGTGTGAGTATGACCTCAATCGGTCAAGTCGTTCAGAAGTTACACAATCACTTACAGACGCACCAACGATTATAAATGTATATTACGATAAAGAGGAACATTAATATATTTATAAACGTTACATGCGTCGTGTCGTGAGTTTGACTGCCTCGTTGGTCTGGTAGTTGTAGTAGTGCGACTGCCGATCATGAGGTCCAGGGTTCGAATCCCGGGTCGGGCAAAAAAATCAGTTATTGAGTTTTCCATCAAGAAATTCTCAGTAGCTGCCCGGAGTCAAGAAGTTGGCGGTGTCTCACCCCCGTGCCTCGGAAAGCACGTAAAGCCGTTGGTCCTGCACCTGATTTCCCTCCGGTCGTGTCGGTTTACCGTCCCATTGGACTATGAGAGTGAGGGAATAGATAATGCACCTGTGCTTGCGCATACACTTGTGCACTATAATTCTGTCCTGCGCCGATTGCTAATCTCCGTTGAGGCTGGCCGCCGTGACCGAAATTCGGTCTGGAGGGACATTATTATTATTATTACATGAGTCGTAGTGCAGTAAGCAAACGGACCACAATCAGAGGTTCTAGTTAAAAGTAGAAACTGCGCAGGCTTACAGTGTGCAACGTACGGTCGTTCGCACTTTAAAAAAGAGTATAATATAAGAAATTGCAAGAAAAAGAATAACAGGGATGTCATTCTCTTTATTTTTGGAACGAAGTTCCTTATCGCACGGTACGAATTTGACGGAGGGGGGCTAGGCGAGAAAAAGTGTAGGATTTTTCCGTCACGACCCCCTTTCTATAGAGCAAGTGAGATGGAATAATATCCATCTCCCTCGCACTTTTTCTTATTTTGCCATGAAAGAAATATTATTTTAAATGACGCTTCATTTTAATAGATGCTAGTAATTCATTTATTTGTATGTGTTAATCAATAATGAGGTTATAGTCATAGTACAATTAAATTACAGTAGGTAGGCGCGTATCGTACCAATAAATTTATTTGATTCCCAATTTAACAATGTAACTCTTCTAAATTTAAAACGATATTTCTACAATTATTTCTTTTACAGCAACGCGCCGGGTACCAGCTAGTTTATTATAAAAAGTGAAATAAAATTCGAAAGAGCATAAAAAGTTCAGTAAGTGGTAATAAATTCTCATTTAATTAAAGAAGATTACAATAAGTAATTATACTTCAAACAAAATGGCTTTAATTCTTCGATACGTAATAACTTAGCACCGTTTTTTAAAGTCGGTTTCATTCTATATTTAATGTTTAATTATTTGAACCTTTTGTGTGGACTTAGGTGTGTCACAAATTCAAGGTAACAACTAGAATGTCATCTTAATAGTTACTTTAAAAACTCATCCCCTATTTCTTCCACCTTAAGGAGTGAAACTTCTTAAAATGTGATTGGGACCACCCATGAAGTTATACCCAATTTAATAAAAGAAGAATCAATAAAATCGGTTCAGCGGTTTCTGAGAAATCGGTGAACATACATAAAAAAACTTGGGCCATGTAGTAACGATGTAAGAATAACCACTACACCATATCATCCCATGGGTTTCGTAAGAGGCGACAGAGGGAAACAAGTCAGGAGATGGACAGCAGCGTCCTCCTAATAATGACTAAAAATAAAAAAACTATGACAGATGTCCCCCTTATGAGGCAATCTATGGGGGAGGCCTATGTTCAGCAGTGGACTTTAATAAGCTGTAACGGTAACGGTAACATGAAAAAAAACTTCCGCGTCGATTATAGTTCGTAGTCGGTTTTGGAACTCGGTTTAAATGAGAGTAATAATAAACATATAATTCAGACACAGAAAAATTCTTCTTCACCAGGCCACAAAAGTACACTTCTGGACATGGGTCTCTCCCGTTTTAGGGATAACTTGCCTCATCCGTCACTCATAGCAGACAGATTGACCATCGTAGTAAGAACTGTGAACCAGAAATCTCGAACCTTTCACGCTGCTGCCGCTTGTTCGCCTGGATATTTTATTACGTCCGTTTTGAGCAAGGTGGTTATACCACAATCAAATGGATTTCCATGACATTCCATTGGCATCCACTTCCCATCAGGTGGACTGTGTGCTCGTTTGTCACCCTTATTCTATAAAAAAATGTGTCAGCTTTTGGGTGCATCAGTTTCTATTCCATAGAAGGTCATCATATAAATGTTAAAGTGCCAGAACATGTTTTTTACTAAAACCATGCTTTTTACTCATAAGTTCATGCATATATTCCATCCCCTCAAAAGTCCACGGTTGAACATAGGCCTCCCCGTAGAACCTCGTAGGAGGAATTTTGCCAAAGTTGCCACGCAAGGCATGCGGGTCTACACCGCAGTTTTATCATTATTTTCCGTTGTTATCAAAAAGACGCTGCTCCTCATTTCCTGTTCCAGTTTTCCTCTGTTGCCTCTTACGACACTTACGGAATCATATGAGGTATTAGATAATCATTCGCTGGCCCTAAAAGGGGATCTGATAGATATGGATCTGTATTTATCTAATAAAAGTATGCCTAGCGAATATTTGCAGAAATATTCGCTAGTCATCTAGTCATACGTTTTGTTTAGTAATAGAAATAATAAATGGTGCTAGGAATTCAAAAGTAGATATGCAAACCAAAACAGTATAACAGTATTGGTGTGATAACAATACGCTAGTAATATAAAAGTCAATGGATAACAATAATAATTATAAATGAAATCAATATTTAGATCATCTGACATGTCGTCATAATGACATCTTTATTTTATTTGACATACATTTACAATAATTTTATTTTGGATAGGTATGTAGGTATGTAATTACTTTAAGATTAAGGCTCAAGTAACATATATAATACACATATTAGGTATATAAAACATACGCCAGTATATTCCATAGACTTAGAATATACTCAGAATAAGTAATATAGGCAAATGGCGAAGAAAAAATCTCTAAAATTCTGTCCTTTTATTTCTTAAATTCAAATTGCGTGGTAATGCATTATTTTTACTGATTTTACTGCTCACGCACACTTTCATAAGGTTCAATCGGTAGGCAAAAACGTTGTTGCCCATAAAAACACATTCAATTTGGAATAATTTCAAATAAAAGTAGAAGCCTTATTTACACGTATTTTCGAAAAGTGTAATAACGGTATAGCACTATTTATAGATTTGATTTTAAGTTTAAAATTTGACTACTCTTTGAAAAATAACCCTGTGTATACTCTTTGATGCTGTACGTGTCTGTAGAGAGTGATTTCTCATCTCTTCGCAGCGCCAGTGAATCGAACAGATCGGAAAAGACTCGGTCGTCGACGATTCGAGCCGCTCTGCGCTGGATGCGGTCAAGTGGAAGGAACTGGCACTAGGGACCCCTGCCCAGAGATGGGAACAGTATGAATGATGCAATGAATATTGTACTAGTGTGACCGGGAGGCTAAGCGGTTGGTTAAGTAAGGTTATGCATTTATTTTGGTTGATAAAAAGATACTTACTCGTAGTTGGGTTCATAATGGCTTATATAGAATAATCTCAAGATTTTTTTTGTCTGTCTCTAATAACCTGTCTCTATTTTTATCTAAAGTTTTGAAAGTAAAATTTTTGAATTCTTATTATTATAACAATATTATACTTACTGGTACAAATAATGTAGAAATGACTCCTTTTAATAAAATTGTTGTTATTCTGCTTTTTCTTTTATACTTCTCAAGAAAATGTTTGCTGCAAATTGTTGAGTTCTTCTTTGGATTCCAACCAACCCGTTTAATTAACCTTAACCATTTTTTCTAATTATAGAATCCGGAGGAATCTGTTTGACAAACGGCAAAATAAAATTACAATTATAGAACGCAAACCGAGGATTTATTTTCTTGTTGTGTTTCTATCGATTCATTATAAACATTCAAGATAAATATCGACATTAATTTTGATATAGTTGAGTCAATCCCTAGCGTACATGTAAAATATTTTGTATAAAAATGTATTTACCAAATTCATGCAAATTATCAAGAACGTGATTTTTTCTTTGCAAAATATCAAAATTAACATAATAATTGAAAACATTCTATATTTTAAACAATATATCACATAAAACTTTGCCAAAAATAAACGCGTCATAACATTGACAACGTCTTGAGAATTTACCTGTGAAATGTGCAATTATCAGGATTATTTCTTTTATTAACACCATAGTCGCTCACAGAACAAGTAACTATTTTGGAAAAAAGTTACTTACTAAAAATAGCCACTACTATACTCTAAAAAATTACAAAATATTTGGGAGCTATTTCTTGCGTGCCGTCTTGTGCCGAACTGTCATTCAAAATCGGTTACAGAGTCATGAGATTTGGTATCCTTTTTTATCTTACATTTTTGTCATAAGGAATTTTCTTCTCCCTTGCACACTATGTCGGTCTATACGCCAGTATATTTTTAAGTCTATGAAGTTAATATATATTATCCTTGAAATAAATTGATAAATCAATCTCAAGATCGTAACTTGGTGAACTTCAAATCCAATCACGGTGTTATTACGAACTTTATGTACATACCAATTCGTAATGGAATTCAGTAAGTGGCTTGTCGTATTGAAGCCTGTAAATAGAGCACATATCATTTTTAGGTTTTGTAATAATATATTGGAGTTTACTCCTTAAGAATCGATTTTCATATATAAACCCGGGTATGAAAATTTATGAGGTGTAAAATCAAACGTTACGTCATGCGTTACGTTATGTATTCATGTTTCCTACGTAATGTCGTGCGCAACTTATCTTGCGCAGCCCCCAGCACAGAGTACTCTCGGCTGTACTACTTTACATAAATAAGTAATCGTTCGTAAGTAGTAAACTCCAGTCGTGCATCAGAGCTGACACACACACTTTTTTATTTGTAATAATATATTGACAAATAATAATATATTTAAAGTTAAAAAGTTACAGCCCCGTACCTTTGAAAACGCGTAAAGCCGTTGGTCTCGCAGATAGCTAGTCTAATAGATGAGTAGTTGCCCTGCTGGTAACAGGCCTCCTTCATTTTAAAGAGAGCTATGGAGCAATAAGTCCGCCGCGCTGCTCCGACGAATATTGGCGGACTTCAATTGGCGGATTTAAAAAAAGTGATATACTTAGTCCTAGATTGTAACCCGTGTTAGCAATGATATCGAAATTTCAAAACAAAACTTAGTGTCGCCAATACCCACGGGTGTTTACATATGTTCTAATAAAACGCGATAAAATCAATTTAAGTTAGGTGGTATTCGTGTAAGTAAGTAATCGTTATGATTTGTACTTACTTGGGGTTGGCTGTATCGGAGTGTTAAACGTTTGGGATTATTTATTGATTTATTTGATCTTTATTGAACCTTACAAAGAGTATTGGATCAAAAGGCGGACTTAATGCTAAAAGAATTCTCTGCCTTGAACGTTAGGGCAGTGATAAGTGATAACACTACTAAGTCGGTTACAGAGAACAATAATCTAATTTACATCAGGCATTATGCAGTGGATTTAGAAGGCTGGTAATACATGATAATTAATATATTAATACGTGAGGAGACAATTTTGTACTACTTTTAAAGCATATTGTGCGCACGGAGGAGTATAAGTTTTGGCATAGTTAAAGGAGAAGGAGTATGAAAAGCTTAAATTATATAATATGTGTTACAAATATATTAAACAAAATAAAATAAAAAATACATTGTTTACGTTCATACTGCCAATGTCAATTGTCAAACATATTATTGTTTAGGTTAAAAAGTTGCACAGAGTAGTGATTGTCGCCAAAGAATTATAAAATGTTACCAACAATACTTACTGACGTATTGAATGAATGAGCTGTTGACTATGTGTGATTTCTAATGAACCTTTTTCAATAGTGTTTGTCAAAGCAAAAAGGCATTTATTTTTATTTTGCATATTAGATTAGATATCTGTGCTTGATATATTAATGTGCTGTGTAATGTGCAGTTGAAAGCATAGATAATACATAATATACTGAAAGTTGAATGTGAAATACAGCTTGATTAATTTTTTTATATTATACTAAGCCAGCGCTTAACTACAATCCCACCTGATGGTAAGTGGTAATGTAGCCTAAGATGATCAAGCGCACTGACTTAACAAAAGCCTATTCGCTCTTGCCTTGAAGACACCCACATTGTAATCGGATGGAAACACAGATGCTGGCAACTTATTCCACTCCTTTGCTGTACACATCACGAACGATGTAGCAAACCGTTTGGTTCGAATGCGTGGTAAGTCAACAACGTGGTGGAGACTGGCCGAACGTCTGGTTGTCCGATGGTGGGGGGAGGGTCGAATTAAATTATGCAATTCCTGCGCACACTCTCCGAAATGCATCCTGTAGAAAACCGAAAGGCTGGCTACTTTGCGCCTGTGTTCGAAGCTGGTAAGATTGGTTTTAATCAAATTTGGATCACCAATAAGCCTCGCCTTTCCATTGAGTCCAAAGCTGCTAGGTGGCATTTTGCAGCACCAGCCCATATATGGCAGCATATATGATTAATATACGAACTTAAAAATTTAATAAATTACTGCCGTATATCTTTTATTCTTTTATTCCTGTTTGTAAATAAAAACCTAAATATGTCATTGGTTCCTTATTATATAGACATGACTAAATAATAACTAAATAACTCGATAATATCGATGAATGCAGTTTATGTTGTTTGGGGAGGCCTATGTCCACCAGTGGGCTGTACTATTTTATTGTATTATATTGTTATAACAGTCTCATGCTATTGAAGGGGTAATTAATAAAATATAAACAGCACCCGTTCAAAAATAATCACCAAGTTGATGACAAATTTTGGTTAAAAGCATTTCGTGCCTAAGCATAATTTTGTGCTGTAGTCTGAAGAAGCCTTCTTCATACTTACAATAAGTAATTTAACTTTTCTAGACCCCAGTGATTGTCGAATAACTTAAAGCAAAATCTAAGCCATTTTAGATGGAATAACGTTTTTTTTTTATTTAATTGTTGTTTTCATTAGTATTCATTACAATATGTGGCACACTTATATTTCTCTCAATTCAATTAAAATGGTCCGTCCAGATCTTTGATCGAACAATACACTATAAAATCACGGTTCACGTAAAAATCTAAACAAGAAATATATTTTTTTTAATATAGTTTTACCTAGAATTTTAATTTTAATTTTAATCTTAAATTAAATATATGTTAAATATATTTGATATAATGTGTATATATTTGATATAATATGTTAAATATATTTGATATAATAAAGGATAATCTTTATATTCTATAATAGCACTAATAATAACACTAGATATTTTATTATTTACCAAGGTTACCCGACCAGGCGTTGTCTAACGTCAAAAAGTGCTTAAAAAGCTTACAAAACACGCGAGTATTTGAATGCAATGTTATAAAATTCGTTTGTTTAAAAAATTTAAAATGTTTGGTTTACGACTGGTAATGGTATACTGATATTTTAAATAGTATATAGCTGGTCCGATAAAAGTTATTTTGACCTTAGGAGTATTCACTTCGAAATCAATCCGGACTTTTCACATTGAAACTATAAAATTAATAATAATTCGATCATGTCCAGATTTTGCGATTATTTTAGCATTAAATCAACATATAGATATATAGATAAATTTATTAATTACTTATTGACAAAGGCGCCTATTTACGGATTGTAGCATAGCTGTGATGGGGGCTTCCACAACTTTTGCTACTTCTTAGAGAACTTTAACGAACTTTTCCTTCGTCTTAGAGTTAGTAATAACATAGTTAAGTAATTGAGGTGTAATATAATGACAGATCTCATGTGCTTCTTCAAAACATCCTTATGATATAAAAGCTGTCCGCCTTGTTTGCGCTTGCCTTCTTAAAGCTCAGCCATCCGAAACGAATGACCACAGCAACGCAATTGTCTCTGCATTGCATCATTGAGAGCACTTCCATGTCGCAGACGTAGGCGGAGGACTTCTGTATTTCTGACACGGTTGGACCAGTATATGCCCATAATATAACGAAGACACTGATGAAAACACCAAGATTCAGAGGAGTATAAAAGGTTTAGCAAAACAATCGCCTCAAATACTGCTACATTTGTACAATGTGAACAGAAAACCTTGGATTTCAATTTTCCGAAAGCAACTGTTGCAGGACCGATTCTTCCATTAATTTCAGCTTCAAGGTTACATTTAGATGTTACTAAGCTCCTGTATTATCGTTCAAATAAATAATAATTTGTTTGTAATATGTCAACGCGTTTAAGTACCTACTGAAATAAAAGAAGAGCTCCGATGTGACAAAAACCTCAAGATTATTGGAACATTTTCGAAGTTGTCCTTGGCTTCTTACGTACCTTCATCCAGTTCCCAAAATCTCCAACAAACTCCGCAATATTTATTAGTATTAAACAAGTTAGAGCGAAGTTAAGCGAGAAAATGTTTTAATATTAAAATATGAGATAATTTATTAATAGTAGTTTATTACGCGCATACGAATACGTTAATTAATATAAATCAAAAATATTTAAAAAAAATCAAGTAGGCGATGCACTATTATGTATTGAATATATTCAAGAAAAAAAAAGTTATCATCCAACGTAGAATTAAGTTTATCGCAATGTTTACATACCACTAGTTTTGCCAAACGTCCCCTATTCTATGGGACGTCCCATTTTTTTTGCATAAGTTTGCTTTTTACTTCAGTTTTAAATAAAAATAATAATAATCTATATAATAAAAATCTACAGTAGTTCTACAGTAGTAGAAGTTCAATATAATTTCCCTACCTCAAATTATTTCGTTGAAAGGTTATCTTCACAAATGAGTCTCAATTGGAGTGATATTCGTAACAAATGCAAGCAAAATTAAATAAAAGCCAAATTGATTTTAATGTGACTCTTTTCATTTATTTATTTTATTATTCATCATTCATTTACAGCCTATCAAAATCCACTGCTAAACAAGCCTACCCTAGAGATTACCTCATAGGGTAGATATTCGCAATAGATGCCATGGTTGGCAGGCGGGTTTCCAGCCGCAGTTTTTTATTTTTTAGTTGTTATTGGGAAGACGTTGCTGCCTATCACCTGGTTTGTTTTCCTCTTTCGCCTCTTACGACACCCACTGGATGATAGAGGGTAGTGGATTCTCTTACGCTGCCACCACAATTATGGCGGCTCTTTTTTTTTATAAACATGTTTTTATTTTTTTAAACACAAAAAGATATGTTTTGCTCAGTAAAGTCTCTAACAAAGTATAGTTTTAAGTCTAAATAATACGTAATTTAACCTAAAATGAAATTAATTTTATTTGTCCCGTATAAAAAGGAAATTCCGTATTTTTTAAGCTTCATAATCCTTTGTCCCTTAAAGCCAGTAAAAAAAGTTGGTAACCCTAGATACCACCTACACTGGCCATTTTGAAAGGCAATTAAAAACCAATCAACGCCACCCGTACGTCTGAATAACGAATGTCACAAAGAAGCGTCAAATTTCAGTGTATCATAGAGCGCGCGCGCGTAATATTTTTGTGGTTATTTTTATTTTGTTTTATATTATACAATACTTCCAACGCAAAAAGCAACAATGTCGTCTGTTAAAACATCTAATCTAGCTCTAGATGACTTATCGGAAATTGATATAACATTAATGACTTTACGAAAACCGACTGAGCTAAAGAAAGTTATTGAATCAATACCTAAACCAATTAGGGCCGTCCCTAAGAATGGATTGCCGATATGGTACAGACTTGGATTAGAATGCAAACTTCCAGTGCCTAAAATGCCACAAGGAAGAATAGTGTTTTCACGTGGGAGAATCGGTGAAGACGTAAGTATACGGTTTTTTTTTTATATAATTGAAGTGTCAAGCCACCGGATCACACCTACATCAAACATTAAACAAAATCATAACTGAGGACTAAACTAAATACCTCTCAGCCAGCAATTATACTGGCTCTCTATATCCTTCAGACTGGAACACAGTGCACGCTCTGCTGCTTGGTGGCAGAAATAGGTGAGATAGTCGACTCCTAGCTTATTCGACTTTTTGGATTTACCTCTGATTTCCGATGTATCAAGGTATAAAATTTAAATATTAATCATAAATTATACATATTTTAGCAAGAATCCCGCAGAAAGATTTATTCTTGATATGAAGTATATAACCTGTTATATATGTAGTATCTAAATTCTAAACCCATTTATCCCTTCTTCATTCTTACCATAAACACAATTACATCTAAAAATTAATTCTACATCATTATAATTTCTACATAAAATATACTCATTCACGGAGTCCCGTGAATGAGAAATGGATCCAAAGAAATATTTTAACTCCCCATACATGCTATATTTTTGAGTACGTACTATTATATTGTTGTACACAAAAGGAATTGCTCAGTTTGTTAGGGTAATTTGGCTCAACGTGAACATTAACTACAATATTTGATGACTGGGGTGTTTAATAGTTTATACATAATATCAATGCCGCAATTGACGCATCGCATTGGTTCCTCATTTCCACTAGGGGCAATAAGATCGTACGCAGGAGCATCAATGTTCATGCGAAGGTTGTCATTTAAAGCCGGTTCAACGTTTAGCCTTAGATTAGAATAAATAATCTAAGCGCTTAACAAAATAGCGCCAGGTCATCGTCATGAGCAGATTCAGTGTCGATGGGTAAAGCCGGGTCTTCAATTGGAGCGGTATCGGAGTCCAATATAACAAAAACAAAATACTTCGCAAAAGTAACCGAAACAACATTCAAAATACACGAAGGCAAAGCGAATGTTTTATATTTAATTAATTTATATATTTTAAATTAATTTATATTCCTACTACCACAGTTAAAAAATTATTAATTTTAGATTTAATTATATTTTTGGTAAAAATACTTTTTACAGAACAACTTGTCCACGTTAGGCCAAGAATGAGCAATTCCCTTTGCGATTCGAGACCCAAAAGACTCCAAACTTCTGAACTGAGCTTGCTCACTACATTTTTAGGCGAGTACTCCCACAACTGATCTTATAAATATTTATCTTCTAGATCTTATGCTTTTAATTTTATGTTGTGTAAGAAATCTCTACAATTTATCATCAAGTATTCTACCTGTGTTCTTGTATGTCACTACTGGGCACAGATTACTTCAGAGTTTCAAGCAGGGAAGAATTTCCTGCGCTGCACTAATGTGTGATGGCGGACTTTGCATATTCCTTGAAATAGTTTTTTCTTAGAGATACAGGTTTTTCAAGACGTTTATTTACCGCTGAAAACGTTGCACATCCTGATCCACCATGGCTCCTCAAAGTTTGGCCATTACTAGATTTAAATTGTATGGAGTTTTTAGTTTACTCCATTTAATCCTAATAACAATTATGATTATATGTTTGTTAAAAAAGACCAGCTAGGACCAATTTAAACATATTACAGATTTATTAACAACGTCATAAATGTTAAGTAAAAAAAGTTATGGTTGTTTTACGTTCCACTGCTGAATACAGGCCTCTTCTCATTTCTGAAAGGGTTTTTGAGCTTTTACTCAGCAGCTCAGGTCCACTGCATGTTAGCATACTATTAATGTGCTCAGGGACTAAGCACTCTCTGTAGATTTCACAGTGCGCCGTGTAGTCGCGGTGCAAGAATAACCACTACCACATATCATCCCGTGGGTGTCGTAAGAGGCGACAGAAGGAAACAAATCAGGAGATGGGCAGCAGCGTCTTCCTAATAACGACTAAAAATAAAATACAGTACGCGAGCAAGACGGGTTTAATCCTCATCGACACCAATGAAATTGTTAATTCCAATTTTAAGTGCCCACGTGCTCAGCGGTGATGAAAATCATCATTAGTGAAACCTGCATATCTGACGAATGGTATAATTTAAATTTAAAAAAAACTACTACCAAATGTAATTATGTTATTTTTATGTAAAAATATGCAGCACAACATAAGTAGTAGGGTAATTACTAAATATAACAGCAAATATCTTTAAACTAACGGTAATTAAAACACGTACAAGATTAAGTCACATTAAGCAAAACACTGAATAAGTATTTTGCGACCTCAGACGCGTGAACAACACAAGCCCAGGCTTTGAAAATCGTAACTCAACCTTAATACCCGTAGCTTTCCGGCTTACGATTGTATAGAAATGCTTAAAGGTGCCTAACAAACCGTAGAAAAGTGACTCGTTAAGGCGTTTTAAAAAGGTTTTCATTTTCAACGATTCGAGGGTTTTGTTAGTACCTACAAGTTCACATAAACTTGCAATCGGTGTGTGACTTCAGTTTTTAGCGCTTTTAAGTGCGGAGTATCTGCATAAACATAGCTTAATAGTCAAGATTTTAAGAACCCACATCAAGAACCCGCTTTATTATACGGTTTCGAGAATCAGAGACTACCTTACTAATTATAACTATTGGCGGAAACTTTGCTAGAAAATGACCGCGCAAAGCACTACTAGAATTGGGCCATCATCACAAACAAGTCTATTCTTGTAAATAAGTCTGATATAGCGTTATTCGACCCAGCACAATCGAGGTTATTTTTATCAACACTACTATTCTATATAACGAAAATCCAGTAAAAGCTAAAACAGATATTGTAACAAGACAAAATATATGAACCTAGTCCAAGATGTGACCGATGTGTAGGATGGTCTATGGACTGAAATTATTCCTGTAATCGTTTCTACGAAAGGTTTAATCCCGGTCAGGCTTTCGGATAATGTGAGGTAACTGGGGTCACTAACGGATCGCTCCAGTATCCCCTAAATTTCGGCCATGAAATTTCTTACAGATCGTTTCGACCACTTTCACTTCGCAAAATGAATTTTCACAATCACTATGGAGGTATTCTATTAACATTAAAGACATGAGTTTAGTCATCATCATAATTCGATTCTTATCTAAATTAAGTAGGAATTTATGAATATTATACAAAGTATTTTTATTCCTTTCTTTGGAATGACAAACGAGCTAACAGTTAGGATTAGATGGGAGAGGTTATAACAGCCAATGAGCCCCTGCAGTCAACTTCAAATAAAACAATGGGTACTTTGTCACCCCAGAGGACAGTGGCGTAACAAGGGAGGCGGCGGTCTTGGAGCCGGGCGGCATCCTGGGGATGAAAGGCGCCTTAACTTTTTGAATGACGTCAGTAAAAATGACAGAATATTTAAAAATTTGCTGTTATTATATATACATATACATCAAGCATCATTCATCCAAGCATACATATATCATGAATACTTTTGATTAAAATATTAGGAACAGAGCATTGTTACTTTTAAAAATACACTTACTCTGCACGCATTGTTTTATTGGAACGAAGTTCCTTATCGGTACGAATTTGGCGGATAGGGGCTAGGCGGGAAAAAGTGTAAGATTTTTCCGTCACGACCCCTTCTGACGTAGTGTAGACGGCCTTGGCGGCTATAAGGAAGCGAGATGGAATAATATCCATATCTCTCGCACTTTTTCTTATATTGCCATGAAATAAATATTATTTTATTTTAAATGACGCTTCATTTTAATAGACGCCAGTAATTCATTTATTTGTATTTGTTAATCAATAATAAAATACGTTTATCAATAATAATATACTATGAAAGGAAGTTCTGCTTTCTTCGTTCCAACCGAGTGTTCCACGACACTAACGGATGCTTTTTATTTTAAATTAATAAACATTATCTATAGAAGACTTACTCTCCGGTAAGATTATCGACCCGGTTATGTAATTAATACAGTATCCGATACTATTCACGCTTCTCCCTTTGCACCTTCTACAACGTCGTAAAGATTAAATACATGTTTATCATTGTGATGAAGTATGAGGTCAACGTTAAGTCATTTAATTTCTCAATGCATAGTAAACTAAGCAAACAAGAAACACTTGAAGATAACTCGATTATCTACTACAGATGATTTCATGCAACGATATTTCTATGACAACAGCTACCTATATAATCTAGGAAGGAAACATGCTTCACTACATTATTAATACCTCCAAATAAGAAAAATATTTTTTTAAAGAAGATTCAGACCGTGTGGTGGCGGTATGGATCCCCCTCGCTCGTGGTTGTCCTAAGAGGAGACTGTAGGAAATCCGTTTACTCTAAACACCGCTTGCCAGTATTAAGCTTAGTATTTTGGCGAACACTTCCTGCAACGTATGCAGCCCATGTCCAGCCACGGACTTTTAAAATGACGAAGAGGAAACTATGATGATAAAGAATATACTGTGGCCCATAGACGCCTACATCTATCCTCGATTAACAATTAAAATGTAGATACGTTATAACTCCTGAGTAGTAAGATAGCATGCCTCGTTACCAGTAAAAAGGAGTTCCGGTTCTCTAAACTCATCCATACGAAAGACATTAAGTTGCTATTTTACGCTGGTATTCTGTGAGAACGTGGTCATTTCCTGGTCAAGTCGACCGATTTGTGTTAAATCATAATACAGCTGCAGCGTGGCTTTACGACGGTTAAAAGGTTTTTAGCGCTCCCTTCTCCGCTGCATTCATATTTGTCTAGCGCGAAGTAAACGTACGACATTCGGCGGACAAAAAGTTACTTATTCGGAACGTTTTTGCTTATTTTCAGGAAATAAAGAATCTAAATAAAAATATAGCCGATTAGGAGTGTAATTCAGTAACATGTCTTTTATATTATTTTCGGATAAAAAACGAGGACTCGAACGTCTGAGGTTTTCCCGTTTTATTAAAATAGTTTTTTTTATCTCGATTAATTTAAAGTATTTTAAAATCCATTAGATTTAGAATTTAATTAAGTATTTCTTACTTCATCAAGAAGTAACAATAGAGCGCCAAAGTCGTGCGTAAAATACGATATTTTTGTCCAACCTAGCTTTGTAAGTCCTTCACATTTTACATCAATTTACAAACAAGGCACATTTTTTAATATGAACAATAATTGTTGACAACACAAGCCACACCGTGCCGGGTAGTGGCGGTGCAAGCATAACCACTAACTACCACATATCATCCCGTGGGTGTCGTAAGAGGCGACATAGGGAAACAAATCAGGAGATGTGCAGCAGCGTCTTCCTAATAACGACTAGAAATAAAATAAAACTGCAGTTGCTAACCCACTTTCCAACTATGGCTAATTTCCCCCTATTTGGGGAATCTATGGGGGAGGCCTATGTTCAGCAGTGGATTTAGTAGGCTGTAGCGGTAACGGTAACACAAGCCAAAGAAGAGGGAAAAATGGAATCATTGGTTTAAAAATTTTAAAGAACGTGAATTTACCAATATTCATTAGAGCCGTGTTATCAAGCGCTTAGCCATCCTAAAAAAAATCGTAGGTTGTGAGCACTCCGGGTTTGATGCCCGCCAGCACCACCAGTGAACCCTTGCAACAATCTTTCACACCAATAATTTTTTTAAATTATTTCGAGTAGTTGTGAAGCCTGTCAACACATATACTAGGACAACGCGGCGGATTTCCCTGCTCAAAAATCCTGATCTGTAAGATGGGAACTGTGTCCTGCACTGTGTGAAGGTCGTTACTATACTTTTATTAACTTAATAATTTTTATGGAAATAGTAAAAGTTTAAATATATATTATTTACAAAAATGATGTTATGTGGTGTTGTGAGCATTGTTAGTAATCTATCTTCAAATTGGACCGTGTTGTGCAGAAATGATTAACCCACAACCTGACCAAAATAATGATCCATTGCTCTTTTATCTCTTTTTTCAGTTTATTTCCAAATATGAAAGACTGAAAAATAACAAGTAATCTCCGAATCTACGTTCAATTTTCTTTAAAGTAATATAAAACGGCTTTTGTCACAAGAAAATGCATTTATCTTTCAAATCTGTATAACTTTATGTTTTTGTGTGTTGAAACATGTCTGCACAACACGGTCCAATTATTATCTCATTTTATTAATGTATTCAAATTAGACGCAGATATACTAGTAAAATTTAAATCTAAGTAGGAATATGAAAGTAAAGGAAACTAAACATATCTGCCACGACATATTGTTACAAGAATAAGAAATGTGTGTTCCCAATTGACATTCTGAAGTTATATCTACTGGCGAACCCTGGGCAATCTGTAAGTTTTTGATAAGGCAGATTGGCTAATTATTTTACTTCGACAATAAGGTGACAATTTAGGAAGAAGTCTTGTATCTAAGTATTTATTATCATCATTACAGCCTATCAAAGTCCACGGCTGAATATAGGCCTCCCCATAGATTGCCTCCTATAGGGATATTTGCTATAATTGCCACGCTTGGCAGGCAGGTGGCCAACCGCAGTTTTTTATATATTATATTATTTTTATATCTTTCTGATAACAATACAATTTTGGTATGATTGATTTTCTCCTTATCTTCATCACTTTATTTACATTCCTTTTGATTGCCTCGTTGGTCTAAACGCATTTCGATTCGGCTCAAAATTAGATATTGGATTTTTTATCAGGAAATTCTTAGTAGCAGCCCGGAAGTCAGGAAGTTGACGATATGGGTTTGTAGATATTCTTACACCGCCACTACACGGTGACCGTGACCGTCTAAGTATTAATTTCTATAAATATATAAATGGTAGAGCCACGCTGCAGCTATATTATGGTTGTAGCACGAATGGGTCCGCTCGACCGGGTAAGGACCACGCTCTCGCAGAACACCAGCGTAAAATAACAACTTAATGCTGCTGTGTTTCGTATGGTGAGTGTAGAGAACCGGAGACCCATTTTACTGGAAACAAGGCATTCCATCTTAGTCGTCAGGGGTGACAACGCATCTGCATTTTGATTCTTAATCGAGGATAAATGATAAATGCAGATGTTTATGGGCCACAGCATCCACTTACTATCAGGTGGACTGTGTGCTCGTTTGTCACCCTTATTCTATAAAAAAATGTACTCGCACACTGAGCACTTTGAATGCTGTGGCTAGGCTAACCAATTCGTGATATAACGGTTCTTTGGACCCCGCTCACTTGGCAGCTGAAAGCTCTTGGTTACGGCAGTCATTAGTATGCGCACAATAGAATAGCAGTGTGAGACAAGTTATACGTATTAAGTATAAGTATATCTTTAATAAATACGTCTTTTTACTTATAATCACTGTTCACTTGAATTTTTTTTTAAGTTTTAGTTTCCTGTATATCGTTATCCTTATCTTGTAATCCGCAACAACCATATAATATTAACTTTTGCTTTACATAAGGGCTTGGTATTTAACAGAAGTGTTTTTTTTTTAAATAAACGTGAGTAAATTATAGAAAAACTAACATAAATTGTAGAAAAACTCTGAATTTGATAGTACGCCATTTCAAAATTACATTTCAATATTACCAGACGAATCCACGTCCCATTTCAACCGAGCGTCGCCCGTAAGGGTGTTTGAAATCCTCTTTAGAAGACCAAGCTTTCATTATGGTAATGCGTCGTATTCAAGCTGTGAATGAGGCGTAGGTACGGAGGCTTTAGTGTGATAAATTAAATCTTTATAAACGCGCATAAGATTTCCAACTCAACGCACGTGTGCTTCACGTCTAGTTGAATTGCTTGGGGTCAATTAAACACCACCATTTGTTTGCTTCGCTGGTCTAAAGGTAAAACAGCGATGCGAGTTTATTTTGAATGAATAAGAGTTCTGTTATCTGTTATATAATTTTTGCGTAAATACTCACGCATTTATTCAAACTAGATGAACAATAATGAGAATACTCTACACTGATTTTTGTTGTTATTTTTCTCACTTATCGCTTCTCGTAACTTTCCTTCATTGATTTTTTCCTTAATTTTAACAACCTAACAAAATCCACTGCAGAATGTAGGCTTTCCTTATAAGGCAATTTACAGTAAATTACCTTATAAGGCAACTATAGAAAATATTCCTCTTTTACATAGTTGCCAAGCTTGGCAGGTTGGTTGGCAACCGCAGTTTTTTATGTTCTGGTTGCTATAAGGAAGATGTTGCTGCCCATCTCCTGGCTTATTTCCCTAGTCGCCTTTTGCGACACCCATGAGAGATTATAGAATAATTGATCTCTTACGCCGCTACTTCACGGTCACGGCACGGTTCATTTATAACTGTAGATAAATGGTGTCTTTAGCATTAACTATAACACGAATTTAATAAGTTAATATTATTAATAAAGTATTTTCTAGAATTTGTAAATCGATATCGGTTACATCTATTTTTCAACCCTTAGGGATGAATTTTTTATTAAAATTTAAATGGGACCACCCCTGAACTATAGCTTATTTAATAAAAGTAGAATCATTGAAATCGGGGCATAGGTTTCTGCGAAATCGGTGAATATACATAAACATATACACGTTGAATATAGAACCTTTTATTATGAACCTAGTATTTATGCACGCATAGAAAAGGACATGAAAACTCTTCATATATAAAACTAAAAATTATATTTTGTAAAATTTTAAAAAACTTGTTTTTGAAACTCTTTATTAGTAGCCTAATTTTATTTATTTTTATCGTTCGAGGACTTAAATATTATTAATACTATAGATGACTATGAAATAACGAAACTTGAAGTATGCGAACCGGAACATTGCAAAAATGTTATACTAAACCCAAATTTATACCTAAAAATTTTACAACAAAACATTAGGAGTATAAACAAAAATTATAATAATTTTAATGCTTTATTGGGAAGAATAGAATTAACTTGTGACATCATAATTCTCTCTGAATGTTGATTCTCACATGTTACTAACCTACCTTATATGCCAGGATATTTTACCTTTAGTATAACTTCTAACTACAATCAAAACAAGTGTAGTCGTTTTAATTAATAATGATCTTGTCTTTAAAATTGAAGAGCCAAACATTTTAAGCTAAACAGTTTTCATAACATTGACAATTTTAGTCAGTCTCTGCACAATTTACTTGTAAAATACACTCAATACAAAAATATCTTAGTTATAGGGGATATAAATATTAATATTGCAGACCTAAACCAAACAACATCCAGCTATCTCGAAACTTTATCTTTCCTTGGTTTGAGCCCTGCTTACTACACACCTACTAGAGGTAATAGCTGTTTAGATCATATCATATTAAAAACGAAATTAAATTCATATACTTTTATTTTGCAATCTGCCATTACAGACCATGAACCTGTGTTCTTCTGTTTAAATACAAAAAAATGTTTGATACAAGCGAAAATAAAACTTAAACAAAAAATAAATTATGAGACTTTACTTGAAGTGCAGCCTTCTTTTGATTTTGATTTTGATTTTGATTTTGATTTCAATATAATAATGATTTCTTATATTTACGCGAACACTACACATTGAATAAAAGTATTTTTACGGATTTTATCGCGTTTAATTTACTATTTTAATTCCCGACGTTTCGGGTGCTTTACAGCACCCATAGTCCCCCCCGTGACCATCTCCCGTGATCATCATCGAATGATTTTAAAAGTTGCACTTTATAAGTCAAAATTTTTCTCAACTACCAGTTTATTCAGGGAAGCTAACGTGGTAACACACACACACACACACGCACACGCACGCACACACACACACACACGCACACACACACACACACACACACACGCACACACACACACACACACACACACACACCACACACACACACACACACACACACACACACACGGACACACACACACACGGATACACACACACACACACACACACACACACACACACACACACACACACACACACACACACACACACACACACACACACACACGGATACACACACACACACACACGGATACACACTAAATATTTAACACTATAAATGTTTATTATTATTATTATTCCTTATCGTATAAACGTGAGTTCGATCGACAAAATGTCTTTTGGGAGTCGTTATAAAAGCCTCAATTAATATCAGTGACTCAAATGACTTCAATTTACTTTCGCGCCTTGCTCATCTCAGAATCGGCTCAGTTCGCAATTTCGTGCTTCTTCAATCGCTTAAGAATAAGGTAGGCACGAATATTTATCATTCTACTCGTGGAAAGCCACTTAATTCCTCTTTAACCGTGATGCTTTCTCCTTCAAATAAATTAACGCACAAAAATTAAGGTTATGCGAGATGTAGAGAAACGGAGATCCTATTTATTGGTAATGAGGTATTCTATGTTATTTTTTTACACCCTTATTCCATAAAAAAAAAGGGTGACAAACGAGCACACAGTCCACCTGATGGTAAGTGGTTGCTGTGGCCCATAGACATCTACATACATCTATCCTCAATTACGAATCAAAATGCATGTGCGTTGTCACCCGTGAGGACTAAGATGGAATGCCTCGTTTCCAGTAAAACAGGTGTCCAGTTCTCTACACTCACCATACGAAACACAGCAGTGTTAAGCTGCTATTTTACGCTAGTATTCTGTGAGAACGTGGTCCTTCCCCGGTTGAGCCGATTCGTGCTACAACTATACTACTAATATAACTGCAGCATGGCTCTACCACGTAAAATGAAATTCTCAGGGGTGACAACGTATATAAATTTTGATTTATAATCTAGGATAGGTGTAGATGTCTATGGGCCATATGGACTGTGCACCCGTTTGCCGGTAGGCTCTTATTTCTTTTCAGTCCACTGCTGAACATTGGCCTCTCCCGTTGTATGGATTATTTGCCTTAAACATCACGCTTCACGCTTGGCAAGCGGGTTGACAATCTTATTACCAATTGCCGCACCTTTGACGCTGTTGCCCGGCGCCGCTCTGGATATTTTACGCCGAACTTCGAGATGGTTATATCTCCATCTATTGAAAGCCATAAGATTTTCCTGGCATAGCTGTTCTAAATGTAGATGCGTTGTAACCACTGAGGGCTAAGATAGAATGCCTCGTTACTAGTAAAGAGGCTTAAAGTATTACATTGCATGGAATTTTGCTATGTGGAAATGTAGCATGGTATGTTTATATTGCTTTAAACATATAAATAAAACATTAAAAATAACTGCCCTTTTTCGATCTCTGGCGGTTATTTGCATGCCATTAAGACATGAATAAACTTTTTTGATTTTTGTCTGTTTGTCTGTCTGTCCGGGCTGACATTCGGAATGGCCGAAACCGATTGTGATAAAACTTCAAGGAAATTTGATTTGAAAATTGATTTTTTCTACATTTAATCCGAAAAAATAGAGATATTTTTAAGAAAATGGAAAAATTGGTATAATAAATGGTCTGTATTGGTTATCTTAATCTTTAATCTAAATAACTTCCAATTAATAAATCCTACCCAGGAAAAGCGTGGCGGATGACTAGTATTTCACCATATTTCCTTTAAATCGCATAAGCCTACAATCTTTTCTAGTAAAAATGTCAATAATCCTCAATTAATATCAGTGATACAAATTACTTCAATTTACTTTATTACAAAATATAAATGTTATTTTTTTACTAAAATTATCCATTGTATATACCTATATACTATTAGTAATGTGATATACCCTACACAGTCAAATAGAACCTTCAAAACCTTTTCATTCATTATAGGCTCTACACCAGCTAGCAAAAACGAGACCTATTCAGAGAAGAGCCATAAATAGACTCGGGGCTCTTTCTTTTGAAGCCATGTCACAATTTCATTTATAATTACAACTATTAATAAAAAAATACAATATCAAAGGTCTATAAATATTTTTAATATGCAAGGTTTAATAACAAAATAATATCAGTAGTCGCAGAAAGTGTAGATTGAGTGCCTCGTTGGTGTAGTGGTGGTAAACGCGGTTGCTGATCTTGAGGTGCCGGCGTTGGATCAAAATCAGTTATAGGGTTTTTCTGTTAAAAAATTCTCAGTAGCAACCAGGAGTCAGGAAATTGGCGGTGTTTCACATCCGTGCCTTGGAAAGCACGTAAAGCCCTTGGTTATGCGACTGATCTCTTTCTGGTCATGTCGCATTACCGTCCGAACGGACTATGAAAGTGGGAAAAATAGAGAGTGCACCTGTGCTTGCATATAAGCCTGTCCTGCGCAGGTGGCTAGTCTAATTTGAGATTGGCCGCCGTTACCGAAATTAGGTTTGGATGACATTTCATAAACTGAATAAAACTAAAAGATACTTTATAGCCTGTTAGTTATTATGCTGATAACATTTAACTTTGCTTACCTACTATTTAAGATGCCTTTATTTTTACATTTTGCAACGGCTTTTAACGCTACTTACATTGCTTCCGTCGGAAATTTCCGATAAATGTTCTTTGAAAGCGTAACGCTCCTACCTCGACGAGGTATCAAATACCTTAAATGTCATTTTAGTGACCTACTTTCAGTCACCTTTAGCATCAAACTGACGCAGGCTTGCCACTATAAAATCATGTCAAGTTTAATGGGTATCCAATCTTTGAAGATACCAGTCACTTCTTCACTTTGAGAACTCATTATGCATCATTCACTTTCACACCTAGTTAAGAATCTTTCGTTGGGTTATAACGTTTTGTATAGTAATGTAATAGCTGGCGTGAAGTAGAGACTTTAGAAAAGCCTTGCAAAGGTCACCGAAGATCTTAAAGCGACAGTAGCGTTATGGTTAACAATGCGTACTGCGGAACCTAAAATTTGTGGTATTGTATAAGTCATTCGCTTACTGTCCGGAACTACTTTTGTTAGACAAGCATTTTCAACGTAGTTGCGAGTCATAAAGACAAATGTAGTAATAAACAAAACAAATAACAAACAAACAAAATGAAAGAATAGACGAATAGAAAAATTTATATTTGTGTATAGGAATGTTTTTTTTTAATTATTTGATGATTCTAAGTTTCCTATAGCTTTAACCAACCTTTTCGAAATTAATTAGGACCTTTACCAATTCTTTATTATGATTAGTGTAGAGAATTAGAAACCCTTATTACATGTTAGGCGTCTTTGAATCACAGTATTCACTTACCACCAGGTGGACTGTGTGCTCGTTTCACCCTTCATTCTATAAAAAAGCTAATTCATTTCTTCCTTGCTAGGTGATCCATGATAGTGCTTATTATTTTTAGTATTAAATAAATTAACTGGAATACTTATAATTGAAAGGTGACTTTTCTAAAAAGCAGTCCATCTGAGTTTTTACCTGTCTCTTGTAAATTTCTACCGCTACGCAGCTGTGCATAAATTATTATATTCCGGTTTTTAGAATAACAGAATATAGTATTTAGTATCTTAATAACAACCTCTGGGACACTTAGTTTACAGCATCTTAATTTACATTTTAGTTCTCAAGGTTCAGCAGTCTTCAGAGCAAAGCAACTATTTTGACGGCTCCGTGGCGCCGTGGCTTAGCAATGAGTTGCTGCGCTAAGGGCATTTATGTATGTAAACTGCCCCCACGATACAGGTGAAAATCCTAGTGTGGAGGTAACGTTTTTTAAAAAAAAGAAAAGAAAAAAAAGAAAGAACTATGGCCGTCGTTGTATTTAGTTGGTATTTGGTGTCGGCTATTAACTAAATACAATGTGCATAAGGATAACACTCCGAACTATCCCCTGCTTCAAACCGCTCTCAGAAATACGAAAAGGTCCGTACTATGAATGGGACGTATGTAGACAGTTACTTACTTCTATACATAAGATACTTTATAGCCTACTATCTTTCTGGAGTCATAAGATGTTTTTAGGATTTTTTTTATCGACTATTACACCTCATTTTGGCTCGTGTAATGTGCCAAGGAGCAAAAAGACCAATGTTAATTGATAAAACGTATTATCTCTTATGCAATCTTCACACACCACTAACGAATTCAGAACTAAATTAGAAATTATGTTTGATTACAAGAAATCGTATCGAATATAACTTTACCTTTCTGATTTGTTTTTGACGTTGTATAGATTGCTTCGTGAAAGGGAATGCTCGCTTAAATTCGTTTAGTATCTCCTCATTACTCCTCCCCTGGTTTAGATCATTAATTGATTTTAATCTCGCCTTTATAAAGCAATTAACAGATTCTTCCCCTTGTAAACAATAATGCCTTTGTCTCATTAACAAATATAATGATGTTCTCGTTAATTGGATTAAATACTTTTTAGGTGTAATAAAAGCAATTAATTAAATATACAGAAATCGAAAGAATAGACCTTTTTACTGGTAATGAGGCATTATATCTAAGTCCTCAGTGGTTACAACGTAACTGTATTTTCAACCGACTTCAAAAAGGAGGAGGTTCTCAATTCGTCGGATACTTTTTAAGTATGTTCACCGATTACTCGAAGACGCCTGAACCTACTTGGAAAATTATTTTTTTATTTGAAGGCTGATGCTTCTCATGTGGTCCCATATAAATTTGATCAAGGTCTGACGAGTAGTTTTTGAGTTATCCTTAATAATTTTTATTGAAGTCGATTGTACAAATTTTTTAATTTTACCACTTGTGATTCTTAAAGGAGGTTTCATCCTCTTTCAGCATTCACTTACTATCATCATGTAGTGTACTCGTTTCCTATCCTCACTTTCATAAATAAACGTTACAGTTCTCTGTATCACTCTTGATAGAATATCTTTATTGTCCTTATTCAAAAAAGCTTAATAAATAATATTTATTCAAAAATCTTTTGATGAAAACTTAAAACTGACTTCAAAGACTAAACCAAAATAAAATAATTTCACTCAATATTTGCTTACAATAATTTAACTTCACTAAGGAAAATATTCATCAAATAAATATTTAAAAAGAATAGAATTCATAAACTCATTCAATCGCAAGTCAAGTATAACCACAAAGATCTTATTAATTTTATTTGGTTTACACTGAATAAACTGTTGATTTGGCAAATAATTTCTATAATACCTATTCATAAATTTCAATATTACCGTGACCAGCCTTAGTCTTATTTTACCACTATATATAGCCCGCATAATCTCAAAAGGTTACCTAACGGTTTATAATATTATGTGGTATTGGACAAATTTTTATGCAAATTATTTAAGAAACAGCGTGGTAACCGCAATAACTAATAAGTGATTTACTATAATTTATGTATTCTTTAATATTATAATAAACACACACAGACTTTATTTGATTTATAAGTCATTAATATAATTAATAGACTGGCATTAAATATTTTCTAAAAGTTTGTTGTAAAAGCTTGTGAAATTGGCTTACGAAAGAATTGGTGACTCTTAAGGAGTAGAGGACTTAACCAGGCCTTTTTCCAAGAATTTATAGAAATCGCTTCACCTAATAGATGAATCGGCTTTCGCACTACAGCAACCCTAACTTACATTTTGATTTTAGTCTAGACACTTTAAGTCTGTGTTTTCTCATATAATTATGGAAGGCACGAAATATTTATAATTAGGTCCTTACATATGAAATTAGCGTTTTGTCGTACTGACCACTTTGATCTGAAATATCTCCTCTTTGGTTCAGAATTCCAAATTCAAATTTATAAATTCCTTTAGCTGGTACATTTGAGTTTTAAAAACAGTCATTCATTTGTTTTTTCCTCATTATTTTATTCTTTGGCGTCGCTTATTACCGCACAAAGGAAAACATGAAATATTGGTATATTTACGAGTACGAGTTCTACCGTGGCACCAGTGCTGCAGAAACAGCTCGAAGGATTAATGATGTGTACGGCGCTGGTGTCGCAAAAGAAAGCACGGTACGTTTTTGGTTTCAACGTTTTCGTTTTGGAAATTTCGACCTTCATAACCAACCCCGTGGACGGCCGGAGACCAAAGTGGAAAATGAAGAATTAAAGGCTATTGTGGAAGCGGATCCATCACAAAGCACTTCAGAGATAGCTGCAGGCTTCGGGGTAAGTGATAAAACTGTATTAATCCATTTGAAGCAAATCGGGAAAGTAAAAAAACTTGAACGATGTGTACCTCATGAATTGAGTGAATCGAACTTGCAAACACGCGTCGACTGCTGTGTTACTTTGCTCAACTGACACAATAATGAAGGGATTTTAAATCGAATCATTACTTGTGATGAAAAGTGGATACTGTACGATAATTGGAAGTGCTCGTTGCAATGGCTGAACCCTGGAGACCCAGTCAAATCCTGCCCTAAACGAAAATTGAGTCAGAAAAAGTTACTTGTGAGTGTTTGTTGGACTAGCGCCGGTGTCGTTCACTACAGCTTTCTAAAATCTGGCCAAACGATTACGGCAGATATCTTTTGTCAGCAACTGCAAACCATGAAGGAACAACTAGCTGCTAAACAACCGAGATTGGTCAATCGCTCTAAGCCACTAGACCTTGCTCCAACAGATTACCATTTTTTCCGGAATTTGGACAACTTCTTACAAGGAAAAAAATTTAACTCCGATGCGGCAGTCCAAACCGCCTTCAAAGAGTTTATTGATTCTCGCCCCCATGGTTTTTTTAGTAAAGGGATCAATGAACTACCTATGAGATGGCAAAATTGCATAGATAACAACGGTGCATACTTTGATTAATTAAATATATTTTACAAAAAAAAATTGACTTTATATTCCTCCCGTACAAAACGCCAATTTCATATGTAAGGACCTAATACATATATGTAGTCCATAGCGTTGACGTACAAAATTCTCAGTTACAAGCAAATATCTTCAGGTCTTATGTCTTACCAATTTTGTTAAGCTTTTGTAGCGTTAAAATTAGAAGGTTGTTAAGCTTCAGTAGTAGTTTAAAAAAAAAAGGACCGAGTAGTGGCAGTGTGAGAATACTTAATCATCCCGTGGGTGTCGTATGAGACGACAGAGGTAATCTGAAACAGGAATTGCGCAGCAGCGTCATCCTGATAACAACTCAAATAATGAAAAAACTGCGGTTGCCAACCCAAGCTTGCTTTTTGGCAACTATGGCAAAACCCATGAGACAATCTACGGGGGTGGCCTATGTCCAGCTGTGGACTTTTATAGTCTGTATTGGAAATGGCATATTTACTTAGGAACTAGGGATCCGCCCCGGCTTCGCACCGGTGATTCCTGCGTCTCGACAACAGCGTCACCTACCGGTCAAAATTAGAATCTAAGCCATCTAGGGACCCATTCAAACACACACACAAAATAATTCATCAAAATCGGTTGAGCCGTGTTTGAGTTATAGCGAGACTAACGGACAGCAATTGATTTTTATATATTATAGAGATATATTTGTAAGTAAATTAATAGTCAGACAAAATTCCATTTACAACGAAGCTATTAGGTACCACCATCCCATATTCAAAAATAGTATCAATATAGTTATGAAGATTTTCTTAAATTGGCGTTAGTACATAACATTAATTAATTATATAAAGTTATCACGTAATTGGTGTTCAGCCACGTCATGCACAAATAAATTGACGGAACGGTCAAAGTGATGATGTTTTTGATTAGAACTTCCGACCTTAATACACACTATTATGTTGGGACTAAGAGATAAATTATAAGAGAACATTACTCAGTCAAAATTCGATTAATCGAGGCAATCTTGACAGACCTGAAGGAAAAGTTCATTAATTCATTGAATATAGCTTGGTATACTCACACTTACATCTATTTACATTATTGAATGTTGTAAGTTCGTTAGAAAACATCCAAATCTATATGAACCTGTAAACACTGTCAAAATAAATAATCGAACTCAAAATAAATTGAATATTCAATTCTCAAAATTAAAATTATTTACAACAGGTCCCCATACGATGGTAATTAAAATATATAATAATTTCCAAATAACCTCAAAAATATAGACAACATGAATCTTTTATAAAAAATTTAAAGTCATTCTTAACTGATAAAAGTTATTATAATTTAAGTGAATTCTTTATAGATTCGAATAAATAGTAAATGTATGTGTAACAATTATAAAAAAATAATATGTTAGACTAGTAAATGATAAGAAATAAGTTAGTTGGTATTTAGTATGTAGTAGTTAATATTTAGTATTACATATACATAAACACTCACGCCTGTCACCCAGAGGGGTAGGCAGAGACTATGGACTTCCATTTGGTACGATCCTGACACACTTCTCTCGCCTCCTTTACATCCATATATCTACGCATACACGCTCGTCGGTTAAGGGTATTCCTAATCTGGCCCATTTTCAAAATATCGCCAATTTGGTCGATAAACCTTCGTCTAGGGCGTCCCTTCCCGACTCTTCCGTTCACTACTACGGGGCGTCACTTGATGTATGATGTATTTCTTGTGGCATGCAAATTATATAAATAAATAAATAAATAAATATAGCTTAAAGACCTCCCCTATCTATTGCTCATAGGAGGGACATTTGCTAAGTTATGTTGGCAACCATAGATTTTTGTAATCTTAGAGTTGTTGTCAGGAAGATGCTGCTGCCTATCTTCTTTTTCATTTCCTATGTCGCCTCTTACGACACCCAGTGGTATTGAATTTTCTTACGCTGTTAGTTAAAACTACAGATTATTTCCACAATAATTACTTGCGTTATCATTAACTTGATAACCTTGCGTACCTAATTATAAAACAAAATAAGGCGGCCTATTATCATTTTCGTCTATGTGACACTTGAACATGCTCGGTACACCCTTAACAGGTGTTTGTAGAACGTAATAACCAATTTCTCTTGTAACCTCGCACCTGATTCTAAACGATATTCTCGTAATTATGCTGCTAACTGTATCTAACAAGTTACGCATATCAACTTAAGGTCAGTTGTCAAAGAAAACTTGACTCGTTAATATTTCTAGTATGAGATACTCGCTTATAAATACTAGCTGATACCCGCTAGCTTCGCTGGGCGCACGATAATATTTTATTGCGGAATATAGATGTAAAATATCAAGAATTTTTAGCAATTCGTCGCAAATATATGGTACGCTTCCCCGATGCCACGATACCACGTTACCAAAGAAACGACGCTTCGCTAGAGTAAAACTTTTACTCTCGATCTAGCCAGTATAGACGTACCTACATATATAGATATTTTCTGTACATACTACGTTCCCACTAAATGAAACGGACCACACTCAGCTTATGCTACCGCCAAAACAACAGCGCTGGTTTTTAGTGGGTAGTGAACACTTATTGTATTATGTTACTGAAAATCTATTTTATTATTTTTAGTTTTTGATTTGATTGAGGACATTAAATAGTGTATTTATTACGTTCTAAGTATATAGTGCAATATAATCAATCCATTATCATTACTTAGCACACTTACAACAGTATACCATATCAATAAAAACTACTTGCTACTTAAAAGTAACAAAATCATATTTCGCTTGTCCTATGGCAATCGGGAGAGAAATTTTATTTACCTCACTACTATAATTAAGAGAATCTGGAATTCGCTTTTTCAGCCTGTTTTAATGAAAAAGTCAATTTTTATCAATACTAGCAATTTATACTATGTGCTTCGCACGGGCACATGAGTAAAGAAACCGTACCGTAGCACGGGTGCAATTTATATGACGTGTCATTTATGTTTAAAAAAACACTGTCCGATCGATTTATAGTTTTCCGCTTTGATATTGATTATTCATCGTTACGAAAATTGCGCTAAGCAAGAAAATATTATATTTATTTTATAACGTTAATATATTACTTATTATATTTAATCTAATGGCTTAAATGAGAAACATGAATAATGTCAAAATTGGTTAACGTTCATTAGTTATAGTCGTAATTTATTGTGGAACATAGATCAAAATTTATCCACGGCTTACAGATTTAACAACCTTGCGTAGTTTTAGCTGTTAATGTCAAAGTTTCATCATTACTTATAGCTGATTTTTCATTACACAATGCGAACAGAATTTGTCTGAAAGTGACGCGCGAAAGGTAAAAAAGGTAATAATATTCTGTAGCTCACAAGCTGTTCATGAGAAAAACACTGAACGCGCAGATCTCAGCCCGCAACGTTGAATATTTTGACCTTGTGTCTTGTCGATCGTCATTGAAAATGACAATTTTATCATAAATTAAAGTCGTTTAAATTGGAAAGATATATCAATATAATGGATAGTATAATATAAAACTCCAGTTCCAAATCGGGTCAGTGTTGTGCACTCTATGTTTTTAAAGATTTTACATACAATGTACGAGTATACAATGTTTATAGCTGATTTTACAAGTAATTGAGAAGTTCTGTTGGGAAACAAACAGCTTCTTCCAAATCGAGCACAGTGTCTACAGGGGTACAGGGTAGTATGTTTACGTCGGTGCATTGATCATAGAGGATAGAGCCAATTCGTGATGGTCATTTTATATTCCGCAAGGATTTTCATTGTCAAGAATAACTCTTCCATTGTCTTGTGGCATAATATGCGCTTTGAGCAACAACTCTACAGAATTACTGTTTTCATTTGTAGATAACGAAAGAAAGCGCGGCGGTGGCGGCCAGCCAACCATGTTTTTTTGGTAGCACGTTATTTTGAATCTGTGATATCTTTTAAAGTATTCATTTAAATGGTATTATAAACGGGATAATTTTAATTTACATTAAATGCCCAAGACAAGTAACATAAATATTTATCTGGATAAATATTTATGTTACTATTTTACTGAACTGAACTGAATTTGAAAAAATAGCTTCGTAAATAAGCTAATATTTTTAAATAGCATTATAAAGTTAAAAATGGTTACAGTGAGTCAACCTTAGTAGATAAACATATGCCATCGCTGAATTTTCTCTAGGCTTGTTAAAGAACTACAATTTTTTATTTACATTATTTTGACGTATCTCTTAAGGTTTATAAAACATTGAATTTTCTCTACTGTCTGAAACTTAATTAGAATTTATTGTACATACTAACCTGACGTAAAAAAATCTCTAAATGACAGTGAACACCGTATCAAAATCCGTTGCGTAGTTAAGAAGAAGTAAGTAAAGTAAGAGGGGTTATTTTGAAAAATAGAAAACTACATATTCATTTATTTTTTTCACAGAGTACTTTTAGTAAGTTTCGAGTTAATCGACTCGTAAAATAAAAAGTTGCACATAAATTGTATCACCCTATTTCATCCTCTTAGCGGTTGTATTTTGAAAATTCCTTTCTTAGTCATAAAAGACAGCTGCAGTCCAAATTTCAGATTTTTACGTTAAGCGATTTGGGCTGTGCGTTGATAGATGAGTCTGTCACTCAGGGCATCCTCTTAATAATAATATATAGAAGATGAAATACAATTCAACGATCCATTCCGATTACTAGACATTATCACAGTTTAAAGATTAGCTCTTTAAACTGTGACATTACTAATTAAAAAACTGTCAGAAAATACCATGAAATTTCATTTGAGTCTCCGGAATTAAAAAACGGAGTACAGTTATAATCCTTATCTTATCAACTACGAAACATGATCACAATATATGAAATTAAATACCCACAGCGGGTAACCTGAGTGTACGTAAATATGTAATAGGATAACAGATGATCACAAAAGGGGCGCTATTTATTTCGATTCGAACACAATATTACTTTCCTAATTGCGTTATCGATGAAATAGAAATAGAATATTTTTTTATTGAATATAGATTATAAATAATATTTATTGTAAGTCACCCTTATTTTTAATTTGCCACTGGTTCGGAAAATACCTCTGTCCTGGGAAGAACCAACAAGAAACCCAGAGGGGCATTTTCTTTTTTGAAAAAAAAATTACAATAAAATTACTGTAATTTTTTTTAAACTTAAATAAGTTACATAATAATTAACAACTCAAAACAAATTAGAAATAGCTTGGTAGCGATCATACCTAAAGGATGTTTATTACTCGTTTAACAAAGTTGATAAAGTTATACTAATTAATAATTTAGTATAGTATAACATAAAAATAATACAATATGTATTTCAATGACTCCCAAACTAGTGTAAGATGTGTTTCAGTCTTAAATTTAAAATACTTTACTTACAATTTTATAAATCAAATTATCTTGATTAACATAATTTCATTAGTTGGATCATCTTTGATCAGACCACACAGAAGTATAAGTAATATATCTTCAATTACATCATAATCAAAGTTAATGACTATCATTTTACATAATGTATGTTTTCAGGTCCGTCGCCTAGGACTGGGAAGCGGCCCCCGCCCTACCTTCGACTTGAACGATCCGTACTGTTACAATGTCTCTTACGACTATGTACCAATGCACGACCCGCATCTCGCACACCACTTCTCACAGAAGCCGGCACAGTGTAGAATGAAGCAGCTTGGCTTTTGCACCAAAGACGGGAGGGCCGTGTGCTCACTAAAAGAATTTAACCAGTATAGAAAGTATCTGTACAATCAGTTCATGGATCGGATACACATGGAAATGAAGAAACTGGTAAAAATATTTTTTTTTATAGTGAAGTGACAAACGAATTCACAATCCACCTAATGGTAAGTGGCCACTGCAGTCCATGGACACCTGCAGCAAAATTTAAAACAAAGACAGCTACAGATGCGTTGTCACCTCCGAGGACTAAAATGGATTGCCTCTCTCAGCGTCATATAAACTGGCTCATCACACTCTTCAGACCGGAATTCAGCAGTGCGAGCACTTCTATTTGACGGCAGAAATATTTAAGAGCATGGTGTCTACTTTGGGCTGTTCCAATGTGTGTGGGTGGCCTTCACATCGTGTCCTCGAAATATTCCATTTCAGGGCAGGATAATAGAGCACGCGACAAATCAGCAGTTACAAATTAACAATTTAAAATGTACCGATGGAAATCGAACTTGGGTTGTACTATGAAATTTACTACGAGCACTTACAATCGACAAAATTTTATGACAATCGCTTTAATACCATCTTCGGCTTTATCACTGCTTACAATCAGCTGTGCTAGCATGGGCTGGGGATAAAAAATTTATCCCCCGGTTATATCCACTGACAAGAGATGAAATTATCTTGTCCTTATGCCAAAGCACGGCAACGGGGAGAAGTATATCCCTGTTTGACATAACGAGTAGACATATATCCCCCGTCCGTAGCATGGAGCCAAATGAAAGATAAAAAATTATGCTTTTTTGATATTTGAAAGGGACAGTTTTGTCCTCGTTCATTGGACGTGGGTTTAAGTTTATATTCATACAAAATATTTATCTAAGTCTAAGTCTATCTCCCATTTTATCTACGGTGGATATTATATCCACCGGTGTGCCCATGCTCGAAGGGTGAATAAAACTAAGCGAGGGGATAAACATTTTCTCCTTTCCCCGGGGAGAAAATTGTCTCCCGCCCATGGTAGCCCTGCAGGTGGGATAGTAATAGAACACTGACTTATTAAATTAACATATATTATGAGAATTTTTGTGAATATAGTCATAACAGTTTTTTATATTTTATTTATTTATTTCAAGCATCTCATATACTCGAATCAGGTATTTATCTTATGATGTGCCTCATTCTCAGCACAAGCTTTTTTTTTAATTACTACAGTCCTTGCACACCTGAAACTAACCTCAAACAAAAAAAGGTCAGAAATGCGTAGTCTCTCCTGAGGACTAAGATGTGTGTAGTTACTGTGATGCCTCACAGCCTTTAAACCAGTCTAGTCAGACTCCTTGATAGATAAGAAGCCTTACCGCAAAACAATACTAGATATTATGATTTTAATAAAAAATAAACTATAAATAATATTGCAAATTAAATAGGATGAACGTGCTCGTGATGACCTCACTCTTAAACGCGTAGAAGCAGATGTAGCTCGCCGATTGCAGGCTTTCACTAGAGCAGAGAGGGCCAGAGAACATTTAGAGCGTGTAGCCCAAGAACATGCCGACGAATGGGCCGAAAAAAAGAGACTGTGAGTTGTAGTGAAGTCAAATTTATAATTTTTTTATTTCGTCAAATTATCGTCTATTAGTGTTCGTGTAACTCCTGAACGTCTCAACCGATTGAATTCATATTCACACAATATGTGTACATATTTGCTTTATCGAGACATAACTATTCTGAAGAAGATATTTTATACTGATCATTATAATTAATATATTGTAAGAAATTATTCCACTTCTGATGTTAGAAATTATTCTCAAAATTATTTAAATAAAAGTACACTACTCGGTAACAAGTCCTCCTTACTATCAGGACCCAATTACATGATAACACCAAAGTACGCGAACCAACAGCATCACTACCCATCTCAATGTAACACAGGGCAGCCTCTCAGTAACACGATCTTTTTTACTACTAGTAGAATACCCCAACGGGCATACTAACGACAGTGAGACTCGTAGAATTACCGACTGATCCCTCTTAGTCGACTGCGCAATACTTTATACTGCTAGAATAAGTGGAAGGTGACAGTTCTACATTCATTCGTTTGTATTTCCTTTTTTCACCCTCATTCCCTACAGTATATTAATCATAATATAATTATTTTATCCGATAGTTGATACTGTTGTCATGTTATTAACAAATTCTATATTTATGGACCAAAATGACTCAAATACTCATATTTACAATATTGGTTTAATGCCAAACAAAAATCCAAAAGCCGTCGCTGTATAAAATTAGTAGGTAAACACAAATGTACTCAGAAACACATTACCTACTCAATAACAGGCATAATACACATATTTAATTTTTTTCTTCTCTCTACTAATAACTTAAATTAAATTTTTACTTAATTCTTAAATTAATTTTTTACTAACTTAATTTTTTTTTTTGTCTAAAAGCAGTAGGCACAGAAATGATTTATTGAATTCAAAAGTTTTTGCAATCATTTCAATTATTTTATTTTAGCAATAAGTACTATACCTATATTCTAGTCCCTCTCAATTCCAATATAAAACTTTTTGCACTGATGTTTGCATGCGAGCTGCACTCCTGCTTGGTAACTTTGCCCTCATCTCTTGAATCGCGTTCCCTCGTTATCGTAGACTTGACAGATGCATTTGCATAACCTATTCGCTGCGTTGTTCAGAAAATATCTACCTACCTTTGCTTTTCTAAAGTTCTATTGGACTTACGAAAACTTCGACGACAAACAGTTAATTTAATAAATGAAAATTGTATGTATGTATGATAAGTGTAAAAAAGTAAAGTTACAGTTAGTACCATGTACCAGCATGTAGTTCCATTGCTGGGCACATTACTCCTTTAATTTATGGCTAGATAAAAATAATTTCAACAGAACCTATATTTAGTAAAGAAATGTGATATAATAGAAAATGTGTGTTAAAAATAAAATAAGCAATCTATTTTATCTGAAAGATCTTCTTTCTTTAGCTATATAAAATACTATGTTTCTGGATTCAACGCACGTAACGAAAGGTGTAAGAAACCTTCCGTCGTGTTACACTGCCGCTAAGAATTAAGGTGAGCCCGAATACAGTAAACGATTTTGAATTACGTCTTAATCTGATTTTCTAATGTCGTGGTGGCTCAGGGACTTAGCGCACGCAGTAAATTTCATAGTACGCGAGCAACCCGGGTTCGATCGCCGCCGGCACAATGAAATTGTTAATTGCAATTTTAAGTACTGATTTATCACGTGCTCGGCGGTAAAGGAAAACATCGTATGGAAACATGGATGTATGAGAAATAAAAAAAAAATATTTCGATGACATGTGAAGTCCGCCAACAGACATTGGGGTAGCGCGGCGGACACTTTTGTGCCCCAAAACCCTCGCAGAAGTGAGACGTATATAGGCTGTACCTTTTCTTTAGTGATTTACTAATTGATAAAAATATTTCAATTTATCAATGCATATTGAGGACTAATATGCTAAATACCATTAAAAGACACTGGCTTTTATCCTTTAAGCCGGAACACAGCTTGTACGCTGCTTCTTGGTGGCATAAATAGGCAAGAGGATGTTTTCAAACCAGACGCACGTCTAGGCAAAAAATATCTTTATTTACGTAACTGTTGGTCAAATACTCATTCGTTAAGTCTCGTGGTGTCGCAGTCAGTTTGACTTAAAGTGATAGAGACAGCACGAGACTTAAAGCATCTTAAAATTGAGCAGCGTTTGGGTATGTGGACATGTGTTTATTAATTTTTTATAATTAAGGCAAAAAAGAACATCAACCTAGTAGTACAGTACAGTAGTCGTTTTATCACTATCTAGCTAATGGTAAGTGGCTACTGCACCTGGCTATGGACACCTGCAACAAACTTAAAACAATGAAGTGGTAAAATTAAAAATTTTGCACAACCAAATTCAATATAAATAAAATGAGAACTTCATCAATGTAGTCGAAGTAAATTAAATACGCATTATTAAGGATAACTCAAAAACTACTGGTCAGATCTTGATTTAATTGGAACTACATGAGAAGCACCAGCTTTCAAATAAAAAAAGAATCATCGAAATCGGTTCACGTAGAACAAAGTTATGAGGTAGCACACATAAAAAAATACAGTCGAATTGAGAACCTCCTCCTTTTTTCGAAGTCTGTTGAAAAGGCTACAAATGCGCTGTCACGTCTAAGGTTGAATACCTTGCAACCAGTAATTATTATGGCTCTCTAATTATTATACCATTTCTGATTAACGGCAAAAATAGGTTAACAGGTTGGTACCTACCTAGACGGACTTCTAGACAAAATTAGCCATACAACGTGGTAAAAATTTAGAGACGAAAGTTAACTATTAACGAGGTATTCCATTTTAATCTTTAGGGATACCAACGTACCTGTATTTTTATTCTCAATCAATAACAAAATTGGGTGTCTGTGGGCCCCAGCATCCAACTACCAAGAGGTTAACAGAGTGCTTGTTCGTTTGTCACTCTAATGGCCAAATACTCAAACGCTACTTATTTTTAAGACGCCGTTAAGTCCGTACTGTCTCTTTCACTTTAAGTCAAAGTGACTGTGACAGCACGAGACTTAATGACATCTTAAAATTGAGTAGCGTTTGAGTATTTGGTCATTAACTGTATAAAAAATCTCTAATTTCCTCACATGTTAGTCACGTGTTTATGAGTTTAGTTTTACGTATATCTCATAAACCATCTTTTCAAATAACTGACAGATGCGGATTCGAGTCATAAGTTTTCGTATACCATACCTAAATCCACTATCTTCCACTTCCAACGAAAAGATCATATTTCGAAATATACAAAGTAATTTTGGGCCCTTAACTAACTATCGATCTGAGCTGTTTCAAACCACCAATATTCAGTTATTTGTCCCAATATTTGCATTCATACTCCGGTCTTGTTTGTCAACTGCTTTACCCATTCATCTTGCTCGTCAGTATATTGCAAGTCGAGTTTGCAAACTGGGCTACCGTATTTGCATAACCTATTTAAATGCATCGCCGGTGCTTCCATGGCATTGAAATGTATTGAATGCAAAGGATCCAATTTATTCTAATTGCAGAATTATTATGAATTACCGGATCTGCATTTTAATAATGCATCACTAGAAGTTAAGATCACTGCTAGCATTCTTTTTTTAAATACTGAGATTTATTAAAACGCCGTAAAAACCGTAGAAGCCTAGGGACTAAGCGCTCGCCGTATTAAAGTATCTACGTGGAAAAACCAAGTTCTATCTCTGCTGGCATAAAATTGGTTATTGCAAATTTATGTGCCGATTTTAAGAAATTAAAAAGTATTTCGGTGGAATCTAACAACAGGCTAAACGCTCCATAACCCACTCAGAAATGCGACGTATTTAGTTTGTAAATTTACTTTCCCTAATCCGTTACTGAATTCAAATCTTAAGCTCAAATTTGAATAAAATATTTATTGCTTTAGTGTTTTAAATGTTGTATAAAGATTTTGAACTAAATACTGAATATCTCACATCAGTATTTTTCCTTATTAATGCCGCCCAGACCGAACTTCGGTCACGGCGACCAGTCTCAAGCACTGCCATTTGGTGACGGAAATAAGTAAGAGGGTATATCTACATATACGAACTTCTAGGCAGAAAAGGAGTTCAACCACCTCGTAAAAGCAGAGTAGATAATGGCCTGGGATTAACCGTGCAGTGGCGGTGAAAGAATATCCACTACCCATTTCGTCCCGTGGGTGACGTTCTTACGCCTCTTGGCGATAGAGGGAAACTGAGGGAAATTGTTAACGGGAGATGGGCAGCAGCATCTTCCTGACAACAATACAAAATAATAAAAAAAACCTGCGGTTGCCAGTCTGTCAATAAATTACTCCTATATGGCCAATCTATTGAGAGGCATATTTCAGCAGTGGACTTTTATAGGCTGTAATGGATGGTTATACTGGCTCTCTTGCTTTTCAAATCGTAACAGAAATGATTACACCGCTATTTGACGGCAATAATAGGAAGACGATACCAGCCCAAACACACTAAGACTCCGTAGAAACCGCGCCCTAAACAAACCACTTATTACAACAGTTTGTTCATTAAGTGGACTGTGTGTTTGTTAACCTCACTTTACATTAAAAAGTCTTATATAACCTTGAAAATTCTTTTTGACAAACACTTTCACTCCAGATTCACTAAACTTAAGTTCGGTGAATGACACTCGGGCCCATCTACTGCAGCAACGTATTATGCATTTCAGATGAGTTGCAAAATGCAAATTATCCTCTAAAGAAACCTATCACTCGAATGCTTCCCGATAATTTCAATTTATATCTAACGAAAGTGTTACTATCAGCACATAACGTTTGCAGTAATTTAGTCCCAGCGGTAAAATTTGCGCGCGATACGTGGAAAGGAGTGATTTATAGCGACACTTTATTTCTATTTACTTTCACATAAAGCTCACCCCTAATGTAACTGAAGACCGTTAACATAATTCTCAATTTGTGGGTTAAGTGAATAAAAGTTGTACACGTGTAAAGTTTTAAAAAGGACTTCATGTACTTAATAAAGTTATGAATTTCCGTAAAATATCTTTATTTAGACACACTTATGCTTTGTAGAATATTTTGTTTCTTGTATTTACTTTCCGTTTAGTAAAATATGGCAATAAAAAGGTGCATACTTACAGAATTATTTAATGTGTTTGTATGTATATAGAGTTTTGCTAAAATTATGTGATCTTAAAGAGAATTTTGTGGTGAAAAATTCGTCGCGAATGCTCTACTTTTATCAAAAAGCCTCGTCAAGTAGTCTTAATTAAAAGAACGCAACCGAGCGCGGTCTCAGCCCTGCCTTAACGTCTTTTCTCGTATTAATAAATAGAACATGTACCAAGTCTTACACTATTTTTCCTGCTCATATTTATTAAGGTTATTACTTCCCTTTTATTAATTTTCCATTTAAAGATCTTACTAATAGACCTTAAAGATCTTACTGTTAAATTATCCTTAATAGTAATTATTAAAAACTATCTGTACCTACACGGCATGCATCATCTTTTCTACTCAAATCGTCATATCAATTTTTTTTTTAGATTAAAGATGTCACCTCCACACTAGGATTTTCTCCTGTATTGCGGGGGCAGTTTACATACATAGATTTCACAAGGACAAACATCCAGACCCAGACCAATTATTTGTAGGCCATGCAAATACTTGTTCTGTGCGGGATTCGAACCTGCGGCCCTTAGCGCTGCAACTCATTGCTAAATCACTGCGCCACGGATTCGTGAAACTATTAAAATAAAATAAAAGCTTCCGATCGATGATTAATAAAAATAAAAATAAAATCCAAAACTATGCATACCAACTTAAATGCAAAAAAAACTGTAAACTTTTTTGCGAAAATCGGAACACTAATATAATTTTAATTAATATTTTATTCTAAGCTAAAAGTGAATTTTTAGGCTGGCAATGGGCCGGTTATATAGCTCGAAGAACCGAAAACCGGCCCCCCACTAGATGGAGTGATGACCTGGTAAGATATGCAGGAAGTCGATGGATGCAGGTCACTGCATGCAACGCACTCGAAACGCCGTAATTTAAAGATAAATTAGAATTGAACCCAATCATTTCCGTAAAATTAGTTATTTTTACTATTTAAATTAACATGAATATCTACCACCTTATTTTAGAGCAAAAGAGCAAGAAAGAAACATTCGAGCTAGAATGCAATATTTAGCAGAATTTAATGAAAGACAACGCCGTGAAAGAGCAGCTCGTGCCCGGGAGAAGGAGAACAGAATCAAGCAAAGGGTACAGGCAGCAGCTGAGATGGAACTTCGGCGAAAGATCACAATGATCCGACAGTGGAGGAAAAATGAGAAAAAGCGGATCAATAGACTTAAACAAGAACGTGAAGCAAAACAGAAGCTGTTGGAAGAAGAGGTATTCAAAAACAGGATTGCTTATTTATTTTTTCTATTTATTCATTCATAGGGAAGTGTGTGGGATTCGCAATAGTTGCCACGCTGACAGGTGAGTTGGCAACCACAGGTTTATATTATTTTCAGTTGTTTTTAGGAAGATGCTGCTGCCCATCTTCTGTTACAGTTTCCCTCTGTCACCGTCTACGCCGCCGCGATACAGCTATTGCACGCCTCATAACGCGAAGCGTTTGAGGTAGTGCTTTACTCCCGACACGCCAAGGTCAAGCAAATTTGTGGTGTTAAAATGCCTCTATCATAACCATATTGCACTTATACGATAATATGATTAGCCGTATATCAAGAAAACACTAATTAATCCATCTTGTATTTTCAAAAAAATAATTTTATATTGCTACTTTGAAAAAAAAAACCGTTTGAAAATTTTTACGTGGGCGTCCGGATGTCTGTACGCTGATTTTGTATGTGGTCATCGATTTATTTTAGTAATTTATTTTTTCATCAAAATTAAATGAAACGCTTTAGAGGCGTGCACTTTTGAATTTTCCAAATATTTTAATTTTTTTAATCAATATTTTAATTTTTTTCATTTTTTTATTGCCAATACTGACGCTATAAATCCTCACGCAATGAGCATGGCTTTTACCAAGAATGAGAGAAAAAGGTGAATGTACTGGATTGTAAGCTCCCTTCGTTGCGTTGACTCGACAGTGCCTACATTCACCGGAAAGACAGGGACCACCTTACCGTTTGTTTATCTGATACTAGAAAATCCTATGAGGTTCAATGATAGGGTTATTGAACCTCATAATCGCCCACTTACTGGACCTTGATACCGAAGTTCCAATTAGTTGATATGACTACTTTTTTTCTGTAACTAGCGATATAAACTTGCTGTATCCTTATAACCTTTTAAACGATTTTTTAATTTCTTTTAATATTGTTCCAACACATACAATGCCTATCTTCTTTGTAATGCTTATTATAATTTTTTTAACATTAATTAAACATAATTTATTCCATAATAGGCAAACAACAAATGGATGGCACGAATCGATGCGCAAAATATGAAGATTCAAGAAGAAGCCCTTCTGCTCAAACTTTACACAGAAGATATGAAGACTGGAGCTATGAGGAGGGCTAAGTACTTTAACTTATTGCATTCAAATTATTTATCACTTAATTACGTACCGTGTAATGGCGCTGTAAGAATATCCACTACCCAATATCGTCCCGTGGGTGTCGTCAGAGGCGACAGAGGGAACCTGAAACAGGCGATTGGTAGCAGCATCTTATTGATAAAAATTCAAAATAATAAAAAACTGCTGTCGCCAACTCGCCTGACAAGCGTGGTAACCACGAAAAGACCATGAGGCAATCTAGGTGAGAAAAAAAATTCTGGAATATTTTTCTCACCCACGGGACGATACGAGGTTATGGATTATTTTAGACCACCACACAACAATAACAATGGTCTAAAGTTATTATATTACGGTTATTATTTACACCACCACAACACGGCAGCTGGTTAGGTTAGTTACCACGTAAAGCAATAGGAGATCACAAGGTATTAAAAATATATACTGTAATCGATATTGTTAAGTGGTTAACGCGCGTAATATGTATTTATGAAGTCGGACCACAATAAATGCAACACCGTTATCTATATATAAATATAGGGGGAAATTTCATGTTATTAAAACAATTTAAAATAAAAGAACCAATTTTAATAACCAAAATTTATGTCTGTTTTTCTGTCTGTCCGGGCTAATCTACGGAATGGCTAAACCGATTGTGGTCAATTTTACGAACAGATAGAGAGCAATACCAGGAGGGGTCTAGGCTAATCCACTGTTTTTCTCAGAATCACAGTTGACGCGAAGCCTTGATCCCCCAAATATATCTATCTAGTAGTAGTAGTGGAAATAACTAGATAATAGTTTATTCTAGTAATTTCAACAGCATAATGTTGCCTAAATCTGAAGGTATATATAAAATTTAAATAAATGTATATATTACAAAAACAAACATAGTTTTATTAAAAATCGTGAGGTCTGCAAATACTAAGGACAAGCACAAGCTAATAATACCAGTTACTTGCCTCCAAATATCAATACTTAATTCCTTCGTAGGGCAATGTATACTCCATTACAATAACATCCTAGAAATAGGCAAGTAATATTAATCAAAAAATAAAATTTTGATAAAAGGTCTGTTATAATATTAAAGAATACATAATTGATAATAACCCCTGTGAATAGGAGTTCAATACCATGCTATTTCTAAGTGTTTTTATACATAAATGTACAACATAAAATAAAGAAATTAAAAAAGCCCTGCTGAGTTTCTTGCTGTCTCTTCCCAGGATAGAGGTATTTTTCGAACCAGCGGTAAAAGAATAAATGAGTTACAATAAGTATTCTTTAAATATATGTTGAGTTAAAATTATTCTATTTTAGTCTTTTCTATTCTTTGCAAGTAACTAAAGATTTTATCACTATGTGCTAAACAAAAAAGTTAAAATAAAAGGAAAAAAGCTGGCTCGAATTCAAGTCATTCTTACCTGCCTTCGCCACTAAATTTATTACAGGCAAGACTTACTTAATGTACTGAGATTTGTTAAAAATTTATGCTAAAAATAAAACTGCTCATCATTTATAAAAGAATAAAAAAATTCTTATATGTTTTAAAATTTCAATTATTATAAAAACCAAAATCCAATTCAAATTTATAAAGATTAGCGAGAATTTCTGATTAGTTAGTCTATTGTACTCGTAACATGTAATTCAATAGAATTTTAGCTTTTTAATTCGCTGATATTTTCATGTAAAGTAAAAACAGTGTATTTTTTAGTTTTTCAAAAGACAGACTTCTATTAAATAATGTAATGTAATTATATAAAGTAAATTGAAATTCTGCTTCTTATATTTTCTACTATTTCTTTTTTATTTACTACCGTTTCGAAATAAGGTTTTATGATCGGAGAAGAGACGGGGAAACTCCGTAGGTATCCTATTTTTGTAATTTTTTAAGTTAATATTACAATAGTATAGTATGATATACTATTTGCCACCCTAAGAAATATACGATTATGCTTCTAAAGTATTCCATCACCAATGACCATATATAGGATAGAATACATATACCATCATAATAGTGTAAATTTCATTGAATGTTCTTTAAAATTTACAGAAAATCAGAAATCTACGCGTACAATACCGATTTGAAGCTGCAACGTCTGAGACTTGCAAATTGGAAACTGTTGCACGGAGGAAACATGAAAGCCGCTAAGCTTGTTAGAAAGATGGGGATAGAATTTGAAAAGGTATGAATTAAAATATCGGTTTACTTAAAATTCTAAGTTCACTATTGTTACAACCTTAACAATGCCGTTACAGCCTAAAAGTCCGCTACTGAAAATAGGCATTCTATAGATTGACATAGTGGGATATTTGCTATAGTTGTTAAGATTGGCAGGCGAGTTGGCAACCGCAGTTTCTTACTTTTTAGTTGTTATTAAGAAGACGCTGCTGCCCAAATCCTGGTTTGTTTTCCTCTTTCGCCTCTTACGACACCCACGAGACGATATGAGGTATGAGGTAGCGGATATTCCAACACAGCCACTACATGGTCAAAACTATTACACCATTAATTTAAAAAAATATGGGTACAGTCAAAGCGCGGTGCAAAAGGAATGAGTCCGGAACTAGCGCAGCGCCTTGCACAAGAAGCGATGACAAGCGCTGTTTCGACTCAAGGCGATCCTCTCGTGACGCTTAGTCAAGCGCGTACCAGGATGGACAGAGCCACCGTTCTACCGTCCGCTCCATTGAAATTACTAGATGAGGTAAGCTTTTTTCGAAATAGAAATATTAATTATGAACTTTACTTGTGGTAGGAATCAATTTCTTCTTGGGAGCCTGTCTGGTTAGGTTATACCTTTACTTTACCGCAGCGTTGCTAGGCTAGGTTTCTTTTTTTGTATGAAAGCACTTTAATTCTTTTAAAACTCCTTTCCGCCTTCGAGTCATACGGTACGGCTCTCACACCTATCACAGCACCATATAGTAGTGCATTTACTGCTGTGTTCTGATCAGTCAAGCTGCTCATAAGCTGTAATAGTTTTCTGTTTTATTTGTTATATTTAAGTGACAAACAATCTCACAGTCCATCTGATGGTAAGTGGTTACACAGCCCATGGACACCAACCAAATTCAAATATAAAAGAAGCTACAGATACGTTGTCATCTTCAAGGACTGAGATGGAATGCCGTACAGACTGTAATTATACTGGCTCTATGGCACTTGTACCACCGCCAACGATGAACAAGAAGCGAGTAGAGCTAGAAACTAGATAAGAGTTGGCGAGCAGCGAGAAGCGAGTGTGTAGTTCCGATAGTTTTGTTGCTGAGCTATAAGCGAGTACTCTGATCCGCACTGTAGAGTAAAATGACCGCTGGTTGATCTCTCGGCGTGAGTTCTGACCGCCAAGCGAGCATTGCTGAGCGAGTTTTATCTTTGATAGCTTTGTCGCTGCGACAAGCTAGTGGAGAGGAGTTCTCGCCGGCAGTGTGAACAGCCATCTATCCATTAATATATGTATCTCTTTTATTAACACGGAATCTACATCTATTGTTCGTTTTTGAGCGAGAAATGGTCGATAGCTAATCGCTTTGTCGTCGGCGGTGGGAAATTGCCTATACCCTCAAACCAGAACACAACAATGCACGTACTGCTGTTTGGCGGCAGAAATGAATAAGAGGGTACCCACTCAGACAGACTACTAGGCAGAGAAGGAGTCCTATCGCTAGAAAAGTCTAGATAAACTATGGTAGTAGTTTGAAATTGGCTGTTGTTGTCACCGCAGATGTCACCGATACGTGAACCGTACGTAGTATATGCTGTTTGTTATTCTAATGTGGTAAAGGCCTTTAAAATTCATAGTGTGTAATTCCGAGCAGTACTCTAGCTCAAGTTCGATCTACTGAAATTGTTATTTGCAATTTTAAGAGCCGATGTATTACGTACTGCGTGCGTCAGAAAAATCATAAATATTTCCAGGAATCATGAAGTCATCGGACTTCCATGCATTGGAACAGCGCCGGATTATTTGTAACAGTGAGATGTATATACTATTTCATAATCTATAAAGACTTTTATCTAATAGAATTCGCAAAATTCCATATTATATTTACATTATATTTTAGCACTGATTATAAATTTATATATTTAAATATTTTATTCAGATATTGAGTCTGTAGTGATGGAATTTGCCCGACAACGTGTACACTTTCTCCTTCGCGACGTTGAAAATGTAGTTCGCTCAAGGGCTGCTCACGTCTTTTTTGAACTTTCATCCGGCCACTAAGAAGAGACGGTTTGTGCTTCTATTGTACAATACAGAAATAAATAATATAAAATACGACATACAAAGATGGTAGGATAGGCGGTCTTATCGCTTTTTTTCTTATTTATTAAAATTGTTACCCCACACTAGGATTTTCACCTTTATCGTGGAGGCAGTTTACATAGATAAATTGCACGAAGCCAAACATCTCCCAGGCAACCTTTAGTTAAAACGAACAACCTCACCCTCCATCCCCTATGAAGCAATCTATAGGAAGATCAATAACGGTAACGGTGAATATATATAAGTCACAAGAAAATGTCTGTCGATGCTGTTTCAATTGGTGTGACAAAAAAAAAAATTACGAAGCGTACACTGTAGGGCAGTGTAGGAATATCCTCTACCCCATATCGTCACATGGGTGTCGTAAGAGGCGACAGAGAGAAATGAACCTGGAGATGATAAAAGTGTTTCTAGCTCAAGATAACAACTAGAAAGTAGTTTAAGAGGATTGTGAAATGCCGATACGCGACGAGAGTATTTTCAAAATGCTATTTGTTTCATACCACTCGCTTCGTATCGCCGTATCATGATAGAGAGAGTTGCAAAGACTTGCAAGACTGAAGCAATTGCCTCACATTTTTTGAAATATTGTTTCGCGATAACGTTTTCACCCTCCTAAATCTTTTCAAATGAGACATTTTCTCTCATTACATTCAGTACACTTAATCTAGGTCTTTCCTTTTTCTTTTTAGTTTAGTTTAATTAAAAACGAAAAGGCTTGAAAATCAAGTCAAAAATATAGATATTTAGATGCTAATAACTTATATCGTACGCAATATTTTTAAAATAAAAACGTATGAACCTAGTTTTCATTTTATCTACAAAATGTTCAAAAATTATGATAATTAGACTATACGGGTGGAAAACGTTATCGCTTTTAGGGTTCCGTAGTTACACAACAAAGAACCCTTATAGTTTCGCCATGTCCGTCCGTCCGTCCGCGGTTTTGCTAAGAGACCTAGGTAGAGATACAAATCTGTAATTTGGCACAGTTATAGATATTAATTAGGTCTTTCAAAAACATTGGGGTGTGGAACAATATTTTTATTCAGTGGTCCGTTTGATAAATATTCAGCTTTAAAGTGGTATTTTTCATTAGAGTCATGTGTCCCCTCCCTCTACCGACTAAACCGCTGTTTTGGAAATGTGAAAAGTATACATTAGTAGTATATATATATATATATATATATATATTTTTATATATATATATATATATATATATATATATATATATATATATATATATATATATATATATATATATATATATATAATGAAGTTAAAAGGAAACTATCACAGCTAAATAGAATTAAGAAGTTAACGAGAAATATTCGACCAACTTATAAAATGCACTTGGATTAGTAAAATTTCGTTTCATAGAAAATTACCTAAAACTAGCTGCATTAATAACTTTGTAATATTATTGTAAACTGTTAAAATAAACATTTTATATAGATAGGTATTATTATTAAAATCGAAAAGTTTTTAATATTTTGAATACCACTCGCTATAAGGCTGATTTGAAAATAAGTCCTTCATTGAATAAAAATAAATAATTTTTTGTAATTAAATAATAACTTATTTTTTAAAAATAAGTTAAAACGCGATATAATCCGTAAAAGTAGTTTTATTCAATGTATAGTGTTCACGTAAATATAAATCATTAAATAAGTCCTTCAGTTACAATCTTCCTATTTGGGCCAATTTTTAGTCGCATAAAAAAGGCTGTAAGGTATTCTATCTTAGTAAAATATAAGTACCTGCTTACTTAGATTAAAAATTAGGTAAGCTGCAGTGGCCAGTACCACCAATTTTATTCGTCACTAATTTTATTAAAAACTTGTGTTACTTGTTAGTGATATTTGTAAGTGATGTTTGATTCCAAATATTACATTCTTCTTCTTTTGCTAGTGCCTTAAAAAGTCCATTCCTGGAAATGGGTGTGGCCGGTCTTGTTTTATGTCTGCTCTAAACAAGATAGTTATACCGTCTATTGGCTATGAGCTGACACACGGCCACACTCATAAGTTTTTATGGCATTTTTTTATAGAAGAGGATGCAAACGAATTTAACGGTGGTAGAGCCACGCAGCAGCTTTTTGTTGTTGCATCGTATGGCTGGCTCGAGCTGGTTAGTACCACGACCACAGAATACCGGCGTGAAGAAGCCTTCTCTGCTTTTATGTTTCTGGTCAGGAGTGCAGGTGACCGAGGCCCACCTTCCCCATCAACATGGTGGTAGCGGAATTAAATTTTAGACTACCCCAGGAGGGTACCAGCACCCCTGGAGAATCCCTCGCTGAGCATCCACGACCATGCTATTCCACCCTGAGCGTGGGTGCTCAGGCTGCCCGCGTATTCTAAAATTCCGCTCAAAACAATAACTGCTCGGGGCAAACTGAGCAACAAGACCATGACCCCGCCACGCTATCCGTGATTTCTGCAACATCCTCTCGTGACGCTTAGTCAAGCGCGTACCAGGATGGACAGAGCCACCGTTCTACCGTCCGCTCCATTGAAATTACTAGATGAGGTAAGCTTTTTTCGAAATAGAAATATTAATTATGAACTTTACTTGTGGTAGGAATCAATTTCTTCTTGGGAGCCTGTCTGGTTAGGTTATACCTTTTACTTTACTGCCGCCAAATAGGAGTGCTTGCGTTGCTATGCTAGGTTTCTTTTTTTGTATGAAAGCACTTTTAATCTAGATGAGTATTCCTCATCTACATAAAAAGGCTCCTTTCCGCCTTCGAGTCATACGGTACGGCTCTCACACCTATCACTAGCACCATATAGTAGTGCATTTACTGCTGTGTTCTGATCAGTCAAGCTGCTCATAAGCTGTAATATTTTTCTGTTTCTATTTTTTATATTTAAGTGACAAACAATCTCACAGTCCACCTGATGGTAAGTGGTTACAACAGCCCATGTCCATACTTTGTCATCTTCAAAGACTGAGATGGAATGCCGTACAGACTGTAATTGTACTGGCTCTCTATGTCCTACCGCCAACGATGAACGAGAAGCGAGTATAGCTAAAAACTAGATAAGAGTTGGCGAGCAGCGAGAAGCGAGTGTGTAGTTTCGATAGTTTTGTTGCTAGGCTATAAGCGAGTGCACTCAGATCCGCACTGTAGAGTAAAATGACCGCTGGTTGATCTCTCGGCGTGAGTTCTGACCGCCAAGCGAGCATTGCTGAGCGAGTTTTATCTTTGATAGCTCTTGTCGCTGCGACAAGCTAGTGGAGAGGGAGTTCTCACCGGCAGTGTGAACAGCCATCTATCCATTAATATATGTATCTCTTTTATTAACACGGAATCTACATCTATTGTTCGTTTTTTGAGCGAGAAAATGGTCGATAGCTAATCGCTTTGTCGTCAGCGGTGGGAAAATTACCTATACCCCTTAAACCAGAACACAACAGTACACGTACTGCTGTTTGGCGGCAGAAATAAATAAGAGGGTACCAACCCAGACAGATTACTAGGCAGAGAAGGAGTCCTATCGCCTAGAAAAGTCATAAACTATGGTAGTAGTTTGATATTGGCTGTTGTTGTCACCGCAGATGTCACCGATACGTGAACCGTACGTAGTATATGCTGTTTGTTATTCTAATGTGGTAAAGGCCTTTAAAATTCATAGTGTGTAATTCCGAGCAATACTCTAGCTCAAGTTCGATCTACTGAAATTATTATTTGCAATTTTAAGAGCCGATGTATTACGTACTGCGTGCGTCAGAAAAATCATAAATATTTCCAGGAATCATGAAGTCTAGCGGACTTCCATGCATTGGAACAGCGCGCCGGATTATTTGTAACAGTGAGATGTATATACTTGGCTTTCATAATCTATAAAAGACTTTTATCTAATAGAATTCGCAAAATTCCATATTATATTTACATTATATTTTAGCACTGATTATAAATTTATATATTTAAATATTATATTTTATTCAGATATTGGAGTCTGTAGTGATGGAATTTGCCCGACAACGTGTACACTTTCTCCTTCGCGACGTTGAAAATGTAGTTCGCTCAAGGGCTGCTCACGTCTTCTTTTTGAACTTTCATCCGGCCACTAAGAAGAGACGGTTTGTGCTTCTATTGTACAATACAGAAATAAATAATATAAAATACGACATACAAAGATGGTAGGATAGGCGGTCTTATCGCTTTTTTTTCTTATTTATTAAAAATTGTTACCCCACACTAGGATTTTCACCTTTATCGTGGAGGCAGTTTACATAGATAAATTGCACGAAGCCAAACATCTCCCAGGCAACCTTTAGTTAAAAACGAACAACCTCACACCTCTCCATCCCCTATGAAGCAATCTATAGGGAAGATCAATAACGGTAACGGTGAATATATATAAGTCACAAGAAAATGTCTGTCGATGCTGTTTCAATTGGTGTGATACAAAAAAAATTACGAAGCGTACACTGTAGGGCAGTGTAGGAATATCCTCTACCCCATATCGTCACATGGGTGTCGTAAGAGACGACAGAGAGAAATGAACCTGGAGATGGTAAAAGCGTTTCCCTAGCTCAAGATAACAACTAGAAAGTAGTTTAAGAGGATTGTGAAGTGCCGATACGCGACACGAGTAGGTATTTTCAAAAATGCAATTTGTTTCATACCACTCGCTTCGTATCGCCGTATCGTGCGATAGAGAGAGTTGCAAAGACTTGCAAGACTGCAAGCAATTGCCTACATTTCCTTTTTGAAATATTGTTTCGGGCGATAACGTTTTCACCCTCCTAAACCTTTACAAAATGAGACAATTTTCTCTCATTACATTCAGTACACCTTAATCTAGTTTAACAAAATCCTAGTTTTTCATTATATCTACAAAATTTTCAAAAATTATGAAAATTACGGAAATTATTGACTATACGGGAGGAAAACGTTACCGCTTTTTAGGGTTCCGTAGTTACACAACAAGGAAACCTTATAGTTTCGCCATGTCTGTCCGTCCGTCCGCGGTTTTGCTAAGAGATCCTAGGTGCTACAAATCTGTAATTTGACACAGTTATAGATATTAATTACGCCTAGAAAACTGTGAAATAAAATCTTAAAAAACATTTTTATTTTAGGTACTTCCCATACAAGTAAATGGAGGTTGATTTTTTTTCACCCGTCTATTCCATCATGTGGAGTATCGTTGGATAGGTCTTTCAAAACATTGGGGGTGTGGAACAACATATTTTCTATTCAGTGGACCGTTTGTGAAATATTTAGCTTTAAAGTGGTATTTTTCATTAGAGTCACCGATCCCCCCTCTCTACCGACTAAACCGCTGTTTTTGGAAATGTGAAAAGTATACACAATAGTAATATATATAATGAAGTTAAAATGAAAACTATCACAGCTAAGTAGAATTAAGAAGTTAACGAGAAATATTCGACCAACTTATAAAATGCACCTGGATTAGTAAAAATTTCGTTCCATAGAAAATTACCTAAAACTAGCTGCATTAATAACTTAGTAATATTATTGTAAACTGTTAAAAATAAACATTTTATATAGATAGGGTATTATTATTAAAATTGAAAAGTTTTTTTAATCATTTTTGAATACCACTCCCTATAAGGCTGATTTGAATATAAGTCCTTCAGTTACAATCTTCCTATTTCGGCCCATTTTTAGTCGCATAAAAAAGGCTGTAAGGTATTCTATCTTAGTAAAATAGAAGTACCTGCTTACTTAGATTAAAATTAGGTAAGCTGCAGTGGCCAGTACCACCAATTTTATTCGTCACTAATTTTATTAAAAACTTGTGTTACTTGTTAGTGATATTTGTAAGTGAACCCGTGCATTCTGGTCTCTCGCCAAGACTGTCCAAGGGAATTTCTGTAAGCCATCACTACCATCTCTGCACAGGAGGACGACTCACTGGCCCACGCCGCAAAAGAGAAAGCTGACCTTTAGGCTCACTTTTTGCGTCCAACTCGACTTTGATGACGGGGAGAACACACCGCCGGCCATCCCGCGGTGTGAGTGCTCCATGCCGGATGTTCGGTTCTCACAGCGCTCGGTTCGCAAAGCACTCCTCCCTGACATCCACAAGTCGAGTGGGCCTGACGGAATCCCTCCAATTGTGCTGAGGACGTGTGCTCCAGAGTTGGCACCGGTTCTAACGCGTCTTTTCCGGTACCCTACTCCTAGGCGTAGTCCTGAAATCATGGAAGACAGCTTTTGTCCAACTGATCCCTAAAAAGGCGACCGTTTCAGACCTGTCCAACTACAGGCCTATCGCCATCACCCCTTGTTCTCCAAAATAATGGAATCTATTATAAACTGCCAGCTCATGCGGTACCTTGAGGATCACCAGCTGATTAGTGACCGCCAATGGTTTTCGTCGGGGTCGATCAGCTGGTGATCTTCTGGTCTACCTGACTCATAGATGGGCGGAGGCAGTAGAGTCCAAGGGGAGGCATTGGCCGTTAGTTTGACATTGCGAAGGCTTTCGATCGGTTTGGCACAGCGCTTCTTACGAAGCTCCTTCCTATGGGCTTCCTGAGAAATTGTGCAATTGGATCACCAGCTTTCTTGCAGATCGGAGCATCAAGGTCGTTGTAGACGGTGCATGCCCGACCAAGCTCATTAACGCTGGTGTTCCACAAGGCTGCGTGCTATCACCAACGCTGTTTCTTCTGCATATCAATGATATGTTGCAAGTCGGTAGCATTCATTGCTATGCGGATGATAGCACTGGTGATGCTCTATACGCCGGCCGTGCGAATATTTCTCGGAAAACGTCGCCGAGTACCGGAACAAACTTAGGTTCGAAGTCGAGTCTTTGCTGAACAAAGTCTCGGATTGGGGGCGACTAAATCTAGTCCAGTTTAATCCTCAGAAGACACAAGTTTGCGCGTTTACCGCTAAAAGAACCCCTTTGTCGTATCTCCTAGTTTGGCAGCACTTTGTTGCCTCAGCCAGTATCGGAATCTCGGCGTCGACATATCGAGTGACGTGCAGTTTCGTGGTCACTTGGAAGAGAAGGCCAAATTGGCCTCTAAAAAGCTTGGCGTGCTCAGCAGAGCGGGACAGTGTTTCATGCCGGCACAACGCCTGCAACTTTACAAGGCGCAGGTTCGGCCTCACATGGAATACTGTTCCCATCTCTGGCTGGGGCCCCCAGTGCCAGCTCCTTCCACTTGACCGCATCCAGCGCAGAGCGGCTCGAATCGTCGACGACCGAGTCCTTCCGATCGGCTCGATTCATTGGCGCTGCGAAGAGATGTTGCATCTTTGCATTTTCTTTCGCATTTACCACGGGAGTGCTCTGAGGAATTGTTCGGATTAATCCCAGCCGCCACATTTCACGAACGCACATCGCGGCAGAACTCCCGATACCATCCACACCATCTGGATGATTGGCGGTCCACCACCGTGCGATTTAGAAGATGTTTTCTTCCTCGCACTACTCTTGTGGAATATTACCACCAGCGATCCGGACCGATACGACTTAGGGACCTTCAAGAAAGAGCCTACCCTTTAAAAGGCCGGCAACGCATCTGCAATTTTTCTGCCTTTGAGGTGCTGCAGTTGTTCGCGGCGAAAGTCACCTACCATCAGGTGAGCCGCATGCTCGTTTGCCCCTCCTATAAAAACGAGAATGCGGCTCACCTGATGGTAAGTGTTGACTGCCGCCCATGAACAACTGCAACACCAGGGGAATCGCAGATAAAAGATTAGACTCTTTTCTACAAGGTCGCTAAGTCGTATCGGTCCGGAAAAATCGCTGGTGGCAGTCGATTCCACAAGGAAGTTGTGCGAGGAAGAAAACTTCTTGTCAATCGCACAGTGGTGGACCACCAATCATCCAGATGGAATGGATAGTATCGCAAGATTTGTCGCGATGTGCGATGGTAAAATTGAGCGGGAAGAAATTATATTACACATCGTTTATATAATTTCTATATCTACATGGGGTAGGTACACTGAAAGTTTTGTGTAACTCATAAATAAAACAATTACTGTTCCGTAAACAAATAAATAAATAAAAACACTTTTTCATTCGTGTAAGACATTTTTAAAAACATAAGAACCATTGGTCTGAGAGCATGTTTTCACGTGCTAAACTAAAGCTATCACGGTCTCTTCTGGCTCCTTAAATGTCAAACGTCTCATCAACTCTTAATTTAACTTAATTTTTAGTAAAATAAAAAAATCGCATGGTGCGAGGTCTGGACTGTCTTCGGAATGAGTCAAGAGCTCTATCTTTTCAGAAGCCAAAAATGATCTTGTCTTGTTCGCGGTGTGCGCCAAAGCATTGTCGAGGTGCAATAGGATGCGACTTAATGATCGTTTTTCCCTAAAATATTCAAAGACACTGCAAACAAATGGTGGTGTGCCACTCAGCATTAACTGTCTCTTGCTCATCAAGTGGGATCGTGCAAACAGAATTCGTCTGGGAGAAAAATTTTGCTTTCTTTATGAGTTGTAACAATATATTATACCTATGTTTCATCATACTTTAACAACAATTTTTACAATAAGCTCGAGCCCGTTTTTGTTCTGGGGAGAGTTCATAAGGAATCCAGTGGCAACAAAGTTTTCTAACTTTTAAATGTTAGCTTGTTGCTTTTTTTAATTTGGCTCATACCAATACCTAAATGTCCTCGAACCTCCTCATAGGTGATGCGTCGGTTTTCTTCAATTAGTCGCCTGACAGTAGCAACATTCTCCTCAGTGATGGCAGTTGAGGGTCGATTTTCACAAATTTCATCATGGAGAGAAACACCGTCACGATCAAATTCTGCGTTCCAACCGCTTACGATCGATGCTTAATAATAATAAGGTGCTTCCCTCCCAAAAGCATTTTAAAGACGAGCCTGCAATATTACGGATAGAGTGAACTTTTAAAATCATGAAAAATTATTGCCCTAAAATCTTTCGCATTAATTTCAGTTTTGCTATATATGACGAACTTCAACTTGTGGTAAAAACAATTGGCGTGCGACTTCCCGTCAACAATTATTTTAATCAATATTATGAGTTTCTTATGTTTTAAATTCGAAATTCAAACATTTATGAGCGGCCAGGAGCACAGAACTTTCAGTATGCCCTGTGTATTATAATTACCTATTTGGTCCTGCGCTTGATCTCTCTCCGGTTGTGTCAAATTGCTGTCCCATCGGACTATGAGAGTGAGGGAATAGAAAGTGCACCTGTGCATGTGCACGCACTCGTGTACTATAATCCTGTCTTGCAAATGACTAGTCTCCGTTGAGACTCAACGGAGACTAGTCATTTGCACTGTCATTGTGACCAAAATTCGGTCTGGAGGACATATTATAATTGCTTATACAATTTCACAGAAGTAAAGCAAGAAAGCCCCGCTGGTCAATTCAAATAGCATCAGAGCTAGCCCGTCATTATGCAAACGAACATAACACATCTATTGGTTTCGGGGAAATTATTATGATACCTCCCGACACTGAAACTGATGTGGACTTGAAGAGCATAAAGAACCGCCCGCCGACGCCTGTAGTACGTTTGACATTTATATCTTAATTGTTTATTAACTTTAAAATCTCTCCATCTCGTCCCCTGAGTATCGTAAGAGGCGACTATGTTAATTTCCATGGCTTCCAACATATTATAGCAGTGCGAGACTATTCGCTTACGCCAGGCGTAAAGTACTACGACCGGTGACGGGTCTTTCTTTAATTTTTCTTTTTCTTTCATTTCTTCTTTTGATACCGCAATCACTATCCGCCTGCCGAGGGTTGCTGTTATGGCAAAATCTCTCTACAACGGGAGATGCCTACGTCCAGCATTGGACTTTTACGGGCTGATGTAAAGAAAAAAGCAGAGTTTTATTCGTTGTCTACAGCATCAACTTTTTCAAATCTACTTTTATAGAAATAAGGCTGACAAACGAGCACATAGGCCCGACACGGACATCTATCCTTGGTTAAGACGGTTTCAAACGGTTTGCTTCGTCTTTTTAATGCATACAGCAACGGAGTGGAATAATTTGCCGCCGTCTATCTTTCCGTCCGAATACAATCTGGGCGGCTTTAAGGCAAGAGTGAATAGGCTTTTGTTATGCTAAGACAGTGCGATTTACCATCTAAGGCTGCATCACCACTTACCACCAGGTGGAATTGTGGTCAAGCAGTGGCTTATTACAAGTAAAAAAAAAAGAATCAAAACTAAGATGACTTTTGACCCCAGAGGAATAAGATGGGATGCATTATTATCAGTAAAAAGGGTCTCCGGTTCTCGTCATTCAACATACGAAATATAGAAGCATTATGTTGCAATTTCACGCTGATTTTCTGCACGAGCTTGCTCCTTTTTCAGTTGAGTCGACCCACTCGTGCTGCGGCTCTTATATGCTGCAGCGTGGTTCTACTACGTGTGTTTAAAAAGAGATATTTTAACTGAGAAATCTATTTAAAAAGCGTTATCAGCCAATATTTTTTATAGAAGACGGGGCAAATGAACATGCATTCGTTTTGAGGATTTTCGAAAATGAACTGGTAGTGCTATTTCCTATTTACAGTCTACGGGATTTCGATTCGTCATTTTTGTATGGATTTTGCGATATCAATCGGTTATTTCGGTCGCAGGTAATTTTGACAATTGGAGAAAATGTTTAGATATTCATCCCGCACTCCTCACTTTATTTATAAAAATTACTTTTCATTATCATATACACGGAAGCTAAAAACGTTTTTAATTACAGCCATCGAAGACGAAACTAGCGGAGGTGACTTTTGTAGATCGAGTAGAAGACTTACCAGATCCGGTTTCCGTGGCGGGCTATTTGCCAGAAAGAAGAAAGTTGCTTGAGGTTTGTTTTACTTTGTTAAAATCATAAAAAAGCTCATAAATGAACATAAATATGACAAAATTACTTGGCAAACCATTTTATACTATAAAGACTAGAAAAAACACTTATAAAACAGTTTATGTATACCTTTTCACATACACGCGTTTTGAAAATTAAATTATGTGAGAATAAAATAAAATATGTGTAAAATATCTAACTACAAAAACAAGAGGTAAAAGAGTCGTAATAAAATCTCTTACGTATCAAATATTTATATCTAAAAACGAGTTAATCTTTTTTTTAATTTTTAGATGGTGAACACAGCTGCCAAATTGTTGTCACGCTCTGTAAATCAGAAAGTACAAAAAGGCATGGATATAATGCTCGGCAAAGTGACTCTGCCTCGACTGAGACAATCAAGTTGGTGCCAATATTTTTTTATCGCCTAATTTCGATTTACTTATTATTTTTGTTTTCATGACTCATTTATTAAAAAAATGATATCTTTTTAGAGATATTGCTTGCTTCAGTCTATATTTGTAGAGCCCGTATAGAGCCGGCGTAAGAGAAACCACTACCCCATATCATCCTGTGAGTGTCGTAAGAAGCGACAGACAGAGGGAAATGAAAAAGTAGATGGACAGCAGCATCTTCCTGTTAACAACTGAAATTAATAAAAAACTGCTGTTGGCAACCTGCCTGCCAAGCGTGGCAACTGGCTTATATGGCCTGCGAGGCAATTTATACAGAAGGCTTACGTTAAGTCCAGTTGGGACTTTTGAAGGACTGTAATGAATTTAAAAAATCCATCAACACTGCTTGAGCAGCGCGGAGGACTAATTGCTCCATTAACCTCTCTTAAAAGAGAGGGGCCTGTGTGGGAAGAGTGGGAAGTATAATAAATACTGTGACTTTACTACTTTACTTAAATTACAACGAATAGCTTGTTGATAGTTAGGAACATCAGGCATGCAAAAAAAATGGTGCGTGTCAACTCCGACAGTTGGAGTTTACTTAATTATGTATTAACAATTTAGTGTGGTTTGTTATTTTATTCTTAACGAGATAACAAATAATATTTATTTCGAATAAGGTGATGATATTGGTTTATGCTGATGAAAAGAAATCATTCAAATCGTTGAAACTAACACAAACACAATATACTTGTATTTGAATAAATAAAAAATTATACCATTAAATTTATCAGTTTTTTCTTACTAAGAACCTTAAACTATTAAATAAATTTAACCATTATCGCCATCTTTACATGGGTTCAGAATAAGATGCTCGAATGTGTTGCAAGAGGGTGCAACATAACGACTTCACTATTTGTTAACACTCGATTTCGCCTCCCATCCAATTTATATATTAAGGAGTAAACTCCAATAAACTTCAACAATGTAACTCTTGTGTGAAAGTGGATTGGGGCGATGCGGTGGAGTGGCTGGCCGGCGCCGCGGTGGACAACCGCGTGCATGCGGATGCGGCGGAGGTGCGGCACGCGAGCGAGTTCCTCGCGCACAGGATCCTGCGCTCGCTGCAGGCCCAGATGAAGCGCGAGAAACAGGCAAGTTTTACTTGTATTTTTTTATAGAATTAGTATGACAAACGAGCACTCAGTCCACCTGATAGTAAGTGGATGCTGTGGTCCATTGACATCTACATCTATCCTCAATTAAGAATCAAAATGCGTTGGTACCCCTGACGAATAAGATGGAATTTCAACTACTTCTTTAACTCTCTTATTTAAATTTCTAAAGACTGCCTTTTTTCTTTCAATATCATCATTCATACCCCTAGAATAACTAGCCTTGGTTGCTAATAAATCTAGCCATGCTCTCTTCTTTGCTTCTACTTCCATCCGTACCTCATCATCCCACCATAAAGTGTTATTTTTCCTTTCATTCGTTCTCTTACTTACACCACATACTTCGGTAGCTGCATCCACCAAACCTTTCTTGACATTACACCACATAGTCTCCAAGTCTAAATCATTCCTACACAATTCATCCATACCACTTATATTTTCTCTCAGTCTGCCTTTGAACTTCTCTTTCACACCTTCATCTTGTAACCTCTCTGTTCTTATACACTGGAACGCAGTTGTAGACACAGATGTCCGATGCCGCCAACGTCTGAATAGACCATCAATTCGGCATAAGACCAAGTAATGATCCGTCCCTACGTTGGACCCCCGGTAAACCCTTGTATCTACCACTGCGCTCCTCATTCTTTCATCCACAATTATGAATTCTATCATGCTTCTATCACCACCTCTTTCCCATGTATACATGTGAATTTTCTTATGACGAAAGAAAGTTTTCGTCACAAAAAGATTATTTTCCACATATACGGTGAAGAGGCTTTCACCATTCTCATTTATACTTTCATCACCAAACGTTCCCAATATCCTTTCATAACCAAGCCTCTTCACGTCAACACTTCCATTAAAATCTCCCAATATAACAATATTTTCATTACTCTTGCATTTCATTAGCACCATCCTTACCATCTCCCAAAACTGCTCTCGGATATAAGTGGGCTTAGACATGTCTAGGGCGTAGACCCCTGAACAAACAACTGCTTTAAGCCCACTTTCATTCGTATCCATAGCAGTCTCGGGCTTACACATTCATACTCTTTCACACAATGACCCATTCTTTCTGAAAGGATGATACCGACTCCCTGGCATGCACGCTCGGTCTCGTCTACACCAGACCATTACTACTAATAACATGTATGTACTACTAATACATGCCATGTGTAGTGGCATCCTTTCCCTTCCGTTTCGTCTCATTTACACATAACACATCTATTCCTCTATCATACATCATATCGCATACTTCATCCATCTTATCATTCATTGGTCCACATAGATTCAGCGTAGCCAGACGGGCTTCCACAATCCACTTTTCGCCCCTCCGGGAGACAGAACGTGACGGGTGGCGAACCTCGTCGCCGGTTTTCCTTCTGGAGATTCTTTGCACCCCTGCCCCATTAAAGGGGCACGGGGAACTCGTGGCCATTTCTTTTCTTTTTTGCCTCATGGTGCGAAAGTAGGGGGTGGTATTTTTTACGCCGCTACCACACGGCGAGGAGCCAAGTCTGTTCTTTCGGCTTTGTCGCTTGTTTAGCATCACCCGGGGGACACTTGTAAGGTGGGCCTAGGATTAGGTGGTCGAAGCCTACGGACGCGAGCGACTCATGCCCCTAAAGCTTTATTATGCAATTGTAAGTATAAGAGCATTTTTTTATAAAACTGAAGTATCAAACGAACTTGCAGTCGACCTGATAGTAAAAGTGTATGGACATGAATACCTACAGCCAAGTTGAAGCAAAGAAGGCTAAAGAATATCCACTACCCCATATCGTTCCGTGGATGTCGTAGGAGGCGAAAGAGGAATACAATTGAGAGATGGACGGTCCTTCTGATAACAACTAAAAAATAAAAAAAAACTGCGTTTGCTAACTCGCTTGCCGAGCGTGGAAAATATGACGAATATTCCCCCTGTGAGGTAATCTATGGGAGAGGCATATGGTGGGCTTTTTGATGGGCTAGCGAATGAATGAAAAATAAAAAAATTGCACCGTCACTATCCAGGGAAAAATATAGAAATTTATTAGTACGGCCTTAAAAGGGAAAGTTTTTGAATATATGCCAGCTCTGCCGGCAGTAGGCAATCCCTTCCATCTTTCCCAGAATGGTAATAATGTGTAATGTGAACAATTATATAAAAATAATAATGTAACTAATCCACTGCTGACATAAATTACAAAGGTGACAGAAAGTTTCTATCGAAAGTTAAGTAAGTAATAATATAGCCGTCTTATTACACAACGTGGTTTATTGGAAGTCTCAGGTATAAAAGAGTCATTTTAACGAAAGGAGTCCCGCAGCCGCGGCGCCACAGTCTTCGCGAAATTTGACATTTTTGCTGTCAAATTCTATACTTTAAGGCGGCTACTCACTTGCCTGCCGCAGGGGCAATCTAGGGTGAACAGCGATCGGGGCAATATCAGAACTGTCTCTACACACATGCCTGCCGTTCCGTATGAGAGTGTACGTCTCGCTGGACACAGGCGTTGAGAATGGCGCCAGTTTTATCGAAATATCAATGAGTCGGTATATATAGCGTTGGCTCTTTTTTTATATAGAACTAGCTAGTACCCGGAGCGTTGCTGCCACAGAAGAAATAATTATGGAAATATCGTTTTAAATTTGAAACAATTATATTGTCTAATTAGGAATTATGATAATACAAAAAATTTGTTCGTACGACACGCGCGCCTCCTACTGTAAGTTAATTGTACTATTCGTAAGTGCAAGCAATAATTTTAACACAGTCCACCTGTAAGTGAATACTGTGGCCCATAGACACCCATATTTATCGATAAAACAACTAATTAATTAATAATTACAACCATAATATAGTCGTTATAAATATAATGAACGTTATTAAAACGTTACAACATTCAAATAACGTTCATTTTGCGGTGCTACCGCAAAAAAAAGACAAAAAGAAGATACTGGGTGAAGAAGCCGCTCTTTAACACTTCTTTCACCAGTGTCCAAATTACACATTCTTTATTGGTATACATTGTGACTTGTACTCACACGTGCGCTCCGCGCAAAAGTCGCAACGAACTGATTGAAATTGCCCCAATTGCGCTACACACGCGACAACGACAGCTACGATCTAGGGAGCAAGGAAGTTCATGCGCCCCTTAGAAAATTAGGGCCGATTTAGAAAATTACCCCTGCTTGCATACACACATCACAATTAAGTGTCATCCCCACTCCTGCACCCTAGATTGCCCCGCCTAGATTGGCAAGTGAGTAGCCGCCTTTAATTGCATTCCGCATAAGTTCCAAGGGATATTGAAACAAAGAAAATTATTATTAGCTGTCAAATTCTGTACTTTTATTGCAGTCCGCTTCTGTTCCACGGGATGTCGAAACAAAGAAATTTAACATTTGCTGTTAAATTCGATACTTTACATTTCAGTTAGCAAATATTCCGCAAATGTAATGGACATTGAAATAAACTCTAGTTTAAACATGAGACGAATCATAAACTACTTTTGTATTTTTGGAATTGTTATTTGATACGTACTTTATTATTTCGATCGGTAGAGCACCAAATATGACATAACCATAATCCATAACGCCATTTATCGGGTACCACAAGTCCCTCTAGTCGCCTTTGCTCTTAAGAGACACAGAATTAAAAACAAAAACAGAATCTCTTACGTTGCTATGACATTGCGGAGCGGTTTTATGAACCCTGGATAGTTTTCTGTGATGTAAAAATATCTTCGAAATGTGTCTGTGTTGTTTATTTTTCAATCCACAAAGTTGCATTAAGCAATCGGCATAGCATCAATGAATGTGTAAACACAAACGTATTTACAAGATATTTCTCAGTGTAAGTACTGCTAAAATAAGGTTGATGAAAAATATCAACAGTTACCATGCTAACCAGTTCTCAGTTTATCTGCTCCCTAAGTCTTAGGCAACATTTGAGATTATAGATTTTGTTACGCCAACAGTACCTATATTGACTTATTGTTTTTTTTTTTGTTTCAGTTTATTTCAATTTACTGTTTTACTTCACCAACAGATTTTTTTAAGTGTGATATTAATCATGTATAATGCGGTGTAAATAATTTTTCCTCTGCTCTTCTAAAATTGATAATATTTTTAATGTGTGATATCAATCATGTATAATGGCGGTCTATTTTGTTTTTGCTTATTTTCCAGTTAGAATCATAACAGCTAGCAGCGGTTAAGAGAATGATCGAGAAAATTTGGATATAGAGATAGATGATGAAATCAACCATCTCAAATATTTCATTAAACCTAAAATGTTCACACGCGTAATGTGCATCTGAACATCTTAGGAGGGAACTATTGATTATATATGATCTATGATGGACTATAGGAAAAATTCATTATCTCCTTAACTTTTAATTGTTTTAATTTTTACAGAGGAAAATAAGCCTTACACCATCAGAAGAAGATCAAAGGGAGTTTTATGTTCCTGAAAGAGTGGCAGCAGACTAAACAAATAAATATTAGTATTGTCAGATGTTTTTGATGCTTGATATCAATTTATATGGTTTGATAATATATTTTTAAAGAACACAACTATATTCACGTAAATGCCTATCAAATTGATTAAATAAGACATGCTGTACTTCGGAAATAATTTAAAAAAAAACAATATAAAAATTAAATACCTATATAAGTATTTGAATTATCATTTTAATCAGCCTGCATCTCTACACTCACCATACGAAACACAGAAATATTAAGCCGCTATTTTACGCTGGTATTGAATTTAAATTGTCAAACGAACTTACCGTCAACCTGATAGTACTCTTTGCTAATAGTAAGTGGCTTCTGCAGACTATGGACACCTGACGTCTACAGAGTACCCACTACCCCATATCGTCCCGTGTGTATCGCAGTAGGCAATAGAGGAAAACAAATCAGGAGAAGGGATATGTGAATTATCATCGTAATCAGGGTGCAGCAGACCACTACTGGATATACGCCTCTCCCAAGGTGCGCCTCTTAGCCCGATTTTCGACTTTACGAATCCAATTGCTGCCAACCGCCTTGCACAGATCATCCCTCTAGCTAGCATATCAATAAAAGTAAATAACAGGAAAAAGTTTTCTCATCCAAACCATTACGCGGTCTTGCGGTTAGATCCGCCCACTTTCTGAGTTAGCAGTAGGTTGTAATGTGTTTTGGATTGGAGAAAGTTACTATTTAATTTAAATATTTTTCTCGGGTAAATTTACCATTTATATTGTTACTTTTTTAATTACATTATTTATTTTTACCAACTAACGCTTTCATGTTATCAGCAAAATAAATGAATTACAAAGGATAGAGTTACCTATTCCTATAACTTTTTCTCGAACCCGTGACCAAATGAGCAGCAGTCGCGTTTACGACCACTAGACAAACAAGACAATAATTTCTAGTATCACTACAGCTTATCAAAAGTCCACTGCTGAACATAGGCCTTCAATAGATTGCCTCATATGGGGATAATTGCCATAGTTGCCACGCTTGGCGTGCGGATTGACACAAGCACACTATTTGGCGAAATAGGCAAAAGGCTGGTACCAGATGGACTCCCAGGAGAAAAGCAATGCTACCACCTCGAAAACTTTACAAATTGATAAAAGTTCTTTAGACATACGATACTTTGTCGAAGGCTTATAAGTTTTATGGCGACCAATGTTATTCTAACCGCGAAATGAAAAATTTTGTACCTGCTGCACCGATCTGATAACGAACAAGGATCAAATTGCTTTTTGCAAATTGTTTTTCTCAGTGGATTTTGTTTATTGAGATATTCGTTAAAACTAATATATACAAATTTGTTTGTAAGCGAAATACTTAAAAATATACATAACTTTGTCTTTAACAAGCCTTTTTGAAACTTGTCATCAATTGACAAAAGCATCATTCAGTTCAACCCGATACTAATCGATTCGTATCAGGGTAGTTAAAAATATGTTTTTCAATACGCGCATAAGTCAGATAAGCGAGTATAGCTGAAACTAAACTGTGGAACAGAACTGCTTCAATATATGTTCGAATTTATGTTTTTTTTTAACTACTAAATGTGTAATTCTGCGCTGCGCGTGAAAATTGTATAATTGCTTTTCTTACGGAAAGCGATTGATATTGTAGAAATATGAAAATTTTAATTCTTCATAACCTCAAATAAAATTTTACACACCATGGAATTTTATATACTTAAATAGTTAGAATGTATTTTGTGTGTATTACATTAATGAATTGCGTTTACGTGAATATAGTAGTAAGATTTTTATATGATTATTAAATATCAAGGTTTTGTTTCACATTTGGAAACAGAATCCTCAAATTGTATTGTTGTGTAATAAATTGTGTGTTCACTTGATTTTCTTTTTAATGTAACATTTTTATTTATGAAAAAATCCTTACGCCTGTCAAACGTGACGATTGCGGCAAATCGTCCCTGTAACGGGAGAGGTCCAGGTCCGTCAGAGGACTTTAACGGGCCGATAAAGAAGAAAGATGAAGACATCCGGAACTTCAATTTCTACATAAGAATTACAATCGTTTGCGAATATTGTAAAACTATTAATGGTTCGTCGTCGTTATGCTCTTCAACCTTCGAGACTAATTTTCCTCAAAGCAATTATTTTAGACTGAAGTGATTTTACGTGATTAACGTCCGATACATTTTTCTAAGACCTCTTTAGTGGGTTGTTTCTTTTATCAACTTTTCTTTGATCAACTTGTTTAAAAGTGAATTAGTTTTGTCACATTACTTTGAAATGAGAAACTTGTCATATTTTTGTGATGAAGGGGCCATAATGCGCAGAACAATAATACGTACTTTTAGAGTAGTCTCTCGTAGACTCATAATGACACATTTCGTAACTATGACTACGTGGTAGATCCATGCTGCAGCTGCAAATGGGTCGGCTCGACCGGAGTAGGACCACGCTCTCACAGAATACCAACGTATAATAGCAGCTTAACACTACTGTGATGACGGCTCCGTGGCGCAGTGGCTTAGCAATGAGTTGCTGCGCTGGGAGCCGCGGGTTCGAATCCCGCAATTGTTCCAGGTGTGGATGTTTGTCCTTGTGCAATTTATTTTTTGTTTGTAAACTGCCTCCACGATACAGGAGAAATTCCTAGTGTGGGGGTAACGTTTTTAAAAAAAGAAAAAAAGAAGGAAAAAAACAAGAAAAAACTGTGTTTCGTATGGCGAGTGTAGAGACCGGAGACCCTTTTTACTTGAAAAGAGGCATTCCATCTTAGTACTCACGGGTGACAACGCATCTGCATTTTGTTTCTTTATTGAGGACAAAAAAGGTAAAAATATTTAATGTATAATATATAAATGAAAGTACATATAAACACAAATATGTATATAAATGATTCCACCAGTTTAATTAAAAAAATGTTCGCGAACTTTCTTCAGCCGTTCATATTTAAGAGGGAGTGCGTTCCAGAGGAGAACAGATTTTACTGTGAAAGATGAATGCAGAAAGCCAGATCTATGAGAGGGGCACTTAAGTAAAAGGTTATTCGAAGAACACAGGTTTCTATCATGGCTGGAGCAAAGGTACTGAAAGTGGAGAGTTAAGTAAGCGGGATGAGTAGGAGACATTAGAATGGAGTATAGGTTTGTAAGTTTAATATTGTTTGAAATTAAAATCGACGTCGATTTTATGCTTCTTTTTTGCAGCTTAAGGGCCTGCGCAGACGGCACGGCATGACACGGCGTGTCAAAGGATTTTTTCGTGGAAAAAAGATTTTCGACCTTATTTTTATGATCTTAGCACTGGCATTCCTTTATTTCAACACGAATATACCGAAACGTCTCGCGTGACACCGCGGCATGCTGCTGCACGTCACTGCATTACAAGGGATGCCGCGGCACTCCGCTGCGTTACGTGAAACGCATAGGTTACTTTATGCTGTTAAAGGAATGTGAGTGCTAACTAATTGAAACAAGGTTGAACTTTTAAACAGCACAGTGCTAAACTAAGTTAGCGCCCGAACGCGGCTGCATTTGTCACGAAGTGGATTGCCACGGGATCCTTTGGCATATCGCGGGATGCCACAGGATCCTTCGGCATGCCGAAGTGTGCCTTGCCACGCCGTGCCATGCCGTGCCGTCTGTGAGCACAGGCCCTAATAAGTAGCTGTCGTTCAACAGAATAAACTCAAGATCGAATTTCCGAAATCATACATTACAAGAGAATGCTCTCGGCTAATATTTACCTTTATAAGTATTATCCTATATAAATGTAAACCTTTGTAAATGTTTAAAAATGTGTAGAAATGCTTTTTTTTTTGTTTGGATCATTATCAGTGGCGTAGCGTGCCTTAGACGAGCCCTGTATCAAAATTTGTTGGGGGCCCAAATGAAGGGTAATTTCACAAAAGGAACAAAAACGCTCGCATTGAAATAAAATAATTATATATTGATTATAAGTTATTACTTACAATTAATACTTCTAGGAACTAAGCTAGCCAAACAATTCAAATCGAATATACACCTTTCTTGCTTTTTGTTCGGCGAATTGTTGTTATTTATTAAATCATGCATAGCTTAAGACTATTTCCACCACTGGTGTTCTCTTTTTCTTTCACTCATGTTTTTCACAAATTAAACTTATTAACCAATATATAATTACAGGAACAAGATTTTATTAGACCGGCCATATAAAAGTCGGAAATCCGTTTCGAAAAAAAGTATTGAAAAAATTCCTCTGGATAGGCTCGTAATTTGGCTCTTTTTACATAATATTGACTATCTTGCAATCTTAGGATGTTAAGGGGATACCCAGTAACAATTATACAGCAACAATGCAATCGCAATCAGAAAATCATCGTCAATATTCGCTGGCAGAATGTCTGGACTCAATGCCTAGCGTCTCTCAACTGAGCCTTGTTAAGCCGGCCACATACAGTCGGAATTCCGTTTCAAAAAACCGTTTCGGAATATCGATTCGGGATTTCCAACGCAGCAAATCCATATAAAATCAAGGACCTATCACACACGTACAGTAGTTTTCGGTTCGAAATTTTCTTCGATCGAATTCCGCATGATTGCCTGTGCGTTCGGAATCCCGCACGGAAAAAAGCCGTACCGAACGCAAGTCTTCCATAGATTTTGTATGAGTCGCATCACACATAGATACGTTAATTCCGTACGGAAAGCACCGAGTGTGCGTCGCACGACCGAAGCGAGTAGGTATGTTTATGTATGTTTTTATATGTAATCTTTTATGTGTTTTCTTTATTATCTATTTTTGTATGTGTATCTCTTTTCGTAACCTTTCCTCTTATTTTGTTTAATAATTCGTCGAAAGAGTTTATAGACATTTGACTCTTTTTACATTATTGACAAGTTAAGGGGATGCACTCAATAACAATGATACAGCAACAATGCAATCGCAATCACAAAAACGTCCATATTCGCTTACAGAATGTCTGGACTCAATGCATTGCGTCTCTCAACTGAGTGTATTTACGGAATCTCGAATCGATATTCCGAAACGGCTTTTCGAAACGAAATTCCGAATGTAAGTGGCCGGCCTTAAACGGGGGATTCCCGCAATAACTGATGTATACTTTTTTTTCTTTGTTTAAAAAACGTTACCCCCACACTATGATTTTCTCCTGTATCGTGGAGGCAGTTTACAAACATAAATTGCACAAGGACAAACATCCAGACCCGGAACAATTATTTGTAGGCCATACAAATACTTGTTCCGTGCGGGATTCGAACCCGCGGCCCCCAGCGTTGCAACTCATTGCTAAGCCACTGTGCCACGGAGCCGTCAAAATCAACTGACAGTGACACGCGTCTCGTCTCGTCGCAGATTTAGTTATCTGTGGTCGCAGGTCAATCGTGACATAAGGCGTTCTGTGTTGCCAACTTTTGGGTGCCCGCTTAACCCGGGGGAAAAAAATAGATTCCTTTTTTGACTTTCGTAATTTTTGAAGTCAAAACTTCTTTAGGCACGTTGGGCACTTTTTATGATATGTTTTTTTTTCTCGAGAATTACGACCTAGGAGTAGGAGGAGATTGTGGATAACATTTTACGAATTTTTGCTTACACACGTTCGGGGCCCTCGTACCTCGGGGACCCCGTATCATTGATACGGCTGATATGGCGGCGGTAGCTACGCCCCTGGTCATTATCTTGGCATATCATTTCATTTTTGCAGAGTGTGGATTGGATACTTTTTACATAACTATGTACAATTTTTTGAAACTTAAATAATTATTTTAAGCGTTTGTGTGACGTGATAATTGAAACAGTATTATAATATTTATTAAAATCTATACGTATACTTAACCAGGTTTTAAATTCACCAAATACCAATTTCACTAGCACATGATGCGCCATAGCAAATAAAAACCGGCCAAGTGCGAGTCGGACTCGCGCATGAAGGGTTCCGTACCATCGTAATACACGTTTCTAGTAGAAGAGCCCATTTAAATTTTTATTATTTGTTGTTATAGCGGCAACATTATATATACACTATATGGCAACATTAGAAATACACATTCTGTGAAAATTTTAACTGTCTACCTATTACGGATCATGAGATACAGCCAGCTGACAGACAGACGGACGGACAGCGGAGACTTAGTAATAGGGTCCCGTTGGTTACTCTTTGGGTACGGAACCATAAAACTAACAAAACTAATAGAACGACCGACGACGAATATTAGCATATTCATTTCAAACGTCGAACCCAAAACCAAACTGTTAATCGTGAGTAGTATTGCTAGTATTAGATTATAGAGTATGCACTTACCAGCCCATTTATTAGTCGTGATGGGTGAACAAAACTTTCAAAAGTAATGGTCATATTCATACAAGAAGATGATTTCATTCAGCCTGTAATAGGCCATTGCTGGTCATTGGCCTCTTCCATAGAATGCTATGAACTCTCTCTTCTATAGAAACACTGTCCTGAACCAACTTTTTTCAGTAAGGGTCGTATTGGTTTTTTAAATGTAATTGTCTTTTGAGACTACCTGATATGTGTGACATATGTAACCAACAGATGTCCTTTGTCTTAGGCGGCCATTACACGCCTAGGCAAGCGTCAATCAGTTCGATCAATCATGATTGATGTTTGAATAATAGAATAATTTCGACATTACACGATCATTCTGACTGATCGTCAGTCAAACTCAAAATTTCAGAGGGAAAGGATGGATATTCATAAAAAAAGGCCTGTGTTGCAATTTTGATTGCAATTTTGATTGCAATTTTGATTGCAATTTTGATTGTAACTTTGTGTAAAAAACGTATAAAAAGAAGGCGCTCGGTAAAAAATTGGCTTTTAAAAAGGGATTTCTATACCCATATTAACTTATTGACTGACGGGTTTTACGGGTTTTAAAAGAGGATAAAGATTAAGCAAATTATTTTCGCATGAAAGATGCTTGTTTTGATAAGTTACTGGTCTAGGTAATACCATAAAAGCTATAACTCCCGAAGAAAAACTAGGAGCAGCGTTGCGATATCTCGCTACTGGTAGAAGTATTGAAGACATGAAGCTTAGATGTTATAATTTTTTTTAATTCTCGGCGGTAGTTGGATTTAATAAAATAATTTTTTCTTCTCGTCATCTATGGTAGCGTTTTTCTAATTTTTCTCAAAGTGGGCAGCAACTTGGTCAATTTTTCATTTCTGCAATCAAATAAACATCAAATAAACGACAACATACCTACTATGCGTTTCAAATAAGAAGCACATCGCGTTATTGTTACTTACTTTTAATTTTGGTAGCGATGTTTGGTAAATAATACATATACATACCTTTAAACTAAGTTCATTTTCGATTCGCCATTTAACTGTAATTTAATATCTTGAAAAGAAAAAAAAAAACAATGGGAAAATTGTAATATTTAATATCATTTTACCTATTTTAATTTATGAAAAATTTAACGTTGCTAACGCTACTTTTACGTAATTTAAAATATCAACGCGATGTGCTTCTTATTTGAAACGCATTTATTTATTTAAATAGTTTAGGACGAAAAAGCTTACCTTTTATATTTATTCGTATACCCTGCGTTTTCATGTCCAACAACTCGGGAGAGCCTCAAAATTTAAAATGAAATCTTTTTCTGGCTGATGCACGTTTCGCGGGAGTGGCGACGGGCTGCGCGAGCGCGTGGAAGCCGCCTCTTCAATACGAGTATATTCTGCGTCCGCCTTCTTTGCTGTTCAATCAAAATTCGTGACTGATAGTTGATTGACGTAAAATCAAAATATCCAGATATTTGTCAATCAATTTCATGCAACCGTCAATCACCGCATTACACAGTAGGTCATTCGTCAATCACAACCGTGATTGTTGTAAAACTGACAGCAAACCTACTGTGTAATGGACGTCTTAAAACTATATTGTTGATGTAGAATAATTCTTCTATCGAAATGCTCCAGAAAAGTTATAAAATAATTTGTACCTCAAATATTTTAGAGTAAATAAATAAAAAGTCTCAATTCAGCAGGACTATTCAAAATAACGTATGAAACGGCATCGATAGGTCTTATGACCGATGTTCCCATTTCATAACATTTTCATAATATACAATTTATAAAATGAAAAGAAATTTAATATCTTTTCAGAAGCACCATCACTAGATTTATAATATTCAATTAATCATTGTGTTATTATCAGCGGTTAGTACCAAAGAGTATAATATATTAGTACCTTCAAAGACTAAGCTAAAACGTAATGAATACTCTTTGGACAAAGCTGGTATAAATATAGCTCAACCTTAGTCTTTCTATCGAAACTCATCTGACAAATTTATTACAAAAAATTTAAAAATCGAAACGTCAATCAACTAAACGCCTCATAAATTTTAACTCATCTCCAATAATCTATGCTTATCACACCAGACCCCAAAACACCAACCATTTAAATCATCAAGACTCCGGCATGCAGATACTGCAAGAACAGAAACCTTTTATCAACAAGATCAAAAACATGAACGTTAACATATCTATACGGGATGTGTCCTCACATAACTTCGAAGTTAAAGAAAAACAGTCTTCGGATGCCTCCTTGCGGTTGATGCATCCGGTAGCTAGCGGAGACAATGTGGCCACAGATTTGAACGCCAGTCAAAAGTTTAAAGAGGAGTTGCCTACACTCGTACCTTGTTGTGAGGGCAAAGAATTGCAGGTAAGAGAGCAATGATTATTCGTACACAACATAAAAATATAATTTTTATTAATTTTGAGTGAACAGATAAGCTTGCAGGTTATTTGATGGTTTATGATCACTTACATTAATACATTCATGAACCCAGCTCCAGGCGAAAAGGTAATGTTTTTGACCCTTGCAAACTACACTAGAATGTGTACTTTATGAAATTAGTTACTCGACGAACTTTGGGAAAAGTAACTCGGGCATTCTCTGCGAAATAAAATCAGTATCAATCAGGATATTCGCATCTAAATCAGAGTAGCTAACATAGTCACAAGGAAAATGGCAAAGTTCGGTTCTATAGGCCGACACGACACCCGATGGAAAAGAAAGGAAACCGAATAGCAGTCCCGCACCTGCAAGTGCGGTATAGAGCGACCAATTATTTATGATGCTTTGACACACCAAGATGATTATGAAAAATCATACGTACCATATCTACATACCAACCATTTATACGTAGGTAGAGCCATGCTGAAGCTGTATCAGTAGTTTAGTTGTAGCACGAATGGGCCGGCTCGACCGGGAAGAACCACGCACTCACAGAATACCAGCGTAAATTGCAGCTCAATGCTGCTGTGTTTTGTATGCTGGATGTAGAGTCGTCTCAGTCCTCAGGGGTAACAACGCATCTGCATTTTGATTCTTAATAGAGGATAAACGTAGATGTCTATGGGCATCCACTTACCATCATGTGGACTGTGTGCTCGGTGCTCGTTTCTGTCGTCACCCTTATTCTATAAAAGAAATATACAGGTACGACCTAATGATGGATTTAGGGATAGCTGTCGGGGACTTAAGTCTATGTTCAACAATGAGGAATATCTAATAATATTATTCTAGGTACTTAAGTACACCGTAATAATTGTGCGGTCTTGTAGAATGGCTCAATTACCTAATGTCATCTCCCAATGTACGTTGAAATCTACGACGAGTTACAGCACCTGACATTGTGATTAAAACCGTCTGGCATGACAATTGCGTGAAATTGTCCAAACTTGGCAACGTCTTATTAATTACATATTCTATTGCTTATATATCAACTAAAGGGTTTCGAAGTTAACAGTCAAGTTGAATAAGAGCAAAAATTTTAAACATATTCCTTTTTGTAACGTTTTAATCAGGAACGTTAAAGCAAGTTATCGTACTTTCAAAAAACTTGAAAATGTTTTCGAATCTCCAAACATTTAACTAAAATTACATAGCAAGAAAAACCAATAGACTTCTTTTCACCAAAAGATCGAATAAAATTAATCAAAATCGGTTGTTATAGAACATTCTAGTGGTCGAACAAAATCACACCCGCACCACATCACATCAATCAGTCACTCTGAATTCTTTTCTATCAGTATATTCTATCGCCCACTTTCAATTCGGTTTCAATCTATCCGTATGTCGAAAGTAATGAATAATGCACTAAACTGAATAATTGTCAAGGAAAAAAGAGTCTACAATATAATAATAATAAATATAAAGAAAATTAGAAAGCGCTGACGAAATACCCAAGCTAAAGAAAAAATAATTTAAAACCGTGACGACTCTAAGAGTCGTAAAAATTGTTTTGCGCTTTATAATTGCTATACGTTATATCCATTATTCACTTTTTTTTCTTTTATGGTTAACAGGTTAAGATTATTTATTAGGTACTCAAGAAGAATATAATTGAAATGCGGGATTTAAATACAGGGTAAATTTCTTTTCAATTTTTCTGCAGGCAATGCAAAGCAACGTTGAAGAATCAAAATGACGTTCTGCCTTAATATGTGTAGCACATCTCTAAAGTTCTGTCTTTAGCACTAACCATCAGAATTAAATACATAATATATCAAAAGGAGACAGAGATTGTATGTTCGTGTTGTAGGTCTAGGATTATAGGACTACCTCTGTGGTCTGGTGGTCGTAAGCATGACTGCTTATGTGGTCCCGGGTTCGAATACCTAGTCGGGTCAAAATCACTTGAGTATTGTGTCAAGAAATTCTCAGTAGCAGCCCGGAGTCAGGAAGTTGGCGTTGTTTCACCTCCGTGCCTCGGAAAGCACGGTTGTTATAGAAAATACCGGAATACCACGTTAAACTGGTAGAGCCATGCTGCAGCTATTAGTAGTATAGTTGTAGCACGAATGGGTCGGCTCGACCGGGAAGGACCACGCTCTCACAGAATGCCAGCGTAAAATAGCAGCGTAACGCTGCTGTGTTTCGTATGGTAAGTGTAGAGAACCGAAAACCCTTTTACTGGAAACGAGGCATTCCATCTTAGTCCTCACGGGTGACAACGCATCTGCATTTTGATTCGTAATCGAAGATAGATGTAGATTATGTAGACCACAGCAACCACTTACCATCAGGTAGACTGTGTGCTCGTTTGTCACCCTAATACTATAAAAAAAGCACGTAAAGGCGGTGGTCCTGCGCCTGATCTCTCCGGTTGGGTCAGATTGCCGGCCCATCGGATAATTTGAGATAAATAGGTAGCGCACCTGTACTTGCCCTACAATCCTATCCTATGCAGATGGCTAGTCTCCGTTAGCCGGTCTTACCGAAATTTGGTCCCGAGGACATTATTAGAATGTGGGTATAAATACTTCTTTAACAACCATTATTATGTATTTTTCTTACCGAAATCATGTTAAGCATTAAAAGATGTTTTAAAACTACGTATCTTAAACCTACACTTCGAACCAATTTAAGATAAATCAAGATTTGGTACGAAGTGGACTTTCGGCAATCTCCATGAAACATGAAAACGTTATCCATTGTCTGAGCATGTCGCAGACATCCGAGAGAACACAAATGCATCCACCAGGACTGGTAAAGGTAACGAATATTTTTGAAACTGATAGTGCAAGCATATTTTTTTATCGATTATATCAAAAAGACTGAATAATATATAGTAGATATTGTATTTTACTAGGTGGTAGAGTTCCTTTTCTGCCTTAGTGTCCGTCTGAGTAGGTAATAGCCAAATAGCAGTGCTTGCCTGATGTGTCTGAAGAGCATAGAGAGCCACTCATAGTTATAGTATAGTGAGCCAGTCATAGTTATAGTATAGTATAGTTATAGTATAGTAGCAGGCTGTGAGGCATTCCATCTTAGTCCTCAGAGGTAACAATGCGTCTGTATCCTTTTTCTTTGAAGTTGGCTGCAGGTGTACATGGACTGTAGACATCACCATCAGGTGGACTGTAAGTTCGCTTGTCATATCATTTTTATAAAAAAAATATTTATTTGGAATCCATATCTATCTCCATTGGCTGCTAAATTATGTTCAGTTGTCGTTTCGGTCGAGATCGACCAGGAGAATGTTACACAATCCACGAAAGGCATTGTGTTTAAAGCAGCTTCAAATTCTCAGAAATTGTTCCCTACGAAGACGTTAACATACAGTGTATATTAATATCTACGTCGGCTTTCTACAGCACCGAAACTCGTTCCGTTCACTTCATCGTCCGGACCTTAAACGGGTACCTTACCTTCGACGAATGACTCCTGACGAGTTGGAGATGCTGTTCCGTGGCTATGCTGATCTACCTACCAATGGATCTGTTACAACTGGTACGATCCTTCTATATTAATGTTTAATAAAATAAAATTTATGCTGCAGAAGTGAGTGGCAGAGTCTGCAAGGGACGCTCTAAATGAAAGTTTATCGACCAACTTGGCGTTTTATTACAGATGAACCAAATTAAGCGTACCCTTAACTGGCGAGAATGTATGCTTAGATATATGGATGTGTATGAAGAGAGAAAGGTCTCTGCTTATCTCTCTGGGTGACAAGCATGACATGACAGTTTATAATTAATAGAATCAGGCGTTACTTTGGAAGTCCATTAAATTAAAAATGTTAAAATAAATTTGCCAAGATCCGCGTAATAAAATAAAATGATGTGTCTTACCTAGTTTCAAGAGCCTTCCCTCAATTGCGTGCACTATAACCGTCACGTTAGTGGTCAGCCACCGCAGAGTCTACTTCAAGTGAGGATTCCTCGTGTAGAGGCGGAACACGTGTCGTATTATCGACGGTGGTGTGTAAGAGGCGACAGAGGAAAACTGAAACTCGCTTGGATTGGGGACATATTTAACTTGATAATAATTAAAACAAGACTATTAATAGTTTATTACTTGCAGGCAATAGCACGCTTTGTACAGTATCGGACGTTCGCCCTACCACAGAAGAAATTCCAGTCGGCATGCGTCTGCATGGTGCACGTGCGAGACTATACACGTCCGTTCTGGCCGGTGCCAAGGCCGGGGATCAACCTGAGTAACATTATCTTCTTTTAACCACATCTTACAATAGAAATAATATGCCTCATAATATGTTCATACTTGCATCCGTAATTATGACGATTTTTTACTAGACGATTTATTATTAGCAACTAATGAATCGATTATTATATTTTTTATAGAAGCGGGGCAAACGAGCATGCGACTCACCTGATGGTAAGTCAACCGCCGCCCAAGAACAACAGCAACACCAGGGGAATTGCAGGTGCTTTGCCGGCCTTTTAAAAAGGAGTAAGGTAATTTCTTGAAGGTCTCCAAGTTGTATCGGTCCGGAAAAATCAGCGGTGGTAAACGACTCCACAAAGAAGTCGTGCGAGGAAAAAAGATCATAGTAAATCACACAGTAGTGGACCGCCAAGTATCGAGATGATGTGGATGGTAACGTGAGTTTTGTCGCGACGTGCGTTGGTGAATGGTGAAATTTGACGGCCGGATTTAATATGAACAATTTCTCAGAGCACTCCCCGTGGTAAATGCGATAGAAAATGCAAAGAGGTGCAACATCTCTTAGCAGCGCCAGTAAATCCAGCCGATCAGATAGAACTCGGTCGTCGACGAATCGAGCCGCTCTGCGCTGGATGCGGTCAAGTGGAAGGAGCTGGCATTGGGAAGCGCCGGCCCTGAGATGAGAACAATATTGCAAGTGAGGCTGAACCTACGCCTTGTAAAGTTGCAAGTGGTGTGCCGGCATGAAATACTGTCCCGCTCTCCTGAGTACGCCAAGCTTTTTAGAGACCAATTTATCTTTTCCTTCGAAGTGACCATGAAACTCCACGTCAATCGATATGTTGACGCCGAGGATTCCGAAACTGGCTAAGACAACAAGGGGAGTGCCCTGAAATTGAGGAGATACGACAAAAGGGTTCTTTTTTTGCGGTAAACGCGCAAACTTGTCTTCTGGGGATTGAACTGGGCTAGATTTAGTCACCCCCAATCCGAGACTTTGTTCAACGAAGACTGGACTTCGGACACAAGTTTGTTCCGGTATAATCGCGAATATTTTCGCGAATAATATTGGCACGAAAAGCATCACCTGTGCATAGCAATGTCTGCATAGCAATGAATGCTACTGGTTTGCAACATCATTGATATGTAGAAGGAACAGCGTAGTTGTAGAAATAGCAGAAATATATAAGATATACAGAACATATATTATAATAGTAGAAATAGCACGCAGCCTTGTGGAACACCAGCATTAATAGGCTTGTAATTGGAACATGTATCGTCTACTACGACCTTGATACTCCGATCAGCAAGAAAACTAGTGATTCAATTGCACAATTTCTCGGGAAGCCCATAGGAAGGGAATTTCGAAAGAAGCGCTTTGTGCCAAACCCGATCGAAGGCCTTTGCTATGTCCAAACTAACGGCCAAAAGGGACTCAGGTAGACCAGAAGATCACCAGCTGAGCGACCCCGACGGAAACCGTACTGGCGGTCACTAATCAGTTGGTGATCCTGAAGACACCTCATGAGCTGGCAGTTTATAATGGTTTCCATTATTTTGGAGAACAAGGAGGTGATGGCGATAGGCCTGTAGTTGGATAGGTCTGAGCGGTCGCCTTTTTTAGGGTTTGGGTGCACTAAAGCTGTCTGTCGGTCGACTGTAGTTCGAGACTACGCCTAGGGATAGGAGTATTGGAAAAGACGCATTAGGACCGGTGCCAACACGGACTTGTTGACGTTCAGGGAGAGGAGTGCTTTGCGCACCGAGCGCTGTGTAAACTCTACATCCGGCATGGAGCCCTCACACCGCGGGATGGTCGGCGATGTGTTCCTCCGGCGAGTTGGACGCTAAAAGAGAACCTAGAAGATCGGCTTTCTCCTTTGCGACACGTCCTCTTTGTGCAGGGAAGTTCCTTTGGACAGCTTTGGCGAGAGACCAGAATGCACGAGTTCCCAAAGGAAGGGGAACTAGTTTCTCGCCAATTTTGCCAATGTGCTCTAACTTTTCCTTCGCAATGACTCTTTTGAAGGACCTGGAGGCGGAATCATACTTCTTTTTAAGAGCACTGGTGTTTACATCCCGGGAAGTCGATGCGTCAGCGCAGGCCCAGAGCACTCTTGCTAATAGCGCGATACAATTTTACAGGAGCGACCAAACCATGGCTGGGATCTGCCTCCGATGGGCACTACAGATGATGGAATAAAAAGTTTCATTCTCTGAAGTACCACATCAGCGACTGAGTCAGCAACGTAAGGATCATCCAGCGAGAAGCGATCCCGTCCTCAAGGTTAGGATGCAAAAAGACCGCAACCTGTTCAATCAGCCGACCTGAAACGTGAGTGGCACTATAACTCCGGATCAGACAGTGGTCCGAAGAGTTAAGGGGGGCATCGACGGAGACCTGATATCAGTCCGGATTAGAGGTGAAGGTGCGAACAGAAAATGTGCATGAAACTCCACATCTGGAATTAGCGTAGGCGAAATAACCAGTATTGTCAGACTATATGCCAAGGCAAAGTCATAAACAGATCTTCTCGCCCGATTCCCTGTTCGGGCGTGATCAGTTAAATGAGAACCAAGCCATTCAGCGTGGCGGGCATTAAAATCACCAAGGATCACGATCTCTGCGGATGGGAGCTGTTGTAGCACGGAGTCTGCAGCCATTTGGACGTGGTCGATGAGTCGGCATTTCCGCTATGGGACCTATAGAGGCACCCATAGACGCGGGGATGGTCGTCGCTGTCTACGCACAGCCAAAGGATGGACAGGTCCCCGTACCTTAAAGACTGCCGCGGCGTCGTGAATAGATGTTCTCTCTGATGTATACGCAAACTCCAACCCGAGTCACAAAGAAGTGTTCTAATTTGTACCCCGGGTATGAGAGAAATGAAGTATGAGCCGGAGGGGACACCTGCGTCTCGGTTAGAAAGAGCAAGGCTAGCTTCGCCGTCTCCAGACGGTAGTGTAGTGGTAATGGACAGCGTTAAGGTTCGAATGAAATCCCCTGATGTTAACATTCAGGAAGTGTAAGGTAGCTTGGGCGTGGATGCTCAGCGAGGGATTATCCAATACCACGGGTGATGGTACCCTCCTGGTTGGATCTCCGGCTACCTGCACTTACCAGGCGAAACGAGATTGTGGTACCTCCCCGGTTCGAGCCGGCCGTGCGACAGTAAAAGCTGTCTACCATTGTTAAATGTATCGATGTACCGATGTAATGGTCGATGTTCTTAATGTAATCCTCTACCCTATTCCTAGGTGTCGTAAGAGGCGACAGAGGGAAATAGGTGATGAGCAACAGCATCTTTCTGATAACTCAAAACAATAAAAACTGCGGTTGCCAACCCGCTTGCTAAGCGCGGCAACAATGACAAATAATCTATGGGAGAGGCCTGTGTTTAGACAGCAGTGGAACTGTTCACATTTATAAACCGAATCATAGTTTATTTCAATTCACCTTAGCAATTTATAAAAAAAATCGATTACTTTTGGGGATGTTCTTTCCACAGAAAGATGAAGTGAAGTAAGAGGTGCTGAAAAGTAAAAATTAAAATAAAATTAGCCCAGTTTTTATGATACAATCAATTGTTCACTGTCCAATTCTACATCTAGGAATTTTAATCGCAATAGCTTTTTCAGCAAAATACATGAATCTAGATAGGCAATACAATAAAATAATTTTTATTCAATATATATCTCATGTGTAATCCTTATTGAAAGTCTTTTTTTACTTTACCACTGGTTCGAAAAAACCCTCTGTCCTGGGAAGAACCAGCAAGAAACCCAGCGGAGCTTTTTTTTAAAGTAAATTCTACATTAATGGTTGTACAAACTATTTACACAATTTTAGAAACTGCTTGGTAGCGACCACCTCATTCCCTTTTTATACAGTTTCAGCTTAACAAAACATTTAAACTTTGTAATAGTGTAACCATTAAAACCTGACAGAAATGAGTTTTCCCCCCTTTTCAACGACCTCGATATTTCTCAGACATATAGCATAACATACTGAATTCCCTTACGTCAATACGTCAAGGGCAGGATATATTTCAGTAAAGGCTAGTCAACGTGTTATTAAAAAAGTCTTTTTTTTTCAGCAACACATCGAATGCAGAAGAGTACGACACCACTGTTCCCGAAATAGCAGTACCTGAAGATGAAGTACAATTGAACGAGGAATTACAAATTATTCTACCTCCGCGCTGTGACGATACTGTCGAATCTACAACTACCACTTCCACAGAAAATAACACAAATTAAAACTCATCGCCAAACGTTTAAAAAGCTTTTCTTCGGCGAATTGTTATATAAGAATATACGGCGGCGCAGCCAAAAACTATATTCAAAAGTAATGCTACTGCGCCCACAGAAAACTTTTCAACGAAGGATAAGGAAATGAGGCTTGAGTTTTCTACGAAGTAATTGAACGTATTAGTTTAATTCAATATCTAGAAAGAAATAAAAACATTAAAACATGTACGTTCTATAACTGACTATACAATATACATATATTAAAACGACTTTATTAATATTAAAGTTGTTTGATTTTTATGGACATCTGCAACCATCTTCAAACAAAAAAGACTACAAATGCATTGTCACCTCTGTGAACTCTTAGATAGATCGCCTCACAGCCTGTTAATATACTGATTACTGACTCTCTATGCCCTTCAGACTGTACACAGCATTGTACACACTGCTTAGCGACAGAAATAGATAAGAGGGTAATAACTACCTGACGGTCTTCTAGGCAGAAAAGTAGTCCGAGTAGACTGTGAGACATCTCTCCTTAGTCCTCAGCGGTGACTATCAGCTGCTTACCAGCATGTTGACTGTTAGCTCATTGTCACTCTAAATTGAAAAAAAAGTAATTTCGGCCCTTCTCTATGGTTACCGTAAAACATCGTGAGGAAACCTGCATGACTGAGAAATAAAAATAAAAAAATATTTCGATGACGAAGTTCCCCAACACGCATTGGAGCAGCGCGGCGGACATTTCCTTGCCCTAAAACCCTCTCAGAAATGAGAGGAGGCCTGTGCCCAGCATATAGGCTGTTACTTTACTTTTGCAGTTACCGTTAACGTCATAGACTTAGAATAATATACTGGCGCCTAAGTTTATGGTTACCGTTACAGCCTATTAGGGTACACTGCTGAATATAGGCCTCCCCCATAGATTGTCTCATATTTGCCATAGTTTTCCCGGGTTATTCCGTTTATCCACCCTAGAGTGGATACTCGGAATTCACTTTTTGATTGTTGTTCCGCCTTTCCACCCAAGTACAGTTCAACAGAAAATATATTCATACTTTAATATATTATTGATACATTTTTAATAGCCACAAGCTTAAACAAAAATCACATTACATATTGCATTTAAATCAAATTAAACTTCCTCGTTTTAAATAATAATAAGTAATTTATAAATTCTGCAATATGTCCAGGAGTTGACCAACACTAATTTCATTATTTAGTAGACGTAATTGTATATTTTATGTATAAATTCGTCTCTTATACAGTACATTTGCAATCTTTTTCTAAATTTCTTTGTTACAACATGGTTACAACAGATGTGTCCGTTTTTTGCGAGCAACCCAAAAACTTTACTAAATTTGGATGTTTGTCTTTAATTTCATTTGATATTGTCTTTTGCCAAGATTCCAATGAATTTGTAGTTCTGTGGGACACTCCGAATGAATTCCAAACGGCCACGTAATTTTCGTCGTCGAGCCATGTCTTTTCATAGTAATTCACAAACGCCATCATATTATCATCATTATTCAATGACGTAAATTATGTATCATCGAATGATATTAAATTGAACAATTAAAAGTATTTCAGTTTTGACCTTTAAACAAGAAGTAGGATATAGTAGTATGTATTTATTTTTATAAGTATGCTAATGTCTACTAAGTAATCTTAGGCTAGTTTCTATCATGTTTTTATAAACGACTGTACACAGCCGAGGGAGAAAATCGGAAGAAAAAATAATATATGAATTCCGATTATCCACCCCGTCCGGGGTGGATAACCGAACTTGCGTTTCCGACTATCTACCTTAGGGTGGATAAACGGAATAACCCGTTACCACGCTTGGAAAGCGGAAGGAGCTGCTACCCATCTCCTGTTGTTTCCATTTGTTTCCCTTTGTCACCCCTTACGACACCCACGGGATGATATGGGGTAGTGGATATTCTTACACCGCCACTACACGTTGTCTCCTACAATTATTTTTATCAATACACTAAAGCATTTAATGTGACCTGTTAAATTTGATGCTTTTAAATAATAAAGACCACATAATCTATACAAATAAATAAAATTTAAGTGTCCGTTTGTAATGTAAAAATCACATATTTTACTAAATGCATATGAAAGTATATGCGGTTCTTATAACAAAAAACAATTTCAAAATTTTTTGTCTGTCTGTCTGTTTGTTCCGGCTACTCTCCGAAATGGCTGGACCAATTTTGACGGAACTTCTACTGGCAGATAGCTGATGTTATATGGAGTAACTTAGGCTGCTTTTATTTTAGAAAAACAGGATTTCGCGCAAAAAAAAATCAAAACCTATGAAATCCAACCGTAATAAATTCCACGCGGACGAAGTCGCGGGGAACAGCTAGTATTACATAAATTTTTTTGAGTATGGTACTAGGCGAGCATCTTACTATGTGTAAGAGGTAGGTACACTGACCTCTATATATACAAGTAGGTAGTTAACAACGAATTGTTACAAATAGTATTTGCGTTGTAGCATGGTGCGTATGACAGCTCACGCCTATGAAGTTTCGTATTTTTTTACATAAACTGTCATACAGATATTGTTGTACTTCATAGGTGGATAACGCCCACTTACGATAGTGATGTGCCACGCTAAACTATGCCATGCCATAACGAACAACCACAGACTGTCGAAATCGGTTTTGGAATAAATCGAATATATAAATATCACGTAAATATCTATTGGAATTGGAACTAATCGTTCAACAAATTCTGATTTTCTGTTTCCGATGCATGAAGAAAAATTATTCGTTGGCCAGCTCAGGCAAAAAATAATAATTATAAAGCAAATTGCGCATTGTATCAAAAAGACTTTATCATAACTCATGGCGGCCAAAATGGCTACAAAAAACATATTTTTTATTTTTATTTCATTAGATTTGTAAACCAAATTCTTGATTATATTTACCTTCCGTCCCGAACACTAATACACATATAACGAAAGGCACTAGCACTCGTACTTTGAAAAGCTGCCGGTGCAGTCAACGCCGTACTAAAAATTACAGATGCTGGCAGCCATTTTATTTGTATAAATGTCAATATGAACGTTGCAATCAACATGAAATAGAAGATGATTTTTATTTTCAAATTAATACATAGTATAATCTATACATTGTTGTCTGTTTGTAATATCAAAATAACAGCATTTTACTAAATACATATGAAAGTATAACAAAAAGACAAAAACAATTTTTAAAATGTTTGTCTGTCTGTCTGTTTGTTCCGGCTTATAGCTGGCACTGGCAGATAGCTGATGTTATAAGGAGTAACACAGGCTACTTTTATTTTAGAAAAAGAATTAGGATTCCGCGCAAAAAAATTAAAACCCATGAAATCCAATCGTAATAAATACCAAGCGGGCGAGGTCCGGGAACAGCTATTATGTAACTATTATGTCATAATTTGTATTAAACTTTAACTTAATTTTACATGCATTGTAGTTTATAAAGAAATATATGTTTCGGTTTTAATTTTTATATCGATAGCTAATCGATAATTTTTGCTTTGCTTTGTGTATCGTTAATCGTCTTTTCTAAATCGATTTAACATTGATCCATCTCTGGACACGCCAAACTGTAAGCTGTCATCCGCATAATTTTTTTTATAGGATAGGGTGATAAACGAGCACACAGTCCACCTGATGGTAAGTGGTTGCTGTGACCCATAGACATCTACATCTATCCTCAATAAAGAATCAAAATGCAGATGCGTTGTCATCCGGGAGGACTAAGATGGAATGCCTCTTTTCCAGTAAAAAGGGTCTCCGGTTCTCTACACTCACCATACGAAACACAGCAGTGTTAAGCTATAACGCAAAGACTATAATAAAGCAAACTGACTTAAATTAACAAAAGCCTATATTTTACTCTTCCCATGAAGACATCCACACTGTAATCTGATGAAAAGACAGATGCTGGCAACTTATTCCAATCCTTTGCATGTGTTCAACATGACGAACGATGAAGCAAACCGTATAGTTTGAATGCGTTGTAAGTCGACAACGAAGGGGTGAAGACTGGACGAGCGTCTGGTTGTCTGATGGTGGAAGGGAGAGGGAGGAATTAAGTTAATAAATAATAAGGCAATAATTCCTGCGCACACTCCGAAATGTAGAATATTTAGATTAGTCCTAAAACTTCTAAAACTTTGTTTACATTTGCATAAAATTAAATAGTAACAGACGATCCATAGTGCTACGTCGCGTCGCGTCGTATGTGTAATATCGAATCAGTGTATGTAGAACCTTAGTGCATACTATATTAGCAATTTTCCCTGTAATTAATTAAATTTTTTGTTACTGGCAAAAAGAAAAATTGAGGGCCGTCATTTAGACTTTAAAAAATATTTACTTAATATTATTCCTAAAGAAAGAAAACAATTATAAATGGTGTGAATTTATATTGAATAACTTTGCCACAATATTATTACATCAGATCCGAACTTACTAACATATCCTGGAACCGTACAAATATAACAAAATGTAAATGAAACAACTTATAAACAACACATTCTTATGTCACAAACGCTGCATGATTTATAATGTATTTTAATTGCACTTTGAACAATTTCTTGGTACTTAAATTCTTTATTATATGGATAGATTACCATAATACTATTTATAATAAGCTTAATTTGTTTTCAAGTGTTAAAGCCGTTCATAAGAACATTAGCGATGTAAGCAGTTGCTTATAATGGTAAACAAACATAGCACGGTGTTTACATTTTATCAGCAATTATAGTGCAACATTATCATCACTAAGTGAATGGGATCTTACCCGGAATTCGAAGACATTCTCGAGTTTAAACCTCAAATTTACAATGTCAAAATTTAAGTCTATGTTACACAAATTTTGTTATTGTGAATTTTAAGGTTGAACTCGAAATTATCTCGTGAGCTTTATTATTACTTTTGTTATGTTAATACAAATCAATTTTAGGGTAACAAAATATAAGTTTACTATATTACTATAACTGGGTAGTTGACACCATCATTAATAAAAAAAAAAAAAACATAAAAATTTTGAATTTGCTACTTTTAGCTATATCTAATACATGGTCACTTTTCCATTTTAAGAGAAATAAGATTTTTATTCTTTAAAAACTTTATTTATTACAAATATGATGTCTGTTTGAATATGAAAATCACAGAAAACTATTGAATAAAACACATGAAAAATATGACGTCATAATTTTTTATTGCAACCTGACTATAATATAATCACAACTCATAAAAGTTATTTCAATTAGTATTGGTGTTAAGTACCCAATTAATTTTGTCTGGATAAAGACTATCATTATTTTAGTGTAGTAATGGTATGAATATATGGCAGAACTTTAAAAAAATATTCATATTCGTTCTTTCGATGAACGCTCAATGCAATGTAAAAAATGAAATTTGATCTTCGGCAATTTTTTTCATAACATACTTGTAATGCTATTAACATTACTAATTCTTCTGTTAACCACTCCAAGTAATCTTTAAATGTTTTTAAACATCTTTAGTAATACCTACAAATATTACTGTTACCGGACTTTTAAATTTTTTTCATTTATCCTAATCAAATCCTACGGTTACGTGCGTTTTCACGGAGATCCGTGGCCTGGTCAAACATGCCCGAATGGAAATAAATGTAAATGTTGTTTACCGTTACCATTACCGCCCATTAAAGTTCACTGCTGAACATAAGCCTCCCCCATAGTTGCCGCGCTTGGCAAGCGGGATGGCAATATTGTTTAGCGTATATTTATTTAAAATTTCTTTATACATATTTAAGTTTTTGTTTCACTAGTATTCCACTAAAATAGTTACATATTTATTTATATACATATTTATTTAGTCATCGTTACAGTCCTTCACAAGTCCACTCCTGAACATAGGCCTCCCCCAAGGAATGCCACCAAACGCAGTCCTGAGCCACCTGAATCCAACTATCAGGTCATCACTCAGCTTTCTTAATATGAAGTGTAGACTACTAGTATTATAGTCCATAACTACCTGTTTACTAGTCTATGTATGTGTGTTTACTAGTGTTGAAATCAGAGATCTATCTGCACTACGAAATATTTATAAATAATTATATAATAATATAAAAGGCACGAATTATAACTTATATATTCGTGCCTTTTATATTACCAACATTATAGTGATGATGTCATTGACCATCGACACCACTGGCGGTGAAGTTTATGAGCCAATATATGCTAAATAACGGTTAACGTGAGGTCAGTATACATTTACTATAGTGGTATTTTTATTGTATAGTACTGTTCGATTATATTATTATATTATTCTAAGATGATTAAATTTTTCTTATCTGCATACCTGTCACTACTTCTGTGTATTGGTTAAAACGTATTCTTGCTGCAAAATAAGAGACTCTATTGCCTCATTGTAATAAAAAGCCACCCATTACTCTTATTTAAAAAAGTGCTTGCAAAAAACAAACCTAAGTTCCTCATTTACCTAATCTGAGTGCATTTATATAAATCAAAATGGTAAGTAAGCACCATTGAAGTCCCTATCTTACGTTAACACGAGAATTTTTTAATAATAATTATCTATTATTTTTTATTTTTTTTTAAATTAATTGAGCTATGCTCTTGGATGGTAATTTTTGTAATAGTAGTTTTATGGAGAGTACATTCTAATTTTAATTTTCTTTTAATTTCTATAACTTCATCTTCAATTAATTCTTTTTATTTCTTAAATTCTTTTTACTATAATATACAGATATTTTTATTGTTTTTTAACCCCCGACGAAAACAGAGAGGTGTTATAAGTTTGTAGTGTGTATCTGTGTATCTGTCTGTGGCATCATAGCTCCTGAACGGATGAATCCGAATTTGATTTAGTTTTTTTCGTTTGAAAGGTGTCTTAATCGAAAGTGTTCTTAGCTGTTTCAAGAAAATCTGTTCTGTCGTTTAGAGATTATCAGCTCGTTATGTTTCGAGGGTTTATAAAAATTTAATTGAAGTTATTCATTTTTAGGGTTCCATAACTTTTCAAATATAGTGTACAGGCTTTTTATTACTGAAAACTAATTTTCTTGTCTTTTTTAATATTTACTGCATATAGATTGCGGCAATTATATGTTCCTGACACACAGACTTTTACAAAGTGTGTCTATGATATTATGATTAATAATAATAATAATTTTTGATTGTGGCTAGACTTTTGAAATAAAATCCAACACTTGTGTTTTAACGAGAGATAAATTTGTTCTCTCATTATCTGTACACTAAAATTACCTTCGTTCGGAAATATGATAAAAAGTAATAAATTTGACTTCTTACTCTATACGAAAGTAAATTTGGTTCATGGTGGAATGTATGAGTGTGATGAAAAACCATGTATCAAAAGTATAATTGTAATATTTATTATCGAATAAAAAAAAAGCGTAACAGTTATACATCAAGGTGATTACACGCCGGGGTATATAAAGCAAACACTTCTCTCATTATGACATTAAATCTCTTAAAATGCCATTTAGCAGCAAACAATCAACTTTAGCAGCAAATATCACCTTTTGTGCAGATTATGTACATAATAAACATGCTCCAATGTGAACTAGTCCTACCACTATTTTCAGAAAAATCAGAAATGGTCCCTATAAAATATTACCAAAATATTATAATTCATAATCAAATCGAAGCATCCACTGACGCATTTAACAGTCCAAAAAAATGTTAATATAAAAAATTGGATGTTTTTATGTTTAGCGTCACAGCATCATGATTAATAATTATTGCTTTAAATATGTATATCGGTAAAAGAAAACAAATTAATATATCGCACGGGCAAAATATTTGTAGACTCCAACTGAATTGCACAAATCCTTCCCCGCCCTAGTTTTTCTACCCGTGAGTACCTTCAGCACAGCAAGCGGAAGATTTAAATGACATAAAGTGCTATAATTTCATTGTTCAACAATTACTACAAAATATTATTTATTGTGTTGACCACACTGATAATGTCTAATGTCTACTGTTAATGACGTATGTCATTTAATTTGACAATTCGTTTTTTGTATATAGAAGAGAAGCAAACGAGCATGAGGCTTACCTGAAGTTGTATATTTACAAAATTAAAGTACGTACCTGTGTGTTGTGGGACCCGTAGCATTGTTACGTAAATTAAAAGAGTACAGATTACAATAATAACTTTGTTTTAATTATTTTCGTTATCACCCACAGAATGTGTTACAAATCAAGCTATGATACAATCCGCTAAATGCGCAGGCGTGCAACGTTATTGCTTTTTATGTATACTTTAATAATCAATACACCTTTCACACATCCTCGATTCTTAATTTAATCAATTGATTACTATAATGCTTGAGAAACTTCGAATTTCTACCTTACTATCATACAAAAAAGGAGGTAAACATTAAATTAATTTTCTTTTATAATACTCATATAATACGAATAATAAAAAATCATTTACTCTACGTAATCATTTCCTTTTTAAATAACATAAAAAAATAATAATCAAAATATTTTGTTACAACAAACCTCTAATATTTTAATTAAATAATGGAATAGACGATTTTTCGTTTTGTGTGACAAATTCACTTGTTTATCTAACTAACAGTTGTAATGTCTCGCACTCGCAAAGTCCAGTGGACGCACCTTCCACATTGTATATGTTAGAGTCAATGTCCAATAAATCTGCACTGGTACACCAGGTTATTATATCCGACGGCATGGGCGCAGCTTACTTAAATTAAATGGCATCCTCATCTGGAAAAAATGAAATTTTCTATTATTTTTTGCAACTATGCTGTTATTATATTATTTTCTCAGTATTTTCAAAGAAAATTTCTTTAACATTATAGCTTTTTTAAAGTAAATTATTAAATCCCCTCTCTAACAGATTTATGCCCAAATATGCCTTTTAGCCTTAGCCTTTAGGCTCATCTGGGAAGTACATATGTACTTATAAACAACGGATTTGCCTTTTTTTTTCTTGCATTCATTCGACTTTAGCTGGCATTCTTTTTACTTAAAAAGGATTTCGAGCATGAATGCTGCCAAAATTTTCAAATTGACGAGGTAAGAGAATCCACTAACCCATGAGCGTCGTAAGAGGCGACAGAAGAAACCTGAATCAGGAGCTGGGCAGCAGCATCTTCCTGGTAACAACACAGTAATAAGAAAAACTGCGGTTGCCAACCACCATATCCCTCCTATGAGGCTATATGAAGGAGGCCTCTGTCCGGCAGTGAACTAGTGATATGATAGGTTGTAATGAATTAATGAATGAAGGTGAATTTTGTACTTTTCATCATGTGAGCTACTTAATCGCAAGTCTGACTCAGTGGAATTATATGAGCTACAGAGTATTTAGTAATAACAATATAAAATATAATATCATCATCAATATCATTACAGCACCTGAACAGTAAACTGCTGAATATAGGTCTCCCAAAGGATTGTATATTGTACTCATTAACTTTTTACATTTAAACTATTACGAAGCCGCCCTCCGGTTTGCTTACGGACTTGTACAAGGCTGCCACTCGAGCACCTTTCTTCCCGATCAATTGTCAGTTTTTAGAGCTCTGTAACTGGCAAGGGCTATGTCAGTTACACCAGTTCTCTTGAGGATATGGAGATGATGGAGCAAAACTTTAACGATTTTTTTCTTGTTCGTGTAGTTTAAGGTGGATGCTCTGATAGCCCATCCATACATTTTTGTCTGGACATATACGCTAAACACAGACACTATTTGTTTAAAACTAATCATTTTATCACTTTTCTACACTGAAATGTGCACGCGGTTGACCTTTTTAGGAAAGAACTTACAGTATATAATAAGAAAAACAATAGTAAAATCTAGGAAAATTTTGACTTTTGACAACTTTGACAAGCAAAAGCGCCAAAGGCATAGTTTAGACAATGGCACGCTAGATGGCGTGCAGACGATATAATAATTCTTATAAATCAATATCTTATGTACAAAATTGATTTATTTCCTTTCCTACCGTTCATTAAAAAAAAAACAATAAAATAACATAAAACTGACGACCTTTCACGGCAATGTAAACAATTTTATTTCTGTTGCTTGGCAACCATTATTCGTGCAACGATGCCGTCCTTTCTAACCTTGACCTACATGCACTACGTTAAAAGAAGATACCTTTGATGATGGGTCAGAAAGAAAATCGATCCCGAGGGAAAAAAAATCATCTTTTCGCAACTTTTTATTAGCTTTATTCACGCTCCATCATGTTGGTACAGCTAAATAAAACGTTAATTTCATTAAAAAAATCATGAAAATAATTAAGCATTAGGCCAGCAGTGGAATTTAAAATTAATAAATCATGAAATCAGCTGACTAGGGTCAATATTCGCGCGAACGCCGAACTCTTATCTAGCTCGGTACGAAACAATGCATTAGGTATTACTACTCATTCTATCCTTCCCTTTCACACACGCTGGTAGAGCCATGCTGCAGCTATATTAGTAGTATAGTTGTAGCACGAATGGGTCGGCTCGATCGGGGAAGGACCACGCTCTCACAGAATACCAGCGTAAAATAGCAGCTTAACACTGTTGTGTTTCGTATGGTGAGTGTAAAGAACCGGAGACCCTTTTTACTGGAATAGAGGCATTCCATCTTAGTCCTCCCGGGTGACAACGCATGTGCATTTTATTCTTTATTGAGGATAAATGTAGATGTCTATGGGTCACAGCAACCACTTACCATCAGGTGGACTGTGTGCTCGTTTGTCACCCTATCCTTTAAAAAAAAACGCGCTGCCGCTGCCCGACCGACTCGTGTCGCCTCGCGTCAGCGTTGCCAACATATGGGGAATTCCTTTGGGGAAGCCTTTTTTCAAGAAATCTAAATACTTATCATTTTTGTTAGGTTACTTTCATTACAGCCCTTCACAAGTCCACTGCTGAACATAGGCCTCCCCCAAGGAATGCCACAAAGCACAGTCCTGAGCCATCTGCATCCATCGACTTCCTGCATGTCTTACCAGGTCGTCACTCCATCTAGTGGGGGGACGCCCTACACTTCGTCCGCCGGTACGAGGCCGCCACTCGAGAACCTTTTTTCCCCATCGGTTGTCGGTTCTTCGAGCTATATGGCCGGCCCATTGCCACTTCAGCTTACTAATCCTTTGGGCTATGTCGGTTACTCTGGTTCTACTGCGGATATCCTCATTTCTAAGTTTATCACGCAGAGAAACTCCGAGCATAGCCCTCTCCATAGCTCGCTGAGCGACCTTGAGCTTCCTCATACGGCCAGCAGTGAAGGACCACGTCTCAGTTCCATATGTCATCACTGGCAACACGCACTGGTTGTACAATTTAGTTTTGAAGTTTTGAGGTATGCCTGACGAGAAGATGGGTCGTAATCTTCCGAACGCTGCCCAGCCGAGTTGAATCCGTCGATTGACCTCTCGGTCGAAGTTGGACTTGCCTAGTCGGACTAGTTGTCCCAGGTAAACATACTCGTCAACAACTTCGAGCTTAGTGCTCCCAACAACTACCGGCATTGGTGTGACATGGACATTAAACATGATCTTTGTTTTGTCCATGTTTATCTTAAGACCTATTCCTTGGGAGGCACTATTGAGGTCATTGAGCATAGTGCTTAGGTCCTCCAGCGATTCTGCCATAAGGACTATATCGTCGGCAAATCGAAGGTGAGTGATGTACTCGCCATTGATGTTAATACCGTATCCTTTCCAGTCCAGAAGCTTGAAAACGTCTTCCAATGCAGCGGTGAAGAGTTTCGGGGATATAACGTCACCCTGTCTTACACCTCTCTGCAGTTGGATAGGTTTCGTACTCTGGTTCTGTACTCGGATAGCCATCGTAGCCCTACTGTACAAGCACTTCAGCACTTCGATATACCGACAGTCAACTTGGCACCGCTGAAGGGATTACAGCACCGCCCAAATTTCGACGGAGTCAAAGGCTTTCTCATAGTCCACATATGCCAGACATAGTGGCAAATTGTACTCTTCGGACTTCTGTACAATTTGCCGAAGGGTATGTATGTGGTCTATGGTGCTAAAGCCTTTTCGGAAACCGGCTTGTTCGGGAGGCTGGAAGTCGTCGAGTCTGCGTGCGAGACGATTCGTAATGACTCTCGAAAACAGCACGCAGACGCGGCTCAGAAGGGAAATCGGTCTGTAGTTCTTCAAGAGAGCATTGTCGCCTTTCTGAAGAACAAGACCACCGCACTTCTGCTCCACGCCTCCGGTGTAATGCCACCATGGAGGACGGAATTAAAGAGCTTCTGAAGGACTTCAAGTACCGGTTTTCCACCCGCTTTCAGAAGCTCCGCTGTAACTCCATCCTCGCCTGGGGCCTTGCCGTTTTTAAGGTGTGGAGCCATTCTAATCTCGCTCAGACTGACGTCCGGGATATCATCGGAATAGTGTCGGATAAGAGTCGCTCTTGGATCGTTACTCACACTTGCGTGTGGCTCCAACGATGATGTGTACAGCTGCCCATAGAACCTCTCAATCTCACTCAAAATCTCAGGTGTCCCGGAAACGACGCTGCCACACTCGGTCTTCAGCTTCGACAGTTGGCTCTTTCTGGCAGACAGATCTCTAGCAAAGACTTTGGAGCCATGGTTCCGCTCGATCGCTTCTTCAATACGAGCTGTATTGAAGTTGCGCAAGTCCCGCCGCATGCATTTGGAGATCTGTCTGTTCAGTTGCCTGTATTCTGTCATATCTACTGAAGACTGCAGCTTCATATCCCGTCTAACAGCCATGAGATTAAGAGTGTGATCGGAGAGTTTTTGTGTTCTTCTGCGGCGGGTCTTGCAAAACTTAGCTCCGACCGCATGGACAGTTTCCACGAGCTTGTCATTCATATCGTCCACTGCATTGCAATCTTCTAGGCACTGAAAACGGTTTCGTAGCTCGAGCTGAAAGGTTTCGGGACTTTGGATTAGAGCACGAGGGGGACGGAGCGTTGACTTCATTAGACGTGACCTCTCCAACTTAACGTTTAGGTTCAGTGTGCCTCTCACCATTCGGTGATCGCTGCCGGTTTTCACCCTCGCGATCACTGAGACATCACTGAACAGTTGTCGTCTGGTCGTCATAATGAAGTCAATCTCATTTTTTGTCGAACCGTCGGGGCCAGACCAGGTCCACTTCCTGTGGGGCCGCTTCTGGAAGAAAGAGTTCATCATAAAGAGTCCCTCTTTCTCCATGAAGTCGGCCAGCTGCTGGCCCCTTGGGTTCCGTTGCCCTATTCCAAATTTCCCTACTTTCAGCTCACCGTTCTCTCTTGTGCCTAGTTTTGCGTTAAAGTGTCCCATTAACACCGTATAGTGGGTTTTGGAGGAATGCATGGCTCTAGAGATATCCTCATACATTTCCTCCACCTCCTCATCGGGGTGTGCCGAGGTTGGTGCGTAAACCTGTATGACCTTCAGCGAATACCGTTTGGTTATTCTGAGTATAAGGTACGCAACCCTCGTCGACATACTCCCAATCTTTACAACGTTGTTAACGAGAGACTTGTGGACGATAAATCCGACACCTCCTTGGGACAGATGCTCGCCCTCCCGGTGATAGAACAAGTTGCCGGATTCGAGGATTACCGTGTCTTCCCCCTCTCTTCGGACCTCGGATAATCCTATAATATTCCAGCGCAACTTGTCTATCTCTTCTTCAACTCAGGATCTTCTCGTCAGTCCTCAGGGTGCGTGCGTTATAAGTTGCCAGGTCGAGTCGTCGTAGGTGGCAACCGAACCTCCACCGGAGATTCTTAGCACCCCTGCCCCGCCGTTACCATGGTCGCCACCGTAGCCAGGAATAGGATATAATAGGACTGGGGCCGTTTATTTGTTTCATTGTTCATGGGGGGTATATTGCCATAGTTGCCACGCTTGGCGAGCGGGTTGGCAACCGCAGTTTTTTTTTGTTTTGCTGTTATCAGTAAGATGCTGCTGCCCATCCTCTGCCTCAGTTTCCCTCTGTCGCCTCTTACGACACCCACGGGAAGATATGGGGTAGTGAGTATTCTTACCCGCCACTACACGGGGCTTACCCGCCACTACACGGGTTACTTATGAATATCGAATAACTCCCTTTTTTTAATTATCTTCATTGCACCACATTTAATTTTCGAATTTATTTCGGCAACTTTTGTGTATCATTTGATGCTTTTTATTTCTTTATTTTTTAATTTTAAAGCAGAGAACCGCATGCATATAAATGCAGATACTGTGGTACTTTTTAATGGCGAACAAGGGAAGGAATTAAAACTCTCCATGGAGTAAAAGCTTGTTACGAAAATATGGAAAATGTGAAAAAATCGATTTAAAAAAAAATGTTAGTTAAAAAATAAATCTTATAAAATTAGTTGAAAATTGTTTCATTTCTTAAAATAAAATTGAGGGGAATTTATGGGGAATCTGTTGAAGTTTTGTCCTTAAATTGGGGAATTTGATATGGATTTTCGGAGAATTTGACAAATTGGTGTTGGCAACGCTGCCATGTTGCACCGAAATTTACCTACTAAGAGTTTGTAGGCGACATAAGAATTAGAGGCGGCAATCACAATAAAACTTGCAAGTAATTTTTAATAGTTTGGACGTACCTCTTTTTAAATTCAAAGTATTGGACGGATTAAAAACGGAAAGTCAATTAAAATAAAGTAAAATAATTATTTTTTAGATTAAATAACTGCCGATCATAATTGCAATTGATTTTAACTATTAAATTATTCAGTACCATTTCATTTCTATTTTCTTGTACAAAATCAAAGATAACGATGAAATAGTGTTTATAATTGTGTAAGTGAGTACCCAATTAGGTACGTTTATTAATTTCAATATCATTTTTGTAGTAACGAACTGTTTGTTGCGTCAGGATACAATTGATTGTCTAATTGTATTAAAAATGACAACTATAACTTCTAAATTCCATATGAAGACTAGTCGTATGGATCACTAAACTTATAAAATAAAAGTTGGCATTGTCGTAACGGTTTAACGATCTGTCGAAATGATCAAAGGCTTACCGCAAGGACGTTAGGACGCACGCACTTAGCGGTAGGCATCAGTTTTGGCGGGATTCAATATTAATTTTAGTTTTTGAGACAGTTCCGTGTTGACTGTTGACTATCACGTGTGCGCGAGCGATAGTTCAATTGTATTGTTTATTAAATTCTTGTTGTTATTACTTGTTGTTATTATTCTTGTTGTTACGTTTTGTGTTTCTTGTTTTGTTTTAATAATGCCTAACGCGTACGTTTATAGTGCTCGTGAATACGGCAACGTGTTAATGTGTCTTGGAGAATCTCATAAGGCCACGGAGGATTTAGATCGGTAAGCTGTTTCATACCTATTTTTTTAAATAACTTAGTCTTGAACTGATCTGAATAGGTACATAACTGAATACATCAGAATATAAACATACCTACACGATGGATAAAAAAGCATGACTCAATCGTTGTTAAACTTTCATTTTTTCATTAGCGGGGAATCGAACCAGGTATTTGGCTTATTTAACCTGTGAATTCGAATTAAAGTGGGTAGGTGGAGACTAGCGCAGTGGCAAAATAGTAGGTTAAGTAGATAAGTTAGGTATTTAGACAAGTGTTGTAAATAATTAGGTATTGGTACGATCGCTAGCTGCGGGCCGCGCGGATTCAGCGTCAATTCCGCGCGAATATTGACCCTATTGTCAGCTGATTTCATTTTAAGTTCAACTGCTGGTTTTATGTTTAAGTATTTTATGATTTTTTTTATGAAATTATCGTTTCATTTAGCTGTACTAACATGATGGAGCGTGAATAAAACTAATAAGACGTTGTGAAAAGATGCCAATATAGTTGGGAAAAAGGCTAGGCAGATGATGAATCGTACATAACATATATCGTAGCAGTTGGCGTCCTGTAATTCTGCCTACCCATACAAAAAAAATCATTTTTTTCATTCACGCCATCTAGTGTTCAATCTTCGTAAACGTAGGGACTAGGAATTCACCCACGGCTGTGTGTGTAAACAACATTATATTCAATGACAGATGTTATTTTAGGACTTTGTGTCGAATTGTGTGGATTTTGAGGCAATGATATGACCTAGTACAATAAAGTATAATGTCCGAGTACCGCGGTAGCTACTTCTACGACTTAATAATGTTCCAATGTCCAAAAACCTAAATAAACTAATAAATTACTTCAGCGCCATCTCGCGGGAACATGGCCGAAAGCAGACCGTATGTTTCACCTTAACCTTTTAAGGTAAAATATGGTGGCAACATAGTTGCCACCATATTTTTCTCGTTATCTCAGTAACATTAAAATTTTAGTCGATTTTATTTTGGCTGTATCAATCCTATAAACCACAGACTCATGTCAAAGTGACATATACATTGTCAAACGTCAAAACTGTCATTTGAAGTCGACGTAAGATTATAAGTGTGGCGGTTTTGGCCGTAAAATTAAATCTAGTTCGATCTCGAAATCAAGTTTTGTACTGGTAAGTTTTATTATTTTTCAATATATTGTAGTAATAACATTATTTAGCTATATTTTGAGGTTTGGGTTGACTACTTGTAAAAAAAATCATGTTTTCAGGTGGCAATATAGTTGCCACTGCCTTGTGTGTGGTGCATGAGTTGGTGATGGAGTTGGATGTGTTTTTTTCTTTTACAGGTTATAATGTCGCGTTTTTTGAACGACGACAGAATTGAAGAAGAATTACAGCTTTTATTTGGTCTTCCTGATGATCCAGAGGTTTCGAAGACGAATATGAAACGGAACCAGAAACTGTTACTGATTTAGGTATCAGTAATATATTGAATGGTATTGATGACCCTATGCTTCGTTCTGAAGTCGATGCGCAGCGTCAGAATTATGACTCCGTTCCGTTGAACAACCTGAATACTGAAGAGCCTTCGACAAGTTCAGCTGGAGATCAGCCATTACCATCCAGTCTTCACTTAGACAGTAATACTGAGTCTTCCTCTCCTATAGTACTACCGCTTCGCCACGACAGTGTCTTGATGTCTTCACCAACACCTCCAGTAGCTAATGCAGCCACAATGTCTGATACCGATGAGTCTGACACTGAAGAACAGGAATGGAAGAAGGTTCTTTATCCACAGCTTCCCGACATAGACTATTTTGATAGTACATTTAGAGCACACAAATTTTATTCCAAGTAGGACCAGACCTGTTACCTATTTCACATTTTTTGATACGATGTAATTGATCTCCTTGTAGAACAAACCAATATTTACGCAGAACAGAGTCGCAGCCATGGCTGGTCACCGGTTGACATCCTGAAATGAAGGCTTTTCTAGGAATGATAATTTTGATGGGGCTCCATCCGCTACCAACAATTGATTTATATTGGTCAAGTGACCCATTTTTCGTGTTGCTGAGATAGCATCGGTAATGACGTGCAAAGATTCAAGAAAGTTTTGGAAAACCTACATTTGAACGACAACTCTAAGATGCCTCCGAGAGGAGCCTCAGTTCGACAAATTATATAAAGTTCGTCCGCTTCTCGAGCTGCTCAACACGGCCTGCCAACGTTCTGCAAAAACTACAACATCTCAATCAATAGATGAGTCGATGATTCAGTTCAAAGGTATCTCATCACTCAAACAATATATGCCCCTAAAACCGTGAAAAGAGGCTACAAAGTGTGGATTAGAGCTGACAGCAAGACAGGCTATGTTTTCGAATTCCAAATTTATACAGGGAAACGGGACGATCAGTCTACAGAATTCGGGTTAGGAGCTAACGTTGTAAAATCCCTTACACAGAAGCTGGTAGATGAAGGATACCGTGGACACGTAACCTTCGATAATTTTTCGCATCGTATGACATACTACAATATTTATAGAATAATGGTATATATGCCACAGCAACAGTCAATAGTAACAGAGCAGATCTACCTCGTTGTAAACATGCCAAAAGAAGAATATACCAAGGAGCCAAAAAATAAACTTAGCAAGAGGCGAATTCCGATGGCGCACTAAAAACAACGTGGCGTTTGTAATGTGGCAGGACACTAAACTCGTCACACTTTTGACTACTGCCTTCCACCCAAAAGTAAATAAGACTTTTTGCGATCGAACACAGAAAGATGGTTTGAAACGGGCTTTTCTGTGTCCATCAACTGTACTTCAATACACAGAGCGCATGGGCGGTGTAGACCGTTTTGACCAAGCGGACCACCTACGAAGTTGGCAGGCGAAGCAAGAGGTGGTGGCTTCGTATTTTCTATTTTGCGTAGATTTAGCCATCACAAACTCCTTTTACTATATTCTAGCAACACAAAGTACACAACCCACTTTCACAATTACACTTTCGTTGTGCCTGGCTCGTGGTCTCATCAGCAATTATTCATCAAGGAAAAGAAGTCTGGACAGACAGCCACAATACTCCGCAAAACGGCCAAAGCTCTCCACAAACAGACAAAAAGAAGTAGGAGTGGTTGATGAGATACGTTTGAGTAACGTGGGTATTCATCAGCATGAGCAACTGAACTCCTGGCGACGCTGTCGTATGTGTAGCACGAAAACTCGCAATAAGCGATCAAAGATTCAGTGTTTTACATGTAAAGTGCCACTTTGTGTAGTTCCCTGTTTTGATTTATTTCACAGCCAGCAAGTATAAATATAATATGCGTTTGATAGAAATCAAAACAGGAAATAACAGATGAATCAACATTTTTATTTGCTATGTTTTTGTTTATTTTTAATAAACTGAGTACAAAAAAAGTCGCTTTATTGACAGGCGGTGGCAACTATATTGCCACCGCATTTTCCATAATTTTCCCATAAATTTTCATAAATTTTTTTATCGTTAGGGTCATCCTAATGGTAATACTATTCACTATCCATTTGATATACATTGCTGTCATCTTTATTTTCTCTGCCTTATAAAGGGTTAAGGTCGGTTATAAGTTAAACTGTAAAGCTGGCTGTACCTACAATAACTTGTAAGAAATGGCTAAATAAATATCTCACTGTCTCTGTCTCCCTCTCTATCTCTTTCCCTCTCCCTCTCTCTCTTTCCTCTTTCTCTCTCTTTCTTTATTTTAAAAGATGTTATTTAAAAAGATACCGTGTTAGGGAGCGTGGCGGCGCGGCGCCGCCTACTCCGCAGCTCATAACTTGTGGTTGCTGGTGAGCCACGTGAGCCCCTCGTACAGTCCGTCGCCCGACGTGGCGCATGACGGCTGCACATACCAGTTGCGGTCGCGGATACGTGTCAGCCCGAGCTTCTCCTGTATCTCGTGCGGCTTCATCGCTGCCAAATTAAAAGGAAAGTATAAGCTTTACTTGACTTGACAAGCACTGATATTCGACAAATTGCGAACAATCGGATGCTACTATGCAGAATATACTGCAACAAGTGTACACAAAACTAAAACGTTATTATTTTTTGTTAATTCTTTTTGATTATAATATTATAATAATAATATAATATATAATTTATTTAGTTCCAAACTTAAACACAAATTAATATAACAAAATAATTTAATGGAATGGAACCAAAAAGGCGTCTACTCAGCACAAATGTTATAAAAACCACATAGAAGTAACTACAACGCTGATCATCAGTTTCTCATCAGCGTTATAAATCGAAACGAAATAAATATCTCTGTGGCAAAACGAAAATCAGCGGTATAAATATTTTCTTTTACTACACGAATTTCACCCGAGCGAAACCACGCGGGTCAAACTGCAGTGACAAACGACCTTACAGTCTACCTGATGGTGAGTGGCTGCTGCAGTCCATGGACAGAAGCAGCCAAGAAGGCTACAAATGCGCTGTCACCTTTGAGAAATGAGATGGAATGCCTCACAGCCTGCATTAAGTTTTTAGTTATACCCTTAAGACCGGAAGAACATAGCACTGCAAGCTCTGCTAAGCTCTGCGGCAGAAATAGGTAAGGAATGAAACGTACCTAGTGTGTAGGTTACTCTTGTTAGGAGTCTATCTAAATTGTAAATGTAATCCAGCCCTTTGATCTACTTCCGCCGCCAAGCAGCTGTGCAACCACTGTTGTGTTCCGGTTTGAAAGGTAAGAGAGCTCCTACAATTACGGCTCTGAGACATTTCATCTAAGCCCTCATGGATGACAAGACAACTGTGTTTTTCTTTATTAGACAAAGGTTTCCGTTGTCAATAGACAACAGTAGCCATTAACCAACAGGTTGTTAGCACGTATGTCAAATTAAAGTAAAGTTACAGGCCGTTAATACGTCTGGTTATGACGCTATTAGTCTGCTGCGCTGACACAGTGTGTGTTGCCAGACTTCACATGTCCTCGAAATATTTTATTTCACAGACATGCGGGTTTCCTTACGATGTTTTCCTTCAACGCCGTGCTAGAAATATAAAACGTTATTTTAATTTTATAAAACGCAAACCACAACCGTTACCGGCGGTGTAAAAGTCCACTGCTAAACATGGCCTCCGCCATAGATTGACTCATAGGGAAGATATATTTGCCCTAGTTGTCACGCCTGGCAGATAGGTTGTCAACCGCTCTTTTTTTATTTTTACTTATCAGGAAAACGCTGCTGCCCATCTCCTGGTTTCTTTTCCTCTGTTTCCTCTTACGGCACCCACGGGATGATATGGGGTAGTGAATATTCTTACACCGCCACTGACTCTGTAATCAATTGAAGCGTAATCAATGGTTAAAAGAATTGTTTACCGTCAGGCAAGTCCTGCTTATTGGCGAATATGAGTATGATCGCGTCGCGCATCTCGCGATCGTTTATGATCCGGTGCAACTCCTGCCGCGCCTCGTCGATGCGGTCGCGGTCAGCGCAGTCCACCACGAATATCAAGCCCTGCGTACCTGAAACGTTGCGAGTAACATACATTTAATAAAAAAAAGATAACGGTTTATACATCATAGGTTTAGTTAAGAATGAAAAAGGGCACTTTATGGAGGTGCTAAAACAATGATTTTCTTTAAACATAATAAAAGTACTCGCATGTAGAGAGACAACTTTTTCTACCTTTTCGATCTACGAAATTGAAAAATTGTATTAACTTTTTTGAAAATTGAAAAATTGTTTTACTAGGTGGTACCTTTCTACCTAGGAGTCTGTCTGGGTAGGTACCTCTTACCTATTTCTGCCGTCAAATAACAGTGCTTGTACTGCCGTGTTCCGGTATGAATGGTAAAGAATGAAAATTACAGACACTGAAGCATTCATCTTAGTCCTTAGAGGTGGCAACGCTTCTGTAGCCTTCTTTGTTTAAAGTTGGCTTCAAGTGTTTACGTACTTACAGTAGCCACTTACCATCAGGTGGACTGTAAGTTCGTTTGTCACGTGTTTTATATAAAATCTAAGTTAAAATCACCCACCATTAGTGGGTAATTTTAAACCATCACATTCCATATAAATAATGACAAGTTGACATGGAAGACTTATAATTTACTTGTTATATTATAGTGGTAACCAGTGTTTGTGTATTTTTAATATTTATCTCTAACTAGTGATCCACCCCGGCTTCGCACGGGTGATTTGTGGATCTCGACAACAGCGCCACCTAGCGGGTCCAATTGTGAATCTAAACCATCCAGGGACCCACTCAAACACACAAAAAAATCCAACAAAATCAGTCGAGCCATTTTCGAGTTTTAACGAGACTAACGGACAGCAATTGATTTTTATATACGAGTAATCACTTATAATTGCGGAATTAACAATTTCAGAGTAAAACATAATTACCGTCCAATCATCTAGAAGTTATCATGAATCCTACTGATGTCACAAGCCTTTCTTAAGGCGTCATATTACAATCATCTCATCAATCAATCATCAGACCGATTTTGACATTAATATATGCGATGCTATGCTACTATTATACATTTTTATGCATTTACCACATTGTGCCTTTCTTAAGCCAGAGGGAGTTCACCAATCGCTAGGAATAGCTTATTTGGTTTGGATATACGCAAAATGTATTCAACCCACACAAAGCAACTTTTGAGAAGTTGACTTTTCAAGTTTGAATCAGAATTCACTGGTAATGACGGCCTTCGATTTCTTCTTCGATTTCGTTTATATCGAATCCTTCTTTCTGAATTTATTCAACATAATATGGATTATTAGACCCTAAGGATTACTCTGGCATATATTTGCTTAATTACGTTAATTAATAATTTAAAAAAAAGCTATTCTCACCTGTGTAATAATGCCTCCATAGCGGTCGTATCTTGTCTTGCCCCCCAACGTCCCATACATTGAATTTGACATTCTTATATGTGACGGTTTCAACGTTGAAACCGACTGTCGGTATCGTTGTGACTGACTGACCTAATTTTAACTTATATAAAATAGCTGGACGAAGCGTGTTAAGGAAATAATGTCAATTTTTAAAACATTATTTTGATAACGTCAAGAGAAAATAAAATTCTTTCATAGCATTTAATATACTTCAAAAAAACAATAACATGAAATAAGAAACAAATTTAATTGTTAGTTGCTTTCATTTAATTAATTTAAAAAAATATTTAGGTTGGTTTAACTTTATTATATAACTTGGGCCGTTCAATCAAAATAAATAAATTACAACCTGACCGATTATTAATTTCATTTATTTTTATTTTTAAAAACACAAACGTTTAATAAGTAATTAAAATATTAACAAGTGTAATTTTTAATTTGTTTTTGTTGAATTTTATCATACATATTATGAATAACTTTACATGGGCATCGAAAAATCGGCCCTTAGTAATCTCCTTCCATTAACGTAAAGATCATATTCGGAGATATCGAAACATTACGATGTTGTATAACAGGAACGACTTCTTGTAAGATCACGTATTGATACCTACTATACTCCGCCAACCGCATATAGTATAATTGTATTCTTTGACCAAAACAAAGCAACCACTGACGTGTAAACGGCAGTTGGCAATTAATTGTGACGTTTCTATTTTATTTGTAAAGGATACTAGTCTTTCCAGCAGCATCGAGCCCCAGCATCAATATCCTCATCTCCTTGTTACCGAAGATCTTCGATAGTAGCTTCCCCATCGTGCTGAGCTCACCTCAACCTCTCAACTGGAATGAAGGAAACAGCATATCAACGCAAGCAAAATAAGTATAATTAATGAAGTGTAACTAAACGAGTACACACTCCTATTGGTATAATATACCAATTTAGCAATAATATATTATATAACTGACAGTTTCCCTTTCAGTGTTTTTACGGTTCCGTACCCGAAGGGTAACCAACGGGACCCTATTACTAAGCCTCCGATGTGCGTCCGTTTGTCTGTCAGCGGGCTGTATCTCATGATCCGTAATAGGTAGACAGTTGAAATTTTCATAAAAAGTGTATTTCAGTTGCCGCTATAACAACAAATAATAAAAATTAAAATAGATTAAAAATTAAAAGGGGCTCCCCTACTAGAAACGTGTATTACGATGGTACGGAACCCTTCATGCGCGAGTCCGACTCGCACTCGACCGGTTATTTACATATAACCAATAAATAGAAACCGACAGAATAACAAAAGGAATGGCATTGCAACGTAGCTCGGTAAAAGTATTTCAGTAAAGGTAAAAACTTGCGCCATGTTGTAATTATCTTAGCCTACTAGTCTAGTCTACCTTAATTGTTTTTTTTTTATACCAGGTCCAATTAAACTTCTTTTTAATAAAATTAAGGTAGACAAACGAGCACTTTCACTCTTAGGTATGAAAAAAATAAATAATATCAAAAAACTTACTATGAAATTATGTCATGTTACTAAAAGATACAGTGAATTTCATTATAGCGTTATTAGCATAAACGACGACCGCTTGGCCTATGATACTTGTAGTAGTGAAAGTACCTGGCTACTAAGTCACGATATATCCTAAAGCAACATTTGTGCATTTTTGTACAAATATTGGCTTTGTGCACACATATTTGTTTGCTTTTGCACAAATATTGGCTTTGACTATGATTTATTTGATTTTTTTTTGGATTTGGTTGTGTTGTGGTTGTTCTCAGTGTCCTGGACTTCCTCCGCATCGCATCGCATCCTTTTTAGGGTTCCGTACGAAAAGGGTAACCAACGGGACCCTATTACTAAGCCTCCGCTGCCCGTCCGTCTGTCTGTCAGCGGGCTGTATCTCATGATTCGTAATAGGTAGACAGTTGAAAGTTTCACAGAATATGTATTTCTGTTGCCGCTATAACAACAAATAATAAAAATAAATTAAAAATTAAAGGGGCTCCCCTACAAGAAACATGTTTTACGATGGTACGAAACCCTTCATGCGCAAGTCCGACTCGCACTTGGCCGGCTTTTTATTCTTACAACAGCTTAACATCGGTTGTAAGAAAAAGCCTCCCTGTAAGTGCGTATACTAGTGTCACTATTGTGTCTCCGACGCTATTTATGTATATTGTCATATAACCTTGTATATAATATATATATAATCTTTAAAAAAACTAAAAAACCGACTTCAAAGAACTACAAAGAATCATGATCATCATCATCATTACAGCCCTTCACAAGTCCATTGCTGAACATAAGCTTCCCCCAAGGAATGCCAGAAAGTACGGTCCTGAGCCACCTGCTTCCATCGACTTCCTGCATGTCTTACCAGGTCGCCAATTCATCTAGTGGAGGGCCGCCCTACACTTTGCCTACCGGTACGAGGCTGCCACTCGAGAACCTTTCTTCCCCATCGGCTGTTGGTTCTTTGAGGTATATGGCCGGCCCATTGCCACTTCAGCTTACTAATCCGTTGGGCTATGTCGGTTACTCTAGTTCTACTGCGGATATCCTCCTTTTTAAGTCTATCACACAAAGAAACCCCGAGCTCTCTTCATAGCTCGCTGAAAGACCTTGAGCCTCCTCATACGGCCGTACTAAAATAATACAATCATCGAAATCGGTGACTCAAAGAATTATTCGCCCTTAAGTCGTGCAGATGCCTTTGCAAATTGAAGAGTTTGATAATTTTCACATGGCTCCCATCATCAGATCTTGACCAAATAATAATTAAATAAAACATTTATAGGGGACGACCCCTGAGGTACCACGTTTCTAACAAAAAAGAATCACTGAAATCGTACAAAGCGGTAAAGAATTATCGCCTAATATACTTTAAAAATATTCCGACGAATTGCGAACTTCCTCCTTTTCTAAGGTCGGTTGAAAACCGTCTTCAGTTCTCGCTACTCTCCATAAGAAATACAGCAACATTATGCTGCTATTTTACGTTGGCATTCTGTGCAAGCGTGATCAAATCTATTTGCAAGTTTTGTGTATTGTATGATGTTGTGATGCTAAAGAGTTGCAAAGCAAACTTTGCAGAAATAAATGGCAGAGTCGGCATGGGACACCCTAGACGTAAGTTTATCGACCAAATTGGCGATATATTGATGAGTATGATGAATGGAAATCCGTAGTCTCTGCCTACCCCTCTGGGAGACAGGCGTGTGTTTATGTGTGAATGTATGTTAAAAGTTTTAAAATCAAAACAGTATAATCAAAACATCTGCGTGTTGCAGAAAACCAACAATCGACACGGATAGTACACGAGTAATTTTTTTTATACAGTCTATATACGTCCCACTGCTGGGCACAGGCCTCCTCTCATTTCTGGGAGGGTTTTAGGGCAAGGAAATGTCCGCCGCGCTGCCCCAATGCGTGTTGGCGAACTTCACGTCTTCGAAATATTTTTTTTTGATTTCTCAGACATGCAGGTTTCCTCACGATGTTTTCCTTCACCGCCGAGCATGTGGTAAATCAGCACTTAAAATTGCAATTAACAATTTCATTGGTGCCGGCGGGGATCGAACCCGGGTTGCTCGCGTACTGTGAAACTTACAGCGAGCGCTAACCATCTGAGCTACCACGGCTCTACACGAGTAATCATCTTACACGAGTAATACAAATCAAGAATAATTAAACACCGCTAGTAATCAAAATTTTGTATGTAGGTCGGTATTATAAATGTTGGAATCAAACACCAATCGATACTCATTAAAGTTGGTCCCTACGGGTCGTATCTCGCTTCTACGTGGCTTCATCCACTTTCGAGAATAATTTTCCAACAGCCGCGAAACTTTCTAATTCGGCTCTGATAAACCTAATACAAGTGGATATATACCAAGTTACTTTCGAACGTGAGTGAACTTAATTTTAAAGTTAGGAAGGAACGAAGAAATGATTTGTTACATTTTAGCCAGCGCCAGAACCACGACAGTTTAGGGTATCAGCACTCAGTAAATTTTAGAACGCGAGCAACCCGGGTTCGATCACAGCCGGCACGAACGAAATTGTTAATTGCAATTTTAGGATCACAGTCCTTAGCCACCCGCCGGTTTCATCAGGAATACTCGAGAACGTTTTTCCTCATCGGTTCTCAGTTCTTCGATCTATATAGTTTGCCCATTGCCATTTCAGTCAAATCCGCTGGGCTTTGTGAGTTCCTCTTCTTCTGTGGATATTCTCGTAACGGATTTTATGCCCTGTTCTTCAGGTATGCGGAAATATAGACACACACACACACACACACACACACACACACAGTACAGAAGTCCTTGAAAAATAATACAATTACACTCTTGAGATTTTAAAAGTTAGTGCAAGTAGTACAAGTCCCAACTTTAATGTATGGTAGTGAAAGTTGGGTGTGGCAGAAGAAGCACGAGGGTAGAATAAATGCTGTAGAAATGCGGTCATTAGAGAGTATGCTAGGGCTGAATCTGAATGACAGGGTGAGAAATTATGCGCTGGCATAAATTCTGTAGGCACGAGGTGGCTTAAATTATATGAGGGTACAGCATATAAGGAATGCCAGACATATAATTAAATTACATGTCTGGCATTCCTTATATGCTGTACCGTGGTTGCACTCTTACTGTAAAATTTACGGCGAGCGCTTACACCCAGTGGTACCACCACGACCACGACTCTTGTGTGATGTATATTAGTAAGAAATAATACTAAATATTATAGAAGCTATTTTCAAAAGTAAGGTAGGTTTAGGTAAGCATCGCACGAGCGTTAAATATTTAACTTGCGAAAGAATAATCAATGGCAGCAGCAAATAACACACGAACCTTGACTTCTCGAATAAATTATTTAATGGAAGCGGTATGGTGTTACGTGCTCTTTTAGCAGAAACTAGGGCAAAGCCGTTGAAAAAAATGTATATTGTTTGCAAAAATGGGGCATTATAAAGAGTCAAGATAATACGTAAGTATATAGCGACAGTTGATAAGGACTTTTTTGTTTGACTTTTGCATGTGGTAGCGAAACTGATCATAAATAAAATATACGATAAAAAAATATGTATACAAGGATTTTAAATAAATAAAATTACATAAGTTATTAGTATTATATAAGTCTTCTCAGTAAATTGTTTGCACCTGCAACTCCGTACATAATATGTGTACATATTATTATCACGTGCACACTTTCAATTGTAATTAAATGTATTCAGGGACTTCAGAATCGTGGAGACTTATATTCCGTGGTGGAGGCATAACCTTTACTTGTAGGAGAAAACAATACTCGTTCAGTGCGGGATTCGTATCGGCAGCCCGCAGTGTTTAGTCACTACGCTATTAAGTCGTAAAATCAATACAAAACTTATTTTTATATATTAAGTTGAAAAATGGTTACATAACATCTTGTCACATATATATAAATGTTTCTTTGCTTGTCCCGCATTCTTTCCTCTAATGTTCCGCGCGCCCGCGAGGATTTTTCCAATAGACATTGTAACGCATACCTAACACAGCTAGTTTTTAATAAAACTTTAACAACGTCGACCGAAATAAGGGCGGATATTATAATGATATGACATAGACGTAGGACACTATTAAATTAATTTATGTTTACTAAAAATATCATAATTCATAAACTCCCACGCCCGTCACTTGAGGGAATAGGCAGAGGGAGAGGCACTACGAACTTCCATTTGGCACGATTCTAACACACTTTTCCCGCTTCTTTCACATTAATCTTCAAGTATAAAACTATACATGCTCGTCGGTTATAAAGGTGCTATTAATTTGCCCCGTTTTACTCATACCGCTTGCTCAACTACCTTCTCTTGTTCTCTTATTTAACTATCGTCTTTTCTTCTTTCAACAGTCTTTTCTTTAGATTATATAATTCAATAATTACAAAAAAAGTGTTTGATTTAAATAATAATGACTATCCGTCAGCTAAGTTAATAAAGAATTAACAAAAAAAATGGCAGACACTTCTGAAGGGGTTGACATAGGGCAAACTAATCCCAAAGTTGTATTTTCAAAAATTCCAAAAAAGTGTTTGATTTAATCTGCCATTTTTACAGCGTGTTTATTATATATAATAAAACATTCTCACAAAAGGGCAGACAGTTTCTCCGGGGGTTAATAATTTAAAACCTATACAAATAAATAAAATCGTCATCCAGGTACTGTATGTAAAAAGAAAAACCTCTATGAGAGACAGATCGATATTTCGGTGTTTCTATAAATTGTGCCTTTTGGTAAAGATTTAACATACTGTAATAATATTCAATCGGCTTCTTTTGTAATTAACAATCAAAGAGGTTCATTGAGTTTCTCATTTCGGACACACACCAAATGGCTTCCATAGTATTTTTTTTCAGTAAACTATTTTCAAATATATTATACCTTTCACTAGTCAGGTGTTGGTGTTGAGTGAATTGTATGATTTTTTTATCGATTGTAGAGCACAATTCGCTACCTGATTGCAAGTTAATATAACCGAGTTAATTTTGATATTCATCATTCAGACAATGACAATTATAAGAAAAAAGGATGAATGTGTATTGGAACAAGACCAGATAACCTTTACGTTAAGAAATAAAATTTATTTTACGTACTAAGTTTTGTTAATGTTTCGACTGGTAAAAAATGGCCATTCATGATACATTCCTAAACTAGAGTTCTTAGGATTTTTTTTCAAAAAAATGCTATTACTAGCAGTATATCGCCAAGAAACGCAGCCAGCGTTCTTTGAACTCTACCGCAGGGAATAGGAATTTATGCTATTTTTTTTAATTTAAGTATAATATAAATATTGTACATAATATTAAAAATATAATACAAATTAAAATAAATATTAGAATACATACATAATACATCTAATTAAAATCACGGTTACTAAAGAAAAACTCTCAAGATGTCTGCTTGGCAATCCGAAATCTTCACTTACCTTGCCGACGCCCTAGATTTGGCTCGACGCTAAATATAGATAGAACAAGAGCCCTTACTGCGAAAGTCTTTCTCGCTTAACAAACCACTTGTGCTGACTAATTATTGTCTGTTGTCATGTGACCTCAAAATTATAAACATGCAATGTTTATAAAATAATTATAAACTCTTTTCTTATTTAAAAAAACTTATTAAATTACCATTTGGAACATGCCGTAAAAATTTTAGAAGCCGTAATTTCACTAGTCCACGTTTTAAAATCCAACGAATCTAATTCCTCATAAGTGAATGATTTTCTTTTTGGGGCAATCTATGGGGGAGGCCTACGTTCAGCAGAGGACTTTTATAGGCTGTAATAGATGATGATGGATGAATCCAATTCTTTTATTCTTAAAAGGACCTCTGTGTCTGTGAGTGTGCATGTGTGTGTTGTTTATTTGCGCATATCATAGGAACAGACCTATGAAGTTTCTCACTGTGAATTGGAGTTTCTCTGTGTGATAAAGTCCGTAATGAGGATATCCGCAGAAAAATAAGAGTAACTGACTTAGCCCAATGGGTCAGTAAGCTGAAGTGGCAATGGGTTGGTCATATAGCTCGAAGAACCGTCAGCCAATGGTCAAGAAAGTTTCTCGAGTGGCAGCTTCGTACCGACAAGGCAATAGATTAACGACCTAGTAAGACATAAAGGAAGTTAATTGATGCAGGTGGCTAAAAATCGTGTATTGTGGCATTAATTGAGAGATGTCTATATTCAGCAGTCGACTTACCAGGGCAGATTAATTAAAATTTCATACTTATAATGAGCACAAATAATATAAAGAAATTTCTTAATTGTATCGATATTCAAATACGATTCTAAAAAAATCGTATTGAGTTAAAAGCCTACAAATAATCATACAAATGAAAAACCATAACACGAACGCAGCGTAATTCACAGTTTAATTAATTACCAGAGAAATCACATTACCGTGAGATACCAAACTCGAAACAATGTAAGAAAGTGAGAGTGAGAATTATACGTTTAACTTGGAATACAAATTAACAAAGGTTAGACAAAAACAGTCGTTAATTCCGATCTTATCTTAATTTGTGTTGTATAATCTTGATAGAAATTAAGATTCAGTTTTAATTAACAATTACGTTTACTACTCACTATTAAATGACGTGTGGCTAACAATGGTTAAAATAAGATAAACATTATTGCACTGTAGATGTATAAAATATGGATTACTATTCTTAAAGTACAATTACATTGGTGTGGCAGATACTTTCGTAAATACAACGATACTTACTCGTTTATATGTCTGATTCCCCTTTGAAATCCATTGTCGTACATTTTTGTTATAACTGTAATCACCACGCCTGGCGCGTGGCTATATATTTTTTATGTGACCAACGAGCACACAGTCCACCTGATAGTAAGTGGATGCTATGCCCCATAGACATCCACATCTATCCTCAATAAAGAACCATATGCAGATGCGTTGTCACCTCTGAGGTCTGAGATGGAATGCCTTGTTTCCAGTAAAAGGCGTCTCCGGTTCTCTACACTCACCATACGAAACACAGCAGCATTAAGCTGCTATTTTACGTTGGTATTCTGTGAGAGCATGGTCTTTCCCCTGTCGAGCCGACCAATTCGTGCTAAACTATAACATACCTGTAGCATGGCTCTACAACGTATAAAAAATAATTGTCGATAGCAACACTAGACCCTAGATATTTTAAGTCTGAAGTACCAAGTTAATTTAATTTGCCATCTTAACAAGCTACAACAGTATCGTAATATTAATAGATTATATAAAATTTCTTTTAATTTAGAATTGTATCAACTGCCCTCGTCTTGCTGCCAGCGGCCAGCGCTCATGGCGAGTGAAACGGTTGGTGACCGCGCATTGTGTCACGAGAGGGTTTCCCTTGTACCCATGATAGTCCCTGGCGCATTAACGTTGAATTCACAAACGAGATATTGTAAAACATTGCTATAAGTATATAGGTATACTTACCCACATTTGATTTTAATTTTTATTGTTTTAGTATTTGAAGACAATGACGAAAACTCGTATCATGTACTTCAAACTGTGCCTCCAACAGTTGAGACAACAGATGGTTACGTTAATATACTTATATAATATAATCTAGGGTAAACTAGCCATAAATTTTCTTTCAAATCTAGAATTTTAGTAACTGTATTTATTTGTTGTTGACTTTACAAAGTTTGTAGGAGTTTTTGAATCTTGGTGTAGCTCGCCAGACTTATTTTGAGGTAAAAATAATAATGCTCTTTCAGGACGTGGTTATAATTTTTCTTGTTTATACTTTCAGGTTCTATAATTGATCGCGATCCCTACTTTACCTCCGATTCTGAAAATGATCCAATGTACCACCCTGTAATGAGAGTTGCGGAGACCTCTACCTCTGAAAATATATCTAAGAGTTCTGAAGAAGACAATGAAGTATGGATTAAATACATTCGAAAACACGTCACCTCTACAAGTAAAAAAGCAGACTCCGACAAAAAAACAAAAAAAAGAAGAAAACGTCAAAGAAATCCACTTAAGTGGATACGTAATACACAAAAAACTTTAAGGCTAGCTGGAAAGGAATATACAACAAGATCAGGAAATAACATAGCTATTAAAAAAGTTAAAGATATATCGTGTAAGTGCAATTATAATTGTAACTTTAAATTTTCTTTACAAGAAAGAGAAAATCTACTACAAGAATATTTATCTTTGAAATCTGAACATGCAAGATGGTGTTTCATAGGGAAGTGTGTACAACGTGTACCTGTCAAACGAACCTACAAAGGAGAACAGAGTAGACGTAAAAACACGTTGGTATATAGCCTGTTTAGAGATAGCCAAAGTTTCCAAGTATGCAAGTCATTTTTTTTGACTACTTTTAACATATCTGCGAAGAAAGTTGAGACAGCTTTAAGTAAGTTGACACCATCTGGAGTTACTGAACCAGATATGAGAGGTAAGAAAGAACCACCCAACAAGAAATCAGAAGTAGTTAAGGATATAATTAGAGACCACATTAAGTCTTTACCTACTGTGTCGTCACATTATTGTCGTAGTACGACAAAGAGAAAATATTTGCCTTCAGGTTTAAGCGAAAACCGTTTGTACTTAGACTATGTAGAGTATTGTAAAGAACGTCAAATTGTACCTGAGAAGGCCAGTTTTTACAAGTTTATTTTTACCAACGAATTTAATTACGGTTTCCATCGACCTAAGAAGGATCAATGTGACCATTGTATTCAATTTAAAAATAGGCCAGAGCATGAGCAGCAACTTTATAAAGAAGAGTATTTCGATTAGAGTATTTCGAGTATTTTTATACGTGGTAGAGCCATGCTGCAGCTATATTAGTAGTATAGTTGTAGCACGAATGGGTCGGCACAGAATACCAGCGTAAAATAGCAGCTAACACTGCTGTGTTTCGTATGGTGAGTGTAGAGAACCGGAGACCCTTTTTACTGGAAAAGAGGCATTCCATCTTAGTCCTCACGGGTGACAACGCATCTGCATTTTGATTCTTTATTGAGGATAGATGTAGATGTCTATGGGTCACAGCAACCACTTACCATCAGGTGGACTGCATGTGTTCGTTTGTCACCCTATCCTATAAAAAAAAAAAAAAAAGATTGCGGGGAAATCGCCCGCTGTCACGTATGCGTAAAAAGGTTTAATTTGTAAACTAGTAAGATGATTACAAAAAAAAAACATTAAGACGAAGCACACAACTTGGATAATGAGAATTTTTAACTTTTCGTAACGTTTGAAGTCTTCAGAATCCGATTCCACTGTTTTTAAATGAATGACTTTTCGCGTGAACGTTCGAATGTTAGTGAACTTTTTCACCCGCATGTCTCGAGAAAACATGATAATGACTTCTTCAAACTAATAGGTTATGAATTGAAATTTGAGGAATGAATTAACTGCAATTTTAAGTGCCGATTTACCACATTTTTTTATAAAATCTGTCCACACGATGATAGTAGGTAAGTGGCTACTGCAGTACATAAACACTTGAAGCCAACTTCAAACAATGAAGACTACAGGTTCGTTGTCACCTTTGAGGGCTAAGATGGAGTGCCTCACAGCCTGTAACTATACTAGTTCTCTATATCTTTCAGACCGGCGTTGTACAGCGGTGAAGAAAAATGCATTCTGCATGTCTGACAAATAAAATATTTAGAGGACATGTGAAGTCTGCCACAGGAATAGCGCAGCGAACTACATAAACCTCTTAGAAATGAGAGAAGACAGTGTTACGTCTAAGCTGTAAATTTACTGACACGAGCAGTAGACAAAAAGCGCTAGATTGGGCACTAAAAGCGCAAAGTTGATTGCGTTGCCTCTCAAGCGTCGCAGTACACTGTAAAACAATGGATGTACCTTGTGCTATACGATTTTTATATTATGATGCCGCAACATCACCACGCAGCCGCTGTATGTGGCTTTGCTCTAATAGATTCATAAATAAAACGACGTTGCTAAAATAGAAACAATATTAGAAATCATACCACGTAATGTCATTCCATGCCCTCAATAATTGCTCTTGATTTAAGCATGCCAATTGACATTTGTCCCAATTTAGTCTCAATTGGTATACGATGTACCTTTTATACGTGGTAGAGCCACGCTGCGCTGTAGCGTATTACGGTTGTTGCACGAATGAGTCGGCTCGACCGGTAAAGGGTCAAGCTCGCACTAAATACCCATGGGAAATAACAGCATAATGCTGCTGTATGGTGCATGTACGAGAAATAGAGACTATTTCAAAGGCAACGGTTTTAAAGGCATTACGTCTCAGTCCTCAGCGGGGTTAAGCAAGTTGACTTCCTACGATCGTTATCGGTAAGAGAAAACTAAAGGCCCGGCACACGCCTAATCTTACTTGCACAAATTCTAATTCGCACAAGCAAGCATGTACGTTAAGCCGGCTTCCAAAAACGTCATAATTAGTTGTCATTGTAGTTGTTGTTGTAAAGACCCGTGTCGTCATATGAACAAAAAAAATTCCGAGCCATTTATTTCCTCTTGTGTTAAGAAACGCAAGCAAGTAAAGAAAACGCCAGAGAAGAGCACGAGGCAATAGAATATCAACCTAAAACATTTTCTAGAAACAGTTCCAGAGTCGATGTTAAACGGAATGAGTATTATAAAAGACAGACGTAACGCTACAATCAGTTCGCTCGATGATATTAAATATTTAACGGCATGCAACGTTTTTCGTGAAATTTGTACGAGGGTTAAGCAGAGCACGAAACCTGAACTGGGTCGGTACTTCCCGTCCCCACGTTCCGTGAAGCGTGTGGAAAGAAAATAGCATTTAAGAAGAGATAAAGAAGCACACCAAATTTTGGTAAGATTATGTATAATATATGAAATATTTCAACGCAAATAAAAGCGGAATTATAATAGCCATGATAATTATAAAAATATCTATTTATTAATTTCAAATTGTATAGAAGAATAAATGAACAAAAGTATAATATGAAATTGATAAGTAAAACAGGCAATATTATTCTGAAAGCGATATCTTCCAGACAACCTTTGCGTAGAGAATTGCTAATGAAATAAAAAATAGGATATATTACTGAAATCGTAGTTTAGCTGCCGTCGTTGCAGATGTTTCGCAATGTGAAATTTCTAGTAGAGTTCTGGAGTGGAGTGTGTTGCAGAGGCGAATTCTGTATAACATATAAAATGTATACGTAACTAAGATCTAACTTCATTTCTTTTCTTTATTAAAAAAATTAGGTAAGCATTTTTGTTTGCGATTAGTGATATTCAATGTAAATCTTTCAAATCTTCCATTATGTTTATTTATTTATTTGCAACATTAAATATTAATAAAATCTACGACTTTGTGATTAATTTACCCGAGCTGACATTTCGATTTATCTTTTACATTAACATTAATAAAACGACAGAATCAGGATCATTGTTTCGCACCATCGATCTAATTAGTATAACAAATTTAGTTTTTTTTACTTTGTTGTCAAATGAATAACGTTTAACTTTATTAATAACGCTTCAGATCCACTGTATAATACTGGCAAAGCTAGTAAATGCCGTAAGAGAAAATTAAAGAAAAAGGAGAAATGCCCAAAGACCTTGTGGACCACGACTGATAGCGGTATTAAATATTTCATGCCACAGGTAACATACCCTGATCGGCTCTTGGAAAAAAGCAAAAATCCAGGAAAGTAACAATAGGCTACGTCTAGAATTGTCATTTATTATTGTCACTACAATTAAGAAAAACTAATAATACAGAAATGCGAAATAATGACTTGTTGAATATATTTTCAATTTAGTCAATTGCGCTATTCATGCTAAGAGCTGAAAATACCTTCAATAATGTAATCCACAACGGAATTAACAAAGTGATGTATAGATAAATTCCGTCTTATGACATAGGTAATTTCAACTAAAATATAAGTTAGGTATGTATGCATACTTAGGCGTAGCTAAACTTGAATAATTAATAGTATAGATATTATTAATCTAGGCGCCTAAATAATCCTATGTCCATAATGGACATAGGATTATTTCCATAATGGACCATAATGGATTTACCTTGTAGTACCATAATTCTATGAGATGTTTTTTTTATAGGATAAGGGTGGCAAACGAGCACACAGTTTACCAGATGGTAAGTAGTTGCTGTGGCCCATAGACATTTACATTTATCCTCGACTACGAATCAAAATGCAGATGCGTAGTCACCCGTGAGGACTAAGATGGAATGCCTCGTTTCCAGTAAAAGGGGTCTCCGGTTCTCTACACTCACCATACGAAATACCGTAGCGTTAAGCTACAATTTTACGCTGGTATTCTGTGAGAGCGCGGTCATTCCCCGGTCGAGCCGACCCATTCGTGCTAAAACTATACTACTAATATAGCTGCAGCATGGCTCTACCACGTATAAATGGTTGGTATGTATGGTACGTATTATTTTTCATAATCATCTTGTGTGTCAAAGATATGCGCAAGACTGGTGCCGAGAATGCTCACGCATCACCAATAACTTACAACACTACGTGTTGCCGCAAGTATTTGGATTCATATATTAAACCATCAATACAGCCTATAATCCTCAATCATCAATATATCATAGTATCTATTTCACGAACTTATTTGCCTTCTCTCGTAAAATGGATATTTGAAATAAAATTTAGTGACAAACGAGCTGAATAACAAGGTGTATCACTAGATGCCTCATGCATGTCATGAAGTTGACGACGCTGAAACGTAGATAACTGCAACGTTGCGGATATTAGCTGGAAGGAGCCCGGAGTGCTGCCGCCCTTGTAAAAAATACTATTTCCAGCGGGCGACTGCTAAAGACAGATGCTGATGAATGGTTCCTCAAAAATAATTTTCATAGTCCCAAAAGATTAGAATATTTTATCATTTCTATCATACAAATACAATTAAAAAAAAAAATACGATTGCATGTCTATAATACAAGCTATATTACTTGAGAACACACTACATAATATGTGTAGCACATGTTTTACTAGCGAATCAAAAGTTTTAAGACATTGAATCAAATAAATTTGATTGTAATTAATCAAGAGACAACCTCGGCATATTAACAGCAGATTTAAATAGTTTAATAAAAGTATACAATACGTCATTCGTCATTACGCCTTCTTATTACCCAACTGCCCGAGAAGAAGGGTAATGTTTTTCAAGAGTATGTATGTATGTATGTCTATTGCTTTGGCACGCTCTATAGCCTAAACGGCTTGCTGGATTTTAACATATGAGGTGTCGTTAGATTTGTCTTAATTGTGGGAGTGACATAGGGTATAAATTTTTTCTCTTTTCAGTGAGCTTTTTTACGCAGCCGGGTTTTTCTAAATATTTTTTTAAGCTTGTTACATTCACTGTACGTAAAGAAACGTCGTAAACTTAGAAAACAAACATGGCAACGCAAAATATATAAAGTAACATTCGCCCCTCATCTATTTCCGTCAGGTCAATGCTTGGGGCGTTAACCATTTCCGCACCATTTCCCTTGCAGGGCCAATTCGAAATGAAAGATAAAATATAAATTGCCTAATCTCAAAGCAGGAGCGTACGTAGGGTGGGATTCATTTGGAAAATAACATTCAAGTCTCTCTTAAGTTTTTGAGAGGGTTAATCCACCAAAAACTTTAATGTGAAAATGATCAAGTTCGGTACAAACGACGTTCGGAGTTGTCGGATTCGCCCATAAAAGAGTTGAGACTAGAAAGGGCGCCGAAAGTACAACGTAGGAATGTACAACGTATTGGAGAACTGGGTACAACGTTCTTCTCCGTCAGGCAGACGTTGTTTTATCCCTTCCGGGTAGGTTGAGCGATGAGTTTCATTCCGAACTCACTCCGGACTTTTTAAAATGTAAATATAACATTAATTAATAACGCGACCACTGCGCCACCAGGGTCTATATTGAGATTTTCCTTGTTAACACTAAACCAACATAAAAATACAGTTTGTTAAGAATTTGACTAAAGCGCCACCTATCAGGATCCTAGCATAGCTATGAACCATCGTCTCGAGAAAACAAAAAATATTGTGTGAATATAAATGCAATCGGTCAAACCGTTCAGGAGTTACACGATCACTAACAGACGCACCAACGATATGAAGAATATAAAGATACAAACTGATAAAACAGTTGCGTAAGTTGATGTGGTGTTCAAGACTATGATATAATTAAGCGACAGAAAAGTCGTGGGTTCGAATCCGCGATTCAAATAAAACATACCTATTGGAAGGGTTAACGGGAATATTAGGTAATGTAAAGAGCGTTACTTGTATTTTCTTAATTTATTCGTACGAAAATGAAAATAAAAGTGGTTCACATCTTTTATCGTTAAATGTAACGAAATATATTGCGGTTGGTATTTGTTACATTGGAAGATGAATGGACGAGGGACACGCACCTCGTAATTGGCGCGAATCCAGCTTGTGTGGACGACTGCCAGGGTCCCGTCCCCTCATTAGGATAACAATAATATCAAATTAGCTGGACTGTTTTTGACTACAAAATACAGTTAACATTATCAGACTATTAGGTGTAATGGTATCGCTTATATTGACTTATCATTTCATAATCATGGTCACCATTATCTCCTCCTGCACGGCTGATGATCATGGCTCTTTACAAAAGTAGGGATTACTTGCCTTAATCACCGCACAAAAAAGATGATGATAATTCACGCCTTTCGCACCTTTGACGTTTTCATTTGCCGGCCGGGGGTATTTTCATGATCATCGAACTGTAACAGTCCACAACTAGACATGGACCCTCCCATCTTTGTCATAATCACAATGCTTGCCAGGCTGATCGGCGATCACAGTAGCAGAATTCTAACGTCTTTGACGGTACTCCCTGTCACCGCTGTAACCACCACCGTCAACTACCTCTATTTAATATTTTTATAACGTATCGTATTGAGAAACATTTTAATATTATAAGAATTTAAAAAAAAAACTTAAACGCAAACGCATTGAACATGATGTAGACTGTAACGATCCTAGTGATAATACTCGGTCATAGTCATGAAATTGTCGTTCTGTCATCAGTTCTAATACATGTGGAAAATTTCAGATTATTCAAACATCTGTAAGTGGGTGAAAACTGAGTTAGAACAATTTATTACATTCATATAATACATAGATACATACATACAGGTCAAGCGTGTAAAAATTCTTTGCATGTATGAATGATTCGGAATGAGTATCCTATATCTATATATTTACTTTTATTTTCATAGACTTATTTTCTTATTTAAAAACACTTCAGTAACAACTTTTTGGCGCTTAATCACAAAACAAATTTTAAAAGTAATTTTTTGGCGAACTTGTATGGTACTTTAAAAACATAGGTAACTCATAAAATAGAATGACATTTTCTGGGCTTCTGCCAGTAAAGTCCGCTCAAGTTTGACTACGAAAGTCGAAATCAATATAGAAACTTTAATATGCATAAAAACTAAATTATATTCGAATGATTAAATTTGTTTGTGTAAACATAACCTTCTTAGATCTTTATTTTTTATAACATAGTAGTAGATAATGGTGACTAAGAGCCTCTCTAAGTAGAAGTGTTTAAAGAATTCTGTTACAACAATCGGAGTATATACAGGCAGTTTATATTGTACATCGGGCACTATTAAATGATTAATAGCATCAGAAGTTACTTAGTTGAAATTTATTACAATTACCACAGTTTGCACAGTTGTGCATGCACAATCACTGTCAAGCCATGCTGCAGCTATATTATGCCTGCAACACGAATAGGTCGGCTCGACCGGGGAAGGACCACGCTCTTACAGAATACCAACGTAAAATAGCAGCTTAATGTTGCTGTGTTCCGAATGATGAGTGTAGAGAACCGGAGACCCTTTTACTGAAAACGAGGCATTCCATCTTAGTCCTCAGGGGAAACAACGCATCTGCATTTTGATTCTAATTTGAGGATAGATGTAAATGTCTATGGGCCACAGCATCCACTTACCGTCAGGTGGACTGTGTGTACGTTTGTCACCCTTATTCCATAAAAAATGTAATTGTGAAAGGAAGAGAGGTCGTAGTAGTAGGTAATGCTTTTTTAATTTTTCTTGTAGCACTGTTACATCCCAAGAAATCAGAACCACAGACAAATAAAATTTTAAATATATTTCAATCTTGCATCAGTCATAAATTAATTTGTTTGATGATCATAATTCTCATTTATTTATTATTTTATATTATATTTATGTAGTTATTTATTTGGCATTTTATAGATTTTATTTTTCATTATGCTGAACAAAGATCATCCCAGGATTACAACATTGCGATGGCAAATGAATGCTTAATTCTTAAATAAATTCAATCAGCCTTCATCTAGACATTCCATTGAATACGATCCAGAATTTGTATAGATGTATGAATTTGTGAGATAATCACGAAGGCGGTCGAGTTTTACTCTGCTGTTTACCGAAGGACGTACCAATTATTTTCTTACAGTACTGCGAACATTTTTCTCCATTTACTGTCCGATCTGACGGTACTCAATAATTCACACAGAAACTAAAAGTAAAACTGACTCGCCAACCCGCACATCGAGACATAAAAATACTATACCAGCGCCAAATCTCAATTAGTAAGCCATATAACATAACATTTTCTCATTGTTTCTTTACGTAATCCAGGACGGATTTGTTATATTTTTGTATATTACACAGCGAGTATAAAATATTATTTCTTATTCCTACTCTAGCATTTCGTTTTGCTCCAGTATTAAGAATTACTAATGATCTTAAACAAATAAGAGGTTATGTATAATAACAAACTAGACTTTTAATAAAGTTATTTCTTACGCTATAGTTCTTTCGTTTTAGAACCACAATTCTGATGTCTTGATAATTCAGAAACACAACCTAACCAAACCTAAAACATATGAATAATTTTAAATGTCACAACAAAAATGGCGATCCTCTTACAATATAAATAATGAGTCCCGTTGGGTTTCTTGTTGGTTCCTACCAGGACAGAGGTTTTTTCGATAAAAACGACTTTAATAATTATATAATTATAACCTATGTAGATTTATTCTATTCTAACTTCAGTAGGAGGCTTCAAAGTTTGGGCCAAATTTCCCTCTGACACTTTTATGATGACATCCATTCACAGAGAAAGAGAGACAAACTATTCTTTCATTATTTTACTTATGTTTAATAGTTTGCCATTTTAACTATTATTGTTTTTAATTACGTAAGTTCTGTAGATTGGGGTATTGCCAAGAGATAAAATTTGGTGAAAATTATACAGTGTTTTAGATTTATTATAAAATTAATTAAGACGCTTATAATGACGAAAAATAGAAGCAAAGCTCTCCCACAACGAAATAAAAAACAATGATCGATTATGACGGGTACAAGTTAATACAGTAACTGATACAAAAGTGATCAGTCCGGATTCGAGGAACCTGTCCATCGACATAAGTAGGTTAGTAAGTAGAAGAATACACGTCGCAAGCCATGACCGACGTTTTCACCAACCGGTTCTCTGATAAATTCAATTCGCTTTTTAATGAAGCAGAAACCGCTGTAGATAACCTATGCACATTTATATTTTGGATGGAATAAGTCAATCCATAAGGCTGTGCAGGGCATTGAATTTTTTAGTCAAATGCATTTGAATGGATGTCATTAAGAAGTATAAAATGTAAGATGTAAGATGTAGCTATGCTCTAATAAACATAAAAAATTGTTTATTTTAGTGAACTGACATTATTACTTAATTTTAATGGCGCTAAAATACATAAAGATGGGTGGGAGAAATTTCATTATATTTTTATTATTTAATTATGACTTCTGTACTTCCCTGCATTGAGTTCGGAAGCTTGTACGCAGATGAGCTGTTTTTTCCCCTACTGCAGCATTAATGAAATCGTTAATTGTAATTTTACGTTCTGTTTTATTTCAAGATCTTGTAAAGTCTGCGAACACTAATTGCTACACACAAGCTTTATTTTCGACAGGCATTATTTGGCTTACGCATATAAATCACACATGTCATCCATAAATGAAATAACCAGCCGTTTAGACTGCAGGAGTTCATAAAGGAGCAATTAAATAGGTATATTATACAAACACACATAAATATATAATATCGAAACAGGAACAGGACTGAGATCAAGTGCTGCCAAGCGTAGCAATTATAGACTATCGGGTTGGTATGGAGGAGAAAATTTACATTGGAATACGTGACTATTATGTTAAATAATAATTTCGTACTTATACGATGTGAAAATTAAGAAAAATTTGCGTCGCTAAAAATACCAACATAAAATAAAAAGTAATTATTCAATGTTAGTTCGGGATCAAAATGAAATTAGAAGACTGCGTGACTGATTTCTATCTCGATCACGGACTTTCACGTCATATTTGAAAAAAAAAAATAGGTCTTTAACTATGAAATTGACGTTCTGCAGTACTGTACTGGCATTTCAAATCAAAATAATTTTTGTTACACTAAGAATTCTAATTTCAAAGTTCTTTTTTTCAAAATTAGTCATTCGTTTATTGATTAGCGTTACATTTTCATCGCATTTGAATCTTTTCGTCACCATGGATACGTTAAAAATTCGAGTAATTATGGAATATGAGTACCGTCGTGGCAGCAATGCGGCACAAGCGGCACGCAACATCAACGACGTTTACGGAGCGAATACTACAAACGAACGCGCCACCTGTTATTGGTTTGCCCCATTCCGTTCTGGAAATTTCGACCTGAAAAATGAACGCCGTAGTCGTCCGAAAACTTTGGTCGACAATGACGAATTAAAGGCCACTGTGGAAGCTGATTATATTCAATCTACGGCTATATTAACAGCAGCTTTCGACGTTAGCATCAAAACAATATTGGTCCATTTGCGTCAAAATGGCAAGGTAAAAAAGTTAAAGTTGGAAAAATTTACTTTGCCAATATCCGCCAATATTTTCCAACTTTAATATAATGGATTTCCGCAAAGTAACGCCTGATTAATTAAGGTAAAAAAACTTAACAAATGGGTGCCCCACGAACTCAATGATCGCCAGCGCGAAGTACGAGTCGAGACGTGCCTTTCACTGCTCAACAGGCACTCAAACGAAGGAATTTGGAACCGCATTGTTACTTGCGACGAAAAATGGATACTGTTTGACAATCGCAAGCGCTCAGCAAGTTGGTTGGATCCTGGTTCAGCACCTAAACAATACCCTAAACGAAAACTTGCCCCTAGAAAAGTGATAATCACTGTTTGGTGGTCTAGCGCCGCTGTGATTCATCACAGATTCTTACCAAACGGGATGAGCATTACTGCAGATGTGTACTGTGAAGAATTGAACACAATGATGGAGAAGCTCGCACGTCTCCAACCAGCTTTGGTCAATTGCTCGTCCCCGCCGCTCCTGCACGACAACGCGCGACCACAACAGACGGTCTCCAAGTACAAAAGCTGGGATTGGAAGCTCTCCGTCATCTGCTGTATTCATCAGACCTTACGCCTACAGACGTTTACTTTTTCCAGAATAAAAATAAATAACCGGCTAAGTGCGAGAAGACTCGCGCAAAAAGGGTTCCGAACCATCGTACAAAATTTAATGTAGGTATTTTTAAATACTTTTGTAAAAGAAAGAAGTGAGGCGCTATGAAAAGCAAAAAAAAACACGTGTCTAGTAGGGGACCCCTTTAATTTTTTTATTATTTGTTGTTAAAGCGGCAACAGAAATACAAATTCTGTGAAAATTTCAACTGTCTAGGTCTACCTATTACGAATCATGATACAGCCCGCTGACGGACAGACGGACTGACTGACGGACGAACGGACAGCGGAGGCATAGTAATAGGGTCCCGTTGTTTACCCTTCGGGTACGGGTACCCTAAAAACGGCACTTTCATAGGTAAAATCCTAATATAAACGTCATAATAGGCCATTTGTCAAAATTTAAAACAGAAATCGTCAAAATGTACAAAGACATACATTTCATGTGTAAACGTGCATACTGATTCCGGTTCGATAGCAAAAGGCAAAGGGCAGTCATAAAATAAACTAAAACATGGCTTTCAAATTGACAAAAGCCCGGAAAAGAGCCCACTGTCGTCTAACCACTAAAGTGGGTACTGATTACCAACAATGGCTTTCAACGAAAACCTTCAAGTACGTATATTATACTGACGTTTACTTAACGTCTTTTTGGAAATGTATACACATTTTTACTCGCTTTCGTATGTCTGTTCGGGTCGAAATTAGTAAGTGATTTTATACTAACTTCCCGATGAGATAGAGCATAGCAGAACATAGCTCAGAATCGGATGACAATGTTAGAATATAAAATTTATAAAAAGTAAAAAAAGTTTTGAATGCTTCATACGTGATTAATGGGATAGTGGATCACATATGAGCATTTCGATTGTTTAACTATTGTGTCTATTTCGCGGACAAAGAACCTGTTAACTTATGTATTTACCGTCACAATGTTTTTGCTACAAATGACTACAAATCTAACCAATTTTTTTCATTTTATTACTTAATTTTCAAAGGACGCCTTTAGACGAAACGAACGGCCTTAGTATTAGTGTTAGATCAAAGCAAAAACTGCTGTTTCCCTATATAGCTGTTTTCTTTATAAAGAGGAATAGAAAAGAAAAAACTTCTTTTCATTAAGAGACCCATAGATCTATGCTAAGTATTTTAAAGCGAGTTGAAAAGACAGGAGTGTGTTCACCGATCTACACGGATTCTTCTTTTATTAAACATGTTAAATTACAGCTTATTTACTTCAGGTATGGTCATAAAAATTTTAAGGAAAATGTACCCAGAGAAATAGGGAACTAAATTTTTAAAGTAACTAATTAGACATTCTAATTGTAGAGATATTCCTTTCTCCCTTCAAAAGGTTAAAACAAACTTTTGAGGACTTTAATTCTTCGACACACTATATATATATTAGAACCGACTTATGAAGCTATTATATTATGATTTTTTTTATACTTTTACTTTTTGAAGTCAGTTTTTATTTATTTTTTAAAGTTTAATTATCAGCTAGATATCCTTTATTAAGTTATATTTTCACTGCTGTTTTTTCTTTAAATCGCTTACTCTAAACCAGCAATCTACATAACACGTAATTTGTTTTTTTTGTTGATTGTATATTATATAAATATAAGTTAAGTTTCGATACGACTGACATATCCTGACAAAAGTCCCTAAAAAAATTAATAGAAAGAAAAAAAAAACACGACACAAATATAGGTTAATAAAAAGGGTCAATAAGAAGGTTGCTACTACCAACATTGGAACAATTAAAAATATAACGCAAGTCGCTAATATACTGCGAGCGAAGCCACATAAAGCTACTTACTACGTTTAATGAATCTATACACGTTAACCACGGCATCAATTAACTAAATATTGTAATACATTTATAGGTGTTACTTGGAGCAATGTTCCTTACAATTTTGTTATTTGGAGATATATGATTCATAAAATATTCTACTCTATTTCGATTCATATTGTAACATTATTGGACTTGTTTATAATATGTGCCTTAAATAGCAGTGTTTTGAGCACTTAAGTTTTCCTTTTTTATGCAAGTGTGTTCCGAAATATCATATTAAAATAAGAAAATACAGCTAACTTGTAATACCAATGCTCCAGAAAGTGCAGTTTGTGACTATATTCAATACCCCCTCCGACTGTGGCTATAATCAGAACCACCTACGCCATTACAATAGGTTTGATAGACTATTATTTTATTCTTTGGCGTCGCTTATTACCGCACAATGGAAAACATGAAATATCGGTATATTTACGAGTACGAGTACTACCGTGGCACCAGTGCTGCAGAAACAGCTCGAAGGAATAAAGATGTGTACGGCGCTGGTGTCGCAAAAGAAAGCACGGTACGTTTTTGGTTTCAACGTTTTCGTTCTGGAAATTTCGACCTTCAGAACCAACCCTGTGGACGGCCGGAGACCAAAGTGGAAAATGAAGAATTAAAGGCTATTGTGGAAGCGGATCCATCACAAAGCAATTCAGAGATAGCTGCAGGCTTCGGGGTAAGTGATAAAACTGTATTAATCCACTTGAAGCAAATCGGGAAAGTAAAAAAACTTGAACTTGCAAACACGCGTCGACTGCTGTGTTACTTTGCTCAATCGACACAATAATGAAGGGATTTTAAATCGAATCATTACTTGTGATGAAAAGTGGATACTGTACGATAATCGGAAGCGCTCGTCGCAATGGCTGAACCCTGGAGACCCAGCCAAATCCTGCCCTAAACGAAAATTGACTCAAAAAAAGTTACCTGTGAGTGTTTGGTGGACTAGGCCGGTGTCGTTCACTACAGCTTTCTAAAATCTGGCCAAACGATTACGACAGATATCTATTGTCAGCAACTGCAAACCATGAAGGAAGAACTAGCTGCTAAACAACCGAGATTGGTCAATCGCTCTAGGCCACTGCTGCTTCACGACAACGCAAGACCACACACTGCACAACAAACAACCACTAAGATAGATGAGCTACAATTGGAATGTCTGCGACATTCACCGTACTCCCCGGACCTTGCTCCAACAGATTACCATTTTTTCCGGAATTTGGACAACTTCTTACATGAAAAAAGTTAATTCAAAGAGTTTATTGATTCTCGCCGCCATGGTTTTTTTAGTAAAGGGATCAATGAACTACCTATGAGATGGCAAAAGTGCATAGATAACAACGGTGCATACTTTGATTAATTAAATATATTTTACAAAAAAAATTGACTTTATATTCCTCCCGTACAAAACGACAATTTCATAAGAACCTAATATTTTAAAGAACGATCGATAGTAAACGTTATAAAATGTTACAATAAATTTTTAATTGAAGTCAGTTATCGGATAAGCCGTAGTGAATACCCATAATATGTTCTGATTATTATAAATATGAATATTTTAAACCTATATTACATCGGTGCAGTTTCGAGACACCGAGCGCTTGACCAGACCGCAACGCTAGAATAATCTCAAATCGCCGTGGAAACGTGACACGTTAACGATTGAACTCGCGCCTCGCTTCAAAATATAAAATTTTGTCGAGACTGGTCCGGTAGCAAGAGTTTACTTGATACTTATATAATAGCCGCTAGAACACGTGTTTAAAAAAAATCACATTTCCTGGGTTCAAAATTGAAAGAAATCTAATTTTGGAACAAAAATAACGCTTATATTCTGGCTGTACGAGATTCCACCCAGTTTTGGACACTGTTTTTAATCCTGCCTCCAATCCCATCACATTACAGTTAGAAAGAGTTTTTGTTGCGATGCTCCTGGGTCTTCTATTCTGGTGTGGCTAAGCCTTAGTCAAAGGCTAAAACTGAACTGAACTCTAAAAAGAGGCAATTGTCATTCTTTGAGCGGGGTCAATTATTTAAAAATTATTAAAATACTGACTTGAGCTTAAAATACCCGTTTATTATAAAAGTTAACAAAAAGCAATGTAAGTATTAGTATAGAATAGATATTGCATAGGACTTGTACATATTATAACATACAAGTATATGTATATCAGCGAACCCTAGTTCTGATGAACGTATCGTTTTACTAATTAATAATTAATCAATAGATCGCCTCGGATCGTTGATTAATAATAATTTGTAATTTACTTTGCAGTCACAACGTGTAGAGGTCAGTTATGACTGCTTCAAGCTGCCAATGTTAGGCCGCCAAAGGAATTAATGTCAGTTATTATTACAAGTAGATACATAATATGAATGCATGATTGAAGTGTTTTATATCGGTGATTGTAGATGTCTTTGCATATATTGTAAGATACGTTTTCAAAATATTCTTAGAACCTATCCCATAAAGATACCTACCTAGATGGGACTGAGAAGGACCACGCTCTTACGGAATACCAGCGTAAAATAGCAGTATCATTTCATTAGTATAGTAAATGAAGAGAATCGGAGACTAACGAAACATTCCACCTTAATAGACCTCAGAGGTGACAAGACTCCTACATTTTAATACTAAATCAATGATAGATGTCTGGCAAATGTACGGTAGTTTGCAAAGTTCCTTATAAAATAAGCAAAAAAACAACTAGCACGTGCGGTGTCACAGTTACTGTGTTATTTGATAAGAAATGTTTCGAACCCACAGCTATCCTGTAACGCTTTATATTATTTATGATATATTATTTTATTTATTGATGTGACTGAATTGTATATCCGCGATTTGATTTTATGGTTGGACGTTTACAAATGATCGTACATTTGCCTGAGAAAAATTTGCTAGCCCACGCGAAGCTAAAGATGGCTGTCGAGTACGCGACTTGACCCATATTTCACAGGTTATTTAAGTTAAAACACGAAATAATTCATGCAGTACTGCTTAGGAACATGTTCTACTTTACTCGTAGTCTGTTTATCTATAATAACACTTTTATTAACTCTACATATACATAATATTTAAAAATCTACATCTTAATGCTAAGAAACATCTAGCTTACAGCATTAGATAGGGATCTTAATTAATCAAATGGGCGGACATAATGCCTGTCGCATTTTCTAGCTGTCAACCCTGAAAAAGTAGATCAAAAAAATGAATACAACTTGTGACCTATCCGCGCGGCTGAAGTAAAACATTAATAATTAAGTAGTTGGGGACCTATTAATATTTATTTCAATTATGTTTTTTTTTTGTTATAATTTATTCATTTCTTATTGAACTTATTCACCTATAACAAATTAATCAGTAAAATAATATTATTATTAGTATTGAACTATATATACCTATAACAAAAACCTATATAAAAAGTATTAAAATAAAATAAAAGTACAGTTAGCCTGTACACAGACCTTCTCACATTTCTGAGAGGGTTTTAGTGCAAGAAAGTAGTGCCACGCTGCCCTAATACGTGTTGGCATACTTACGTCTTCGATTTTTTTTAATTTCTTAGACATTCAGGTTTCCTCACCATGTTTTCTTTAACCACCGGGCCGGTAGGGATTGAACCCAGGTTACCCGAGTGTTGTGAAACTTATGGCGAACCTATGACCCCTGAGCTACCATGGCTCTGAATAGAAAAAAATTGAAACAAATTTAAATATAGTGTGTAATGTCTCAAAATTGTATCATAATATGTAAGATACACATAATGATAGAATTATATAAGATGATAGAAAAAAGTTATAAATACACCTTAACAAGAAGGGTTTATTTTACTCTCCTTGAACTTTGACCATGGTGAAGTTCAAATGTCAAATATCAGACCGGCTAGGTCTGATATAATTTAATCACGCTATATAATATAAGCTAAGATGCCTATACGAATTGTGCGTTCAGTGGAAACGACATTAATTTACGATGCGAGCGGCACGTTATGGCTGAGATAGCATCGAGTAAATCTGCTCTGATATTCCTAAGCCCGTTTTATAGCCGATAGACTCGAAGACAGGTCCGATAACGCGGATATTATGTTAGAAACTTTTACGGCATTCGGTTGTTAAAATTAAATGTGGCATAATATCACGTCTAATAATTCTTGCAAAAAAATAGCGACATACTCTATCAAGTTAATTTTATTTTAGTACTTATAATAGATGTTTAAAAACATTACCAGAACCGGAGAACCTTTTTACTAGTAACGAGCCATTCCAAGTAAGTGAAGACTAACAGGAGTGGACTCGGAGAAGTGACAACGCATTTGCATTTTGATTCTTTCTTTTGATCTTTTCATGTATAAAACATTTCATTACTATGAGGCATTCCGCATTAGTAACAAGCAATAACAATGTCTGTAGCCTCGCTTGAAGTTGGCTGCGTATAACAATGGGTTGCAGTAGTCACTAATTATTATTAGGACTATAATATGCTAATTAGATCTTGACTGTGTACCGGCGGTGTAAGAATATCCACTACGCCATATCGTCCCTATAGGCAGCAAGCAGAGCCTTCCTAATAACAACTACAATTAAAAACGGTCGGCGGTTGCGAATCCAAACGTGGCATGCCCAAGCGTGGCAATAATGGCAAATATCCTAATTAAGATGCAATCTATGCAGCGCTCCTGTTCAGCAGTGGACTTTGGTAGTCTGTAATGAATGTTATGAATAGTTAATCTTGTCTTTAAAATCCCTAACCTCTTATATTTCATATGCTATTTCATGCCGGCCTATTACATCGCCAGCAACTGAAGCCTGCACCCCGTTGTGAAGTCTCGTGGTTTACCGCTACGTAAACATAAATATTGTTATTGCTCGGCTGCCTTTTATGGTTTCCCGGCCCCTTGAAATACTATTCCAATTGCTTGCAGGAATTTATTGGAAAGGGAAAACCTTCTAAGGAAACGATTTATTTTGCGACATGATGGAGCATTGCATTTGAGTAATTGCACACTAAAATGTCAATGTAATCTACAAAATCACTCAATTGTATCAAAGTAAGTAACTAATCCGCGTTTGTCTATGTATACGCTTAGAGATTTTAAAATTACTTTATGGATTTTGATTTTTGATGCGTTTTGAGTTCACTATCATTTAAAGAATTTCTTTTAGGAAATTTTCATATAAGGCTGTTAGTGTTTTCCAGCCCGCCAATACGGCCATACGCAAGCTTAGTTTTAATGTCTTATGATTTGCTGCTGGACTTTCGCTTCTTTCATTGTAAATATGAGTGACCATAATAATTGACACGCATGGCAGACGGATTGTCCATTAAGTTGACATTCGATATAGTCACCTCTTACGACACTCATGGAACGAAATGTGGTGGTGAATTCTCATACGGCGCCACCACACGGCGAATATCAATCAATCAATGTAAACCTAAAACGTTTTAAATAATATTACACAACGCAAACCAAGATAAATGTTAAATGTGAGAAATCAAAATTATATAATACCTAATGGTATTTCTAAGTAAACGATGAATGGTCACATCTATACTAATATTATAAAGAGGCAAAGTTTGTAAGTTTGTGAGTTTGTTTGTAGGAAGTAATCTCTGGAACTACTGAACCGATTTTAAAAATTCTTTCACCAGTAGAAAACTATATTATTCCTGAGTGACATAGGCTATATTTGATTGTGATTAATAATATTTTAATGTGAAATAACAATATTTTGTCAATCAATTCCGAAAATAAATCCTAAACACTCACTAAGAACCACACAAGATAATTTCATCACAAGTAAAAAATGTTTGACGCCCAACAAAGTGGGCACGGGTCAGCTAGTATTTTTATAATTACACTTTCCAACCGACTCTAAAAAAGAAGGTTCTCAATTAGTCGGGATTTTTTTATATACATAATATATATGTTCTGCGATAACTTTTTAAGTTTTATTTTTTTTTTTACAAAAGGGGTCCTCAGTTAACGCATATTTTTTTGTTTAATTATTAATTGGTACAAATATCCTGATGGGACCCATAAGAACATAATCAAACTTTGCAAAGGCATCTGCACGACATATGGGCGATTTTTTACCACGTAAACGATTTCGATGTTTATATAAATTTTAAGTTTATTTTTATTAAAGCGACGACGTGATTGTTATGTGCCGTGTAAAATAATTAAAACGAAAAGCAAATAATCTTGTATTACAGATTAATGTCGGCCACTAAATTACTCCTGAGAACATTGGATCTAATTAACCGGAATGCTTACATAAATATTTGATCATTTTGAGACAAGTGTAACCATCAATCATTTTAAAATGTATGCTTTTTACATGCCTTCATTACTTTTTTACATGTACCGGTGGGTTTCTTGCTGGTTCTGCCCAGGACAGAGGAATTTTCCGAACCAGTGGTAAATTAAACATAAGAGGGACTTTCAAAAAGTATTATTTATAATAATAAAAAAGTTTCTATTTCTATTACTATCATTAATATTTTACTGGATATTTATGAACGTAAATAATATATTATTTACTTATAAATTTGCTTCAACAGTAAACAGTCGTTGATTCTAAAAGCTACTTAAAAAATACAAGATATGGTTCCAAACATCTCGGTGACCTCGGATTAGTGAACATTTATTTTAAAATCCTTTTTTGATTTATTTTATTATTGCACTACATATGATATTGCAACTATGTAATAAACATTACACAGCACAAACATACACATGTGTACCTTTTCAGGCATAGCAATATGGAAGAGAGAGAGGCAGACAGACACCTAAAGCGCCTTATCTTCTAAATATTCATTGACGGTATAATAAGCTTTATTACGAAGTAATTTCTTTAAAAATTAAATAAATTTACTTAACTTATTTTCTTCTTTCATTTTTGAAGGCAGTTTATTATACTATAAATATATATATATATATATATATATATATATATATATATATATAGACATTGAATAGGGACCGGATCTAAGTAGGTAGTAAATATAAGACTATACTTTATAAATTTTATATCATATTAAATTTATTCTACCTAAATGAGCAATAGAATGTAGACGGACGGCGGATGGTTTGTGATAAGAAGTGCCTGCTTACTAGGCCGTGTATCTTAATTTTGGATCCTGCCTGCCTGCCTGCCTGCCTGCCTGAGATAGCATTATTTATACAACTCAATTTGTAAGAACAATAATTTTATTCAATGTAGATTATAAATGTTCTAGTATATTCCTAGGACTTAATTGTTATACATAGCATAATATAATACAGTTAGTATAGTTTTCAGGTCTAGATGTGCTGTCCCCATATTTATGATAATACGCTCTTGGATTTTCTTATCACATAAGAAACGGTTATGTGATCGGAATAGATTTTTTTTAATAGTATAGAGTGACAAACGAGCACACAGTCCACCTGATGGTAAGTGGTTGCTGTGACCCATAGACATCTACATCTATCCTCAATAAAGAATCAAAATGCAGATGCGTCGTCACCCGTGAGGACTGAGATGGAATGCCTCTTTTCCAGTAAAATGGGTCTCCGGTTCTCTACACTCACGATACGAAACACAGCAGCGTTAAGCTGCTATTTTACGCTGGTATTCTGTGAGAGCGTGGTCCTTCCCCGGTCGAGCCGACCCATTCGTGCTACAACTATATTACTAATATAGCTGCAGCATGGTATGCCTTTGCAGTTAAATTTTCAGTATACATGAGCGACGGAAACCCTGGGCCAACCCGGGACAAATTCTATGATGAGGAGGAAAACCATGGTCGGCGGTGGACTATTATGGGTGGAATGAAATTACAGGTTGTAAATTTTGTAATCGCTTCTAATCCACAGTCATTTTATTACTTACATTCAACGTTTCGTATAGTATTGGGAACCTTTGTAAATACAAAACTGTCCTCTAAAGCTTAAACTAGCGCAAGCAACTTTTTATCTCTATACTCGTAATAGGAGGCCTAGATACATGATCGTGTTACCTAACTAGATTACAAGATATCCGTGTCTCGTCACCACTTAGCATTTTCACTACAGACTTTACAACGCGGACTAGGTATAGCAAAAGGCTGCGTCACACTATCGACCGTGGTTCGGAAATTTTGAATTTAGAACAGTATTTTAAAATAAAATTATTATTTACTGTTAATTAAGATACTAAGTACAATATCTAAGCATTTACTTTCCAGGTTCATTATAATTATAAGAAATGAAAGAAGGCGAAATGGTTTTAATGAAAAATGGACTTAATCCATTTGTACAGAGATGAAAAATTGTAAAGAAAGCCAAAACTTACGACGAAATGTAATAACGCCGAATATTTAATTTTTCATCAATCAATCTATTTATAGTGACTAATGCCCTGACATAATGCATACGGATCGATCAACCACTGTGGCCTTAATCACGGTATACCAAAGTTTTCGAACAACCACGTATTGTAAGCATTGATATATGTATACTCGTATTTTTAGTATATCAATGATTGTAAGACTAGCGACCCACCCTGGTTTCGTCCGGATGGAATCTATCTGTTCGTAAAGTTTTATCACAATCAGTTCAGTCAGACAGACAGACAAAAATTTTTAAATGGTTATTTATGTCTTAACAGCATGCAAATAACTCTCCGGGTTAAACAGAAGCCAGATATTTTAATATTACAGACAGTAACTTCATATTTATTTATGTGTATTATAGATAAACTACACAAGTATATGTGCTATATCCACACAGGCTGAACAACTTTTTAATCATAGAATATAAATGGCAAACACTGCCTTATTGCCTTACAATAATGTCATCGTGGTATTGCCAATCAACTACTCCCAAACTAAAGGGAAAACAATTAACGGCGAACCTTATACAAATTGGCTTAAACCTTGCAAAATTTACAAAATGTTCGTTGTGAAAACTATGCTTTATTTACTATTGTTTTCTAAATGGCCATACAATCTACATCACATCACAAAATTGTGCTCATGGAGCGTTAAGATCATGATTAACAAAAGCATAATAATAAGATGTTGTAACAAAATGCTCACAAAAAACGCGGTTACACTACTATAGTAAATTAGCTTTTCAGTCCGCGACAGTCTATGACCATAACGTTTCATTTTTCTCAAATTTATATCCGTTACAGTTTTTCAAAAGTTCACTGCTGAACATAGACCTCCCACATAGATTGCCTCATAAGGTGGAGATATTTGTCATAGTTACCATGCTTGGCAGGCGGGTTGGAAACCGCAATTTTTTTTAAATTGTAAATAAAAAGACGCTGCACATTAGGGTGGAACGAAAAAAAAAATTTCAGAATTTTATTTTGGAATAGTTGTATTATGTTGCCTAATGACATTAGTTAGCTCCATTTAAAATATAAATATTATCAGACAGCGGTAAAAGCCCCCGCCAGGACACAAAACATTTACAAAAATTATGATTTTGGGGCTATTTACACAGCCTACAAAATAGTACAGAATTCATTACAATTCGTTTATTTTATTCAAAAACATATTCAAATATAGTAGTTAACTAACTGTTGCAATTAAACATTTCATTATTTTAATATAATTTGGCGCTGGGACAGAAAGAAAGTGCAGGACGAAGCGGGGGCGGCACGTGATAATCTACAATTGCAGTGTTTTGTTTTAACCAGTGTCGATAATTGTCTCAAGGTGAAAGGTCGCGCGTCAATTATTTTCACGAGTACTTATTAGTTTACGTTTTAAGTGTATTAACATGACTTCTACGAGACAAAAGTTAAAATGTCCAATATTTGGTGAAAGTGCAGAGTTGAAAGAGAATATTCTTCCTACGTATGAAAATGTGATGAAATTCTATGATTGGGTACGACAAGACTTAAAAGTAAAAATAACACAAGAAAAGAACCTACGTTTTGAAATTGCCGAAATAGTTGCTACGAAAATCGAAGAATTGTGGATAAAATCTTCTATTCCAATTGTCACATAAACGAGTTTTACAGCTAATAAAAGTTATCACTCAAAATGTTATAATTTGAAAAAGTCTTTGAAGAAACTTAAGGCAGAAAAGTTAAAAGAGTTTAGAGTACAAAGTAGAAAGCTTTTTGACATAGCTGCATGTAAATGTAAAAAATATATAAGCTGTACCTGTGTGAGAGAAAAAAAGGTACCAAAAGAGGAACAAATATTTTTAGAAGACCAACGCTCTAACAGACTAATGGTTCTAGGAAGAACGGATCTCGTCCAGAGTAAAAAATTACAGAATAGAAGATTACGTGCTCTTAAACATGAAATCAGGCATAATTCAAATATAATTAAAGAAATTCCTTCTACTTCGTATCGGCTAAATAGATCTGAAGTTTGTTCTAATGTCGACCTTCCTTCTTGCTCGTCGACCGCAGATGGTATTGACACCACTCAAACAGTGGATCAAAAGCCTATAAAGCTCACGGATGCCAGTCTTCATAGTTTGACGACTGTATGCGATAGGTACGGAGTATCAGACAGAGCTGCAGCAGCTATCGTATCATCTGTTCTATGTTCTGCTTCTGATGCCGACTCTGAGGCACAGTCTACTAACGTTGTGGACAGGATGAAACTAAGAAGAATAAGACAGAAAGTACGCGAGCAAATTTTAACAGAAGAAAGAGTTATAGAAATTCCTGCATTATATTTCGATGGAAGAAAAGACAAGACGGCTAAAACTGTATTAAAAAGGATCAAAGAGGTTTAGAGTGATTGTACAAGAGGAACATATTTCGATTATAAAAGAACCAGGTTCTGTTTACGTTGGGTATGTTGTTCCAGCATCGGGCAGTGCAAGAAATATTGAAAGAGCTATCCACAGCTTTTTGACGATTGAAAAGATATCACTAGAGAGTATAATGGCAGTTGGCTGTGATGGAACAAACACAAATACAGGAAAAGTGGGAGGCGTTATTCGTCTTTTGGAAAATAGACTATCCCGACCATTGCAATGGATAATTTGTCTCTTACACGCCAATGAGTTGCCATTGAGGCATTTGTTTACCTATTTGGATGGCCCACTTCAGGACCTAAATCATTTGCGGGGCAAATTGGTAAAGCATTAGAGACATGCGAGACGTTGTCGTTGGCCCACTTTAAGAAGATAGACTGTGATCTACCTCCACAAATAATAACAGATCTCAGTACAGACCAAAAATATCTACTAGAAATTATTACTGCTGTCATAAGTGGATCCTGCTCTCCCGATTTATTAAACCGAAGCCCAGGTAAGCTATCCCATGCCCGCTGGTTAACAAGAGCTAATCGCATACTGCGTTTATATATTTCTACTGAAAATCCACAAGAAAATCTTGTAATTTTAGCTACGTTTGTCGTAAAATCGTACGCCCCTCTCTGGTTCGCTATCAAAACACATTCATCCTGCAAAGATGGTTCAAAACATTTATGGAAGCTCATTAACAGCACTAGGTATTTGTCCAGCGAGTTGTTGGCGATAGTGGACCCTGTTTTAATTCGAAACAGTTACTTTGCTCATCCGAAAACATGTTGTTAAGTATGATAACAGATTCACGGAAGCATATTAGAGAACTCGCTGCAAGACGCATTTTAAAAGCTCGTCAAGCTAATAAAAATTCTGTTCCGCGCATGTTTGAGGTGCCAAAGTGAACCTTAATTCACGTTGTTACATAGACTTGATTGACTGGCAACAAAATATATACGAACCGCCAATACTAAAGAATATTTCTGATGAGCAGTTGCAAGATCTCATTGAAAATGGAGAGATGCAGTTTTGGGTTTATGAGACTGCCTTGCCACACCCAGGCTGTGGAAAGATCAGTCAAAGTTGTGACAGAAGCAGCTCTAAGTGTGTGCGAAAAGAAAGAGAGGATTCATAAAATCTAAATTAGCATCTCGAAAAGTCATGCCAAAGTTTGAGACGAAAAGTTTCTGCTTTAAAAATAACATTATTCATAGAGTCATAACTTTTTAACTTGTATTCACATTGAAAATAAACTATTTTATTAATGAAAACAATCTTTATTTTATTATTTCCATGCATAACATATAACATTTACTTCTAATTTTGTATGTAGGGTGTACTATACAACGCGTCTATAAAAACTTGAAAAATGAAATTTCAAGTCTATGGCGGGAGTTCAAGCAGTCGAGTTAGAGTTTTTATATTAAGGTATATTATTTACAATTACATAAAGCAACTTTTACATGGTATTCCGAAAAGATTCTAGAAAAAAAATTTTTTTTCATACAAAAGTGTTCCACCCTACTGCACATCTCCTGGTTTGTTTCCTTCTCTCGCCTCTTACGACACTCATGGAACGATATGAGGTAGTGGATATTCTTACGCCGCCACCACACGGTGATTTCATGTTACAAATTCATATCTACTTATTTTTATACATATTTATATAATAAAATCATAGGTGTGTCTGTTAATGAACGTGTAACTTTTGGACAACTCGAACGATTCTGGTCATATTATAGATGCTTAGATCCGATAGGTGGCGCTGCAGTCATCTTATTAAAAATTCCATATTTATGGATAAAAATGACTCATATTAACAAAATGTTTGTTTAATGCAAAAACGAAAATTTATAAAATCTGGACCGTGATCGAGTGGTCGCTATATTTAGTATAATTTATATCACTTTTGGTATTATTATTTATTCAATGTTGGGTACATTAAATATATCAAGGGAATGAAAAAATAATAAGCGCATTGGAGGCATGACGTCTATAAAATCTTGAGGAAATTCGGTTACCTAAACACGGTGTTTAGTTAAGACATTTAAACTAATCAGTCTTAATTTCTTGCAAACAATATCAATTTCATTGTGCACTGACGACTTAAAAGAACCCCTCACCTTTCACGCCCTCTCGTCCCCTGGATGTCGTGACAGCTGTCGACTATTATTATAGACAATAAAGTCATAACGATATTGGCCTACAATCAATGGCGGGGCTACCCCCCTCAGTTAAAACCACGCAACATCAAAGGTCAAACACATACAAAAAAGAAATAGCAAAGAAAATTAACAACTTCCCTGTCTGCGATAAAGAAACAATAGTTAAACAATCGAAATGTTAAATGGTAAATGGTAAATTAAATTAACATTTGTTTACTTTAACATCCAGTAAACTTCATCAGATGGCGCCGCTTTTTTAGGGTCTTTTCTTCGTTCTTCCTACGTGATCCTCGTAAACATAAATAATTGCACGAAAGTCTCTACAGTCGAATACGGAACAAGATTGCAATCGATATTACCTACTACAGTTTGTATACGTTTGTTAAAAAAAACTATTTAGTGTAATATGTAAGTGAATCGTGGCATTTCGTATTTATACAATAATAAATATGATAATAAAAAAGTATATAATAAATTCCATAATATTCCTTATTTAATGATTCCTTAGAAAACTGTCGAAAATAAACAAACACAACAATGATAAGTCGTGATTTGAAAAATGCTCGCGTATCCATAGTACGAGGGGTGATCCAAAAGTAATGATAATCGGTTACTTCAAGTCCGCATAAAAATCCAAAAAAAATATTTTTTGCTTGCTTATATACTCACTACGTCAGCCTAAAAAAATCATATAAATAGATCACGATTTCCGGGAGATACATTCATTTGAATACGAACTGTCAAAGAGATAACATCACAATTAGAGCTGTCATCAAGTACCTCTGTTTGAAAAAAATGTCTTCAAAAGACATACACAGTGACTTAGTGGAAACATTGGGGGACTCTGCTCCTCCATATTCTACAGTTGCACGCTGGGCCAAGGAGTTTAAACTGGGCAGAACATCCACTGAAGATGAACATCGCGAAGGACGCCCATCCACGTCCATCACTGAAGACAACGTGAAAAAAGTCGAAGATGTTGTGTTGGCAGATCGAAGAGTGACCATCAGGCATGTAGCTGAGGTCACAGGGATCTCATATGGCAGCGTTCAAAGAATCCTTGCGAACGAGTTGCATATGAAAAGGTCTCTGCGCGTTGGGTACCCAGAATGTTAACCGACGAGCAAAGAAAAATCGAGTTGATATTTCGGGTCAATCTCGAAAAGTTCCAAGCAGATCAAGAAAATTTTTGTTCCGTTTTGTGACTATGGACGAGACCTGGATCCACCATTTTGATCCTGAAACGAAACAACAATCGATGACTTGGAAGCGAGCCTCCTCACCGACGCCAAAGAAATTCAAAGTTTCAAGTTCGGCGGGAAAGGTTATGGCATCTGTTTTTTGGGACGCTCAAGGCATAATTATGGTGGAATATTTGGAAAAGGAGCCACTATTACGGGCTCTTACTACGCAGACCAAATAAGAAGATTACGGGAGGCCATTAAGGAAAAAGACGCGGCAAACTGCGAGCTGGAGTGCTGTTTCACCAAGACAACGCACCGGCTCACAAAGCCGCAGTTGCGATGGCTGCCATTCAAGAAACGGGATTCGAACTGCTCGAACACCCTCCCTATTTGCCAGATCTAGCTCCTAGTGATTTCACCTCTTCCTCGGCTCAAGGAACGCCTCCGAGGCAAGAAATTCGAAGACGATAGCGAAGTAATGGCCGCTGTTGAAGCGTTTTGGGAGGGTCAAGACAAAGAATTTTTTTCAAAGGGTATCCTGGGTTTAGAAAAAAGATGGACTAAATGTATTGATTTGTTAGGAGACTATGTAGAAAAATAAATTATTATTTTAACTTTAATTACCGTGTTTTATTTTCATTATCATTACTTTTGGATCACCCCTCGTAAGTGTGTACCTATATCTTAGAAATACTGGTGGTAGAGCTCCTTTTCTGACTAGGAATACTTCTGAATTGGTACCGCCTTTTTACGCACTGGTAATCTACTTCCAGCAAACTAGGCCACTGATAAGTTGTCACTCCTGAGGTCTAAGATAAAATGTCTCAAAGCCTGCAAATATACTGGCTCTCTTCTACCTTTCAGACCGGAACGAAATAGTGACTGCACCTGCTTATCGATAGCAATAGATAAAAGGATATTTTTAACAGTTATTCATTAATAAATGTAAAATCGAAGCCATTATCTAGATTAAAAACGTTTTAACCTTTAATGTCTTAATACATTAACAGTGTAGCATGGATAAGTACCGCAAAAATGTTCTACAAAAATTTGATAAACGCAGTGTACATACCACGCACATGATCAAATCGCTAACGTGTTGTCGGTGTTGTCATGGAAATCAAGCTGGTAGCCGTCCATACACAACAGCGGAGAATATGTACATATAATATACGATATTATACGATAGTGTTATGTATCATATTTACATACATTTTATATATATATATATACTTACCGCGTGATGGTGGTATTATAGAATCTATCACTCTGTTTCTTCGCGTGGGTCGCAAGAGGAGACTATGAGAAATACCAGAAAAATCCCATAGCTTCCGAAAAAGGAGTAAGTCAGTAATCCATCTCGTTTACGCCAGACGTAAAACACAATAGGCAGTAGCGTCAAAGGTGCGATACGTTTAATGCTGCAATCACTAAGGTAGATCTACTACGGGAGAGGCCCATGTCCCAGTTTCACGGGTTGATGAACATCACATGAACATATTATTGACGTACCTATTATAAACCAATTTCCCATATTGTCCTAGTAACTTTTTACGAAACAGACTGTAATGTTTTTATTCTAGTAATTAAAATAAACGTGAGTCAATTTGTCCCAACATTAGTAAGATTTTCGGTGTTAACCTGTACCTGTTTTATGATCATACCGTGCGAATGATTAAAAGTAGGCTAACGGAGTCAACGATGAACGCTATTTCGTCAATTAAAGGAATAATCAGCACAATCAATTTCGTATTTTCCTTGTAAATTTGTAATTGGTTCTTCCATTTCGTTTTGGTCATTATATACTTCGATAGTTTATTGGAGAAATATTTTTTTATGTAATAAAGGTGACAAATGAGCACAAAGTCTACCTGATGGTAAGTGGATGCTGTGGCCCATAGACATCTACATTTATCCTCGATTAAGTAAATGCAGATGCGTTGTCACCCCCGAGGACTAAGATGAATGACTCGTTTCCAGTAAAAAGGGTCTCCGGTTCTCTACACTCACCAAAAGAAACACATCAGCATTTAGCTACTATTTTACGCTGTGTTCTGTTTTGTTTCTGTGAGAGCGTGGTTCTACCCCGGTCGAGACGACCCATTCGTGCTACAACCATTATATAGCTCTCTATGGCTCTACCACGTATAAATACGCACTGAAGTGGACTATACATATTGAAAACTTGTACAGTATACAATATTGAAAACTTGTACAGCGGTTGTCGTTAAAAAACTACAGAACAAACGATTGCAATGTAATATGTAAGACTGCCAGGCTGGGTACGAGTCGTACACCTGGAATGATGATAAATACTGGAAATATATTTTCCATGTTTAGATGCTATGCCAATTACAAATGGCATGGGAGCGTTCAAGTATTACGTAACCAGGTTTAGGAGTAATATTAACAATCTTACGTAAGATGAAAAAATCATAAAACAATAGAAATATTGTTAAAACAATTTATAATCTAAATTAATAATACCATATTTATTATTTTATTATGGTATACCGAATTTCTTTTCATATTTCTAATAGAATTGACTTTACACTAGCACATGAGTAAAGAAAAATTTCTTACGTCTTATCGTTTGGGGGAGGGGGGAGTTCGCAATTTTCTTATTTTTGCTTATACAGGGGGAGGGGCGTCTAAAATCATAAAAAGTTTGCTTATGTAATACTTGAACGTTCCCTATAGTAATATGGAGATTGCTGTGAGCAGGCGTCGGTTACGCTATGAAGTAAACTGACTTGAGTGTAGGAACTTAGTAATGAGCGGAGTGTACACTAAATCAACAGGCGCTTGTGTTTTACAGTATCATAGATGACAGTCATTTAAAAGAAAAAGGAAAGGGGGAGAGCAGTTAAGGGAGGAGCAGTATCTGACCTGAAATATAGGACTTTTAAAACAGTTGCTAATTTCAAGTTTTTTTTATTTTATTTACAAGTAATAAATAATTTCTCCAGCAAAATACATGTTAATGCACAAGTAATGCTTTAAGTAGCATTGTCGTTCCGGCAAGAAAAATGTTGGTTTCGGCGCTAGATGTGTTGCGATTGTACCCGAATCTTCGACACCGAACCCACCTCTACCATATTTTTTTTTAATGAAGAGGGGCAAACTAGCATGTAGCTCACCTGATGGTAAGTGTCGACGGCCGCCCATGGACTACTGCAACACCAGGGGAATCACAGGTTGCGCCGGCCTTTTAAAAAGAAGTAAGCTCGTTTCTTGAAGGTCCCTAAGTCGTATCGGTCCGGAAAAATCGCCGGTGGTAAACGATTCTACAAAGTAGTCGTGCGAGGAAGATAAATCCTAATAAATCGCACAATGGTTGGCCGCCATGCATACAGATGGTGTGGATAGTTTAGTCGCAATATGCGTTAGTGGAATCTGCCGGCTGAAATTAATCCGAACAATAATTCTTCAGAGCAATCCCTGTGTTAAATGCGATAGAAAATGCAAACACACAAGCGTGACATAGGTAAAATACGGACGAGCTTTTTGCTTGTGTTTTCTGCGTAATCGTGTGTCCCGAATAGTTGATAATTTCTCGTAGTGTTTTAAAGTTGACTCTATAGTTCACATTGGCTAGGACAATATAAACATCTTGGATTAAAAATAAAAAATAGAAGTAACAGTTTTAACATAAAATATTGTTGTGCACCGTTCTGTAATTTAACCCACGTCCATTATTTATCTAATAACTGACATTGCTAATATTAGATAGACGTGAAGACTCAATTCATTAGTTCCCTGCAACCCCATTGTAGTTGTAAATTTAATTGTTATTGTTTCTGGAGCCTTAATAAAATTAACCGCTCTATCCCTATCCCCAACATTAAAGCTCCAAACAACTGATCGAAATATAGTAAAGAATTTTCTATATAAGGTAAGAAAGATAATACCGAAAGGTCATGTTGAATAATATACTTCACACATCATATTTATGAAACAATGATTATTTCGACAGTATTATGTTTAATATAAAAATTGTCTTTATAAAAATAGGAACTAAATCAAACGAAAATCAAACTATGAAAGTCGTGTGTTGGAATCCTCCATTCGACTATTGCGGTGAACCACTCTTAACACAAGCATTTTAAGCTTACTTAGACTAGTTAGCGGTAGTATTAGTAATGTTAATAGCGTTACTAGTATTCTTTTAAAACGATACGAACCTTGAAACTTGAAAACCTTGGTCATTTATAAAGAAACATTAAATGTTTAATTAAAGGTAATTTATTATTTATTTTCGCTATAAATTTTATCGCAAAAAGGTACATAAATATTATCGTGAGTCATTCAAGAAGATACATTGTGATTGCAATTTAAGGCAAATAATAAACAATAGTAGACTCTACTATAATATGAAAGTTAAATGTGACAAAATAGGTACATTGCGATGTTGTCTATACCGCGGTACATAGTCGGTAGCAAGTCGATGCCGCATGTTGTGACGTCAAACCGCAACTGATAACCGCTCGTTCAAACTATAGCTACAATATAACTATTTCTATATTACATCGCTCTGTTGCCGGCTTTATTGTAAGGTTGATTTTTTTATGGAATAAGGGTGACAAACGAGCCACAGTCCACCTGATGGTAAGTGTATGCTGTGGCCCATAGACATCTACATTTATCCTCGACAAGCGATCCCGCCCCGGCTTCGCACGGGTGATTTCTTGATTTCGAGAACAGCACCACCTACTGGGTCCAATTGTGAATCGTTTATCTATCTATAATCGGCGACCATCCAGGGACCCACGTATACACACAATTTTTTTTATCAAAATCGGTCAAGCCATTTTCGAGTTTCTGCGAGACTAACGTACAGCAATTGATTTTTATATATTATAGAGATTAAGAATCAAAATTCAGATGCGTTGGCACCTCTGAGGACTAAGATGGAATGCCTCGTTTCCAATAAGTAAATATTTAAAATTAAAAATTTTGTACAACTGACTTCAATATAAATTATTAAGAATAACTCAAAAACTACTTGTCAGACCTTGATCAATTAAATGAATCAATCAACATGATGATATTTATATGGGACCACATGAGAAGCACCAGGTTTCAAATAAAAAAAGAATCATCGAAATTGGTTAACCCAGAAAAAAGTTATGAGGTAACACACATAAAAAAAACATACAGTCGAATTGACTGCGGTCTCCTTTTTGAAGTCGGTAGAAAAGGGACTCCGGTTCTCTACACTCACCATACGAAACATAGCTGCTATTTTACGCTGGTATTCTGTGAGAGCGTAGTCCTACCCCGGTCGAGCCGACACATTCACAACTAATATAGCTGCAGCGTGGCTCTACCACGTACATATATAACTCAAAAGAGTAATTTTTACTCAATTTTTTAATTTAAAAAGCGCTTTCAGACTCATTCGTCAACCATAATACAGCTGCAGTGTCGCCCTACCACGTGCAATGAAACAATGATATAACCCCAATTGAATGAAATAACCCGATATACAAAGTAAAACTATTACATTTGTCCGAAAAATGGACAAAAACCACACCCGTGTAAGTAGGCTTTGTCTACAACCGTTTACCGTCCAATCAGTATTTGGTTGAAATTAAACTTTTAAGAAAAAGTAAAGGTCGGCTTCAAAGTAATAAAAAGAATGAAATAATTCCGACACAATAGCTTCTAAAGCATAGTGTATAGAAGAATTAAAGCCTCAAATGTTTTGAGCGGACTAAGGAATATCCCAAGCTCAAGTTAACAATAAGAATGTTGTCTAAATTCTTATATTAAAAACTTCACACCTATTTACACCCTTTGGAGTTGATTTTTTTTCTCTTAATTTATATAAGACCATCCATGAAGTATTAATAAAAAAGTACCTATTTAATAAAAAAAGAGTCATTAAAATTGGTTCACAATTGGCGAAGACATCAAGTAACACATACAAGCAATAAAAGAACATATTATAGTAGAATTGACAACCTCCTCTCTTTTTTTTTTTTTGAAGTCATCTAAAAAAAGAAAGATAATAAAAGCAAAATTAAATATTTCGGAGATTAAAACAAAAAAATCACGGTCGGTAGAGGTGATGGCGCTAGAGATAATAAATAACTCGGCCAAATTTATACGAACACTACGTTACTAGCCTATCCACCAGGTACGAGAAAAGTAGTCGGTAAATTGATGGCTCTGTTACGTATGTTTCATACACGTGGAAAGACTCTTCAGTAGTCCAAAGCGAGCAGTAAAACACTCAAGATTTTGTTTTTAAGATTTTCTAAAAATTTTCGATAAAAATGCTGAAGTGGGTTAAAATTAGCACTCGCAATTTTATTCTTAAGACCATAGTTAAAGAAGACATTTTTGGCACGGAGGTCTACACATGGAGATCTGGTGGCCTAAGATACATGTTTTACCTAGTTTAGGCACCGGTTTTTCACCTATAAATAGCAGTGTTTTAGATGTAAGCATATTTTTATTATTGCTTTTTTTTTATAGAATAAGGGTGACGAACGAGCACACAGTCCACCTGATGGTAAGTGGTTGCTGTGGCACATAGACATCTACATCTATCTTCGTTTGCGAATTTAAATGCAGATGCGTTGTCAGCCGTGAGGATTAAGATAGAATGCCTCTTTTCCAGTAAAAACGGTCTCCGGTTCTCTACACTCACCATACGAAACACAGCAGCATTAAGCTGCTATTTTATGCTGTGAGCGTGGTTCTACCCCGGTCGAGACGACCCATTCGTGCTACAACCATTATATAGCTCTCTATGGCTCTACCACGTGCTCCTTTTATACATATATTGTATATTATTGGTGGTAACATGTAAACAAATAAACATTTTATTCAGATATAAATACCGACAATGAAACATAGAATTCTGTAATGAGCAGAAAACTGCCGAAAACTGTATGATAGTTGAATAGAATATAATAGAATAGTACCATTTTTATTCAATATAGATTACAAGGATACTTATTGAAAGTCATTAAGTTTTACCAGTCATTTAAGTTGAGGAAGTAAAGGTTAAGATGGCAATTACTGAATTAACACAAAAATGAATGATAATGTTGGAAGACAATGTTACTCGGTTATCATTAGGATAAAGAGATAGGGTTCAATGATTGCTCCTAATTTGATTTCAAATAAAATAAGTTGTCACCTTGGTTCTATCGGAACTTATAAAACACATGTTTCATATGTGAATGTTGTCAAGATATTCATGGGTAGTGCAGTCTCGTGTGAAATGAAAACATTGAATAAAAACACATAGCTTTCACAACGGCGTCCGGCGACAAAGAGTAAAAATAATTTTATTACAGTAACACACTTCGCTCGGCGTTCATGTCGGGTGAACAAACTTTACTTCAAACGTCCCCCTGAAGCTCGTTCCGCCGATGTAAACATCGCAACATGTCCAGGCGCAAACTGATAGGGTTGGCGAATTCATGAATATCACTATTACTTTTATTACAGAATCCGCCATTTCACTATCCAGTGAAATAACAATAACTAATCCTACGCTACGTGAATGTCGATTTACTTATTTTATTTTTTATTTTAGCTATTCTTTGAGAACTTAAGTAGGCCGAAGTAGCAATCGACTGGTTGGTTATACAACTTAAAGGCCAAAAACCGATGGGCGGTTCCCAACTAGATGGAGTGAGTAAAACATGCTTCCTGCGTCAATGAATGCATTGGCTCAAGACCGTTTTTTGGCATTGGATGAGGCCTATGTTCAGTAATGGACTTGTTATGGGCCGTAATGATGAGTGTGATGATGGAGTGTTTTTTATTAAATGTCGATAATAACACTATATAATATATTCTCCTAGACATAATCATTGTCACTCAAGTTGTTCAATATGAAGTCAATCTTACTGCGATCAATAAAGTAGAAGTAACTTTAACTACCGAGTAGGAGAAGGAGTATTTATACCTACCTTAATAAAATACAAGCTCAGAATATGAATAGTAAAATTTTATTCAATTTTAATATTAAAAATTTATATTGTAGTAAACGTATGGTTTTGATCTATTTCTACAGGAACTGTAGTTATCACGTAATATTCATTCGCTGATTCCATTATCAAGCGTATAATTATGTGTCAACGCGGGTTAATGGTGTTGCGAGATTAGTTCCATCCGTATGAACGGTATAAATGATTTCAGCTGTTTAAACTATTTGTAGGCCGACATCGCATCATTTTAATTAAATCTTAAATCGCAACGAATCGCAATTATACTACGGAGTCGAATGAAACAGGAATATCTCTGATTTTACTTTCCCTAGTCGCTGTTTATAACAGAATGTCCATCCTTATCCCGGTATAGTACAGCTGAAAGAATTTGCGTGGAGAGGTCACCGGCCGATGTCATGCAAGTATGCAGCACGTCGACACTTCATTAACTGAACGTGACCTGTGGACGAAGCAAGGCAGGTAGGGACAAGGTTTTTGTGCTGCACTCTACATTGTTAATGGAATTTTTATCTACCTACATGGTGACAGTAGTTTTAAAGTAATTATGGTTTGATAAAACCATTACTTAGGTATGCACTGCTATTTTAACACTGAAAACAAAACTCGAAATTCGTTCCGTTATCTGTGTACTTCAAACTTTAAACAATACTTGATATTTTTTTTAATCTTCTTCAACATTCCAATCGCATACTTTTAAGTGTTAAATGTTCCCACAACTCGTTCTATTCAAAAGTGATGAACTGTGGAACACTTATTAAATTTATATACACTTAATAAATTTATTAAAGTTAGAAAATTGTCCCACATTTGGCTCATCAATCACTTTCCAAAGGTTACCCCTTCTCTCTGTTTCTCTATTTACAAGCTTGACAGTTTATAAGGATGACATCAGAGCACACTATACAAGCCAACTACATTCAGGCCACTTTTTTTTTACTTCACCGGCTACGTGCATTTGTTAGGTTATTTGTAAGAAATTATGATAAAAAAAATCGAATTGAATTACTTATTGGAAAGATAATCCAGGAATACACAAATATTTGACATTAAATATTAAATAACTGACAAACGTGCCATATATCTGATAAAGCGATCGGGAATCCGCCGACGGCAAATCTTCCAGATTCGTTATTTTTCTGCGCCACTTACTTTCTTTTGTGAAACCTACTAAAGAAGAACCAGTCTTGATAATACTGGATAGTCCCGAAATTGGAACTGGATCACATTAGCTTAGGACTATACGAGCTTCTTCGAGAACACACCATGGACAAGGATAGGACATACGCTTTCCTTGCCACCTCATGTGTCTCACAAAATGCAAGCCCTGGACCTGACATTTTTAGTTCACTAAAGATGGTAATGTAAGCCCTACATGGTTTACAATCCTGGCAAACGTATACCCCAACACGAAGTTGGAGAACTTTTACATATGCGTACAACAAAACAGGCAATATAATCAAGGATGGAAATGAGTTCAAAGCGGATGGAATTCATTCTATTGACAGTTAACTTCAAAGACTACTTTGAAAATATGTCATTAGATGAGTTCCACGTCAGACTCAAGAAATGTTCGTGAAACTGCAGCCGAGCAAAGTTCGATTGAACTCATTGACACTGTCAGTCAGCGTCAAGATAATTCCAGTCCCTGATAATGAAATTGATTTGGATCTAACCATTCTACATCCACTACTGAGCTACTTGCCAATATGATCAATGCACCTGTAATTCTTAAAATAATTTCTGACAAACACGGTCAGTTAAACTGATCAGTTGAACTGATGAGTTCAACTCATCAGTTCAAACGGGTGTAAGCCAAAACGATTTCTACACTAGTGAGTGGCTTCAAATTTCAACTTAAGATTTCACACTCACGGTCAGTATTTGGATGTACGTCAGTTCAACTGATCAGTTTAACGGACCGTGCGCTCCCGGAAAAATCCGTGGGTTGCCGTCAGTTAAAAATTTAAACTTAAGATTTTATATATATTAATGACTTACCTTTCATAGTAGGGGATAACCATAATATAGTATTATTTATTACTGATGACACTTCATTAATTTTCAAATTAAAACGACAATTCTTAAAATATGACGAAGTAAATAATGCTATATCTAAATTAGTAAATTGGTTTAATGTTAATAACTTGCATTTAAATGGTACTAAAACTAAACGTATGAAATTTATGACTACAAATGTCAAACAATTAAATACTAATGTAATTTTAAATGGGGAGGAACTGAGTCTTGTCGATACCACCATTTTTCTTGGAATAACACTAGACGCGAAGCTTCAATGGAGCCCCCATATATCAAAATTAGCAAGCAGACTTAGTTCTGCAGCATATGCTGTAAAAAAAGATCAGAAATCTTACCAGTGTAGAAACAGCTAGACTTGTTTACTTTAGCTATTTCCATAGCATAATGTCGTATGGTATTTTTGGGGACACGCAACTGATACTGAAATTATATTTGTTCTACAGAAGAGGGCCATAAGAGCAATCTATGATTTTAAACCTAAAGAGTCGCTCCGACAAAAACTTAAGGAAATTAATTTATTAACTTTGGCCTCTCAATACATTTATGAAAATGTAATGTACGTACACAAAAATAAAAGTAGTTATACAAAAATAAGTGATATTCATTCTGTAAATACTAGGAATAGACACAAGCTAGTAGTACCAGTTACTCGACTCCACCGAGTCAGTAATTCATTCTTGGGGCGATGTATACGCTTTTACAACAAAATCCCAGAAAATACACAAAATTTGACCTGCTCAAAGTTCAAAAAATTTATTAAACAAAGTTTGTATAAAAAGGGTAATTATAATATTAAGGAATTTATGGATGATAATAACCACTGAGAATGAGGTGATCGCTACCAAGCTATTTCTAATTTGTTTTGTGTGGTTAATTGTGCAACATACATGATTGTAAGCTGTTATTTTTAAAAAAGTCCCGCTGGGTTTCTTGCTGGTTCTTCCCAGGACAGGGTTTTTTTCGAACCAGTGGTAATTAAACAAAAGAGTGACTTTCAATAAGTATTATTTATAATCTATATTGAATAAAAAAGTTTCTGTTTCTGTTTACACTCACGGGCAGTTTTTGGATGTACGGGCAGTATTTGATCAATTGAAAAGACCGTGTGTTTCGAGCATAACAATAACTTCTTCAAGCGACAAAACAAGAAACATTCATAGATCTTATCAAGCACAGCCAGTGCCCTGAAGACTAGACAAGACAAGAAGAACAAAAATTAATTACCGTAAAAGAGATTAACTTCTTAAGAGATTCACAGTGGGATTACAAAATTTTTAATGAAATATGCGAACAATTAAAACCCTGAATGAAATGTCCTTTACGAGTTTAAATGTCTTGTACTATTATGTATTCTGTGGTTTAAACTAATGTACATTTTTAGAAATGTTACGAATACAATTGACACAATCGACACTACAAACATTTTGCTAACTTTTTTTGATGTATTCCAGTCTCGTTTATGTAAAAGGAAACTAACTTTCACTGGCAAAACACTATATAAAGTTGATGTATGGGCAAAAAAACTACTATATTACATACTATCTGTTTTAATTAATCAAAGGTATTGGTATCAAAGAATTAAGTCCTGGAATGAACATAATAAACTAAAGTGAAATAAAACTCGACACAAAGGCACGCACTTAATAGTCACACGATAATACAAATCTCTACATATTAATAACATTGAAGTGTCTGTTTCTAATGTCAAAATAACAACTTTTTACTAAATGTATATGATAGTATACGGTACTTATAACAAAAAAAAAACAATTTTTAAATTTTTTGTCTGTCTGTCTATCTGTTTGTTCCGGCTGATATGCCGAAATGGCCGGACCTATTTTGACGGGACTTTCACTGGCAGATAAGGCTACTTTTATTTTAGAAAAAGAATTAGGGTTCCGTGCAAAAAAAAATACATGAAATCCAATCGTAATAAATTCCACGCGGATGAATTTGCGGGGAACAGCTAGTATTACATTAAAAATTGAAAGACAATCCTCGTTATCAGCTTTTAAAATCGATAGTGGACAAAGAAGGCACTTAACAACGCGTTTATTAAAAGATTTACGTATTAGAATAGAATAGCATAAATTAATTTATATTCAACACAATATACATAATATTTACTTATTGGAAGTTTTATTAGATACCTATGAAATTGTCGTTTTGTTGAACTGGCCATTTTGAACTGTAATAAGGTTTGTACTGAATTAAGGTTTGACTTTGAATTGAAAAGTGCTGGTAGGTTCGTTCGTTCGTTCGTTCACGGCACGGTTCCTTGAACGATGTCATCCGAAGCGCTCTTGTCTCTATAAATGTTCCCTCGGTTTTAGAGCCTTGTGGAATATTTAGAGACGATGGCAAGAGACCCGACGGTATGACATTGATCCCTTAGGAGAGAGGTAAAGCCCTAGCGTGGGATGCTACTTGCGTAGACACTTTGGCGGCCTCTCATCTCAGGGGTACCTCGTTTAGAGCCGGGCGGCATCAGAGGCAGCTGAACTGGGTAAGTGGCGCAAATATGAGTCTCTGAGAGATGACTACATATTTGTGCCATTTGCTGTAGAGACTATCGGTCCGTGGGGTCCACGTGCGGTGAAGTTCCTAAAGGAACTCCATCCGCAGTTGGTCGTTGCTGCTGGTGATAAGAGGGCTGGTTCTTTTCTCGCTCAAAGGCTAAGTATAGCCATTCAGCGGGGAAACGCAGCCAGCGTTCTTGGCACGATACCGCGGGGAGTAGGACTGTATGATAATTAAGTTACTAGTTTTTTTAATTATAGTTTTTAATATTGTATACCTAATAAAATATTGTATATTATGTTATGTAAATAAATATACTTTGAATTGTAAATTCAAATAATTTTATATTTTAGGCATGTTATTCTTCTTTCAAAATCAGTTATTCATTTGTTTCTTCGGGTTTTGTTTTTAATGCAATATTGCTATATCTATAGCCATGGGCACTAAGAAAATTCCTGTTATTTTTTAATATGAGTTCCCACGTGGAAGCAATACGTCTCAAACGGCACACAATATCAATGACGTAATATATTAAGAACCTAGCAGTACTAAAGTATGAACTGTGCGTTATTAGTTTAATGGCTTTCGTTCGGGAAATTTTATCAGGGAATTTTGAGTTGAATTGTTACCTGCGATGAGAAGTGAGACCTCGACAATTGCAATAAGCTTATGGTGACACTATAGCTCATTGCCATCTGGTGCTACAATTACTGCTAACCGTTATTCTCAAGCATTGCAAATGATAATGGAGTAGCTAGCACTCAAACAATTCAGATGGGTGAACTCTTTGCCATTGCTTCTTCATGACAACGCCCTGCAAGTGCAACATACTGCACAACAGACGTTAACAAAATTAGCAGAGCTTAAACTAGAGACCCTTCCTCATACACTATATACACCAGACTTTGACCCAACAAACTTTCACTTTTTTCGAAGTATAAATAACTTTTTGATAAGCAAAATTGTAATCCAGATGAAGCTGTAAAGAACGCCTTTAGTTCATCGATTCCCGTGCAGTCTAGGCAAGGGCATCAACAAATAGTTAAGGCAAATATTTCGACTAATAATTTTTGAAAAAAATAATTATTTAAATTTTCCCATACGGTACGGCAATTTCATAGGTAAAGACCTGATAAAAATAATTGCAGCTTGGCACGCAAGGATTATCTCCTTTCACGAGATATTAGAGGTAAGGTTAAAATTTTATAAAACTTGAACTTGGTGCTTGATAGATAGACTATGTAGATATGTATGCTTTTATGGGATGTTATTATAAAAGCCTACAAATTGCCACCTTAAAGATTTTCTATGTTGAGTCAACTTTTTAATCTGTATTTTATATTATTACTTATATTTATTTATTATCATCATACTAGGTAGGCGACCACGAGAGTGATATCTTCGTACTGATATTATACCTGCTCTTTTTTAATATGCTCAGTTCATTAGTTGTTATTTTATACCTATTGATTTCCATCACCAACTAGTGGGTTTTAAGTTGGATATAATATTTGAACTCCCAAGTTGGATGATTTTACCATAACAGCAAAGCTTGGGGTACAAGTTCGTCCGCCCAATGCGTGTTCGCGGATCTTTGAAATAATTTCAATATCTCGGACATACTCGTATAGTTATCCATACGATGTTTTCCTTCACCGCGATGTACGTGATAAATAAAAGTTTAATAATGCAACTATTTAATGATTAACAACGATTAGTAACGATTTCTGCATTCCGGGCGGATATAGAACTCGATTTGCTCGCGTATAGTACGCGAAATTTACAAGTGTCTAGTCATGTTAGTTTTTATTGACGTGACAACGTCTTATAAATTGGTTTGCCGGGTGACACTTCAAGAAACTGCGTTACGCTCCGCTCACGTTATGCGCTCACAATGAGAGCGAGTGAGAGGCACGCGTCCCTTCCACTCGGGCATGGTTAGCCCGCCTAAGAGCGAGAGAGACAGACATAATAAAATTATTTTACCACTCAAAGTCGTTGTCACGTAAAACTTTCGCCCGTATACCGACTTTACAGGCAACCAATTTTTTATTTTTATTTTAAAAAGTTTAACCCCCCCCACGCACACACAAGGAATTTTCTCCTGTATCGTGAAGGCATTTTACATATATAAATTTCACAAGGACAATCATCCAGTTTCGGAACAATTATTTGCGAGCCATACAAATATTTACTCCGAGCGGGATTCGAACCCACGGCCCTCAGCGCCGCAACTCACTGCTAAGCCAATGTGCCACAGAGCCATAAAACGTTTCGTAATTTCAACACGTGTTTAAATGTACCGATCCCTAGTACAATAAAGCCATGTTGTATTATAAACCGAAGACTCTACCAAACTGTCTTCGATGGCACATTGAATACTAATTGCTCTAACGGTCGGTTGGAGAATCAAAGCCAGTGATCAATTACATGTGCGAGGTACAAATTAGGGTCGTTAAATATTTTGTGGTCATCGGTAGGAATAAATCAAGTTTAAATTGAATGTATTCAAAACAAAAAGAGACATTAAATTAGAAATTTAAATAGAGCTACGAGGGCGACACTGAAAGTTTTTAGAACTGGCCACTTGTAAACGATATAATAAAAAAATAAGTTCAAATTTTGAAAATGGAACTCTTTGCCAATATTATTGTGTATGTATTTTATTAATTTGTCATTTGTTTACGATTTGGCGGCAAATTGAAAATTGTCTATGTCAAGTCAGCATAAATTTAACGCGAGGAAATTTTCGTACAATGATTTTTTATGACTTTCGATGTCATTTAAGTCAACAAGAAAGCTAATCTCACCGATGATCTACGTGAGGGACGGCCTTCTACGGCGACGACTGAAGATAACATCAGTGTTGTGCGGCGTATGATAGAGACTGACAAAAGAGTGACTTATCAGCAGATTCGGACAAGCTTAGGCATCGGTATGAGTCAAGTGCACAAAATCCTCCATGAACATTTAGCGGTCAGGAAGCTTTGTGCCCGGTGGATACCTCATAATTTGACAGAGGCCCAAAAACTTCGTCGTGTTAATTGGTGTCGTGAAATAGTTCAAAGATGTAACGGAGGTGACTAAAATGCTGTGTTCGACATACTTACGGGTGACGAAAGCTGGATTTATTGTTATGATCCTGAAACTAAAGACAGTCTGCTGTCTGGGTGTTTCCTTCCGAGAAGTTGCCAACTAAAGTGAAGAGAGGTCGAAGCGTGGGAAAAAAGATGATGGTCTCGTTCTTCGGAAGGACAGGTCATTACGCAACAATTGTTTTAGATGATCGAAAAACAGGTACTGCAGAGTGGTACACTAACAATTGTTTGCCACTTGTCTTGGAAAAAGTTCGGGAGAAACGAGCTCTCAGTAGGATCCTCCTTCACCACGACAACGCCTCGTCGCACAACGCCAAACAAACAATCGACTACTTGGCGACGTCAGACGTGTAATTACTGGGTCACCCGCCCTATAGCCCCGACCGCGCACGTAAAAACGTAAAAGAAAAACTTCGAGGAAAACGTTTTATGGATGCCGAGGAAGCAGTGGCTGCGTTTCAAAATGCCTTCGAAGATACCCCTAAGGGCGAGTGGGCAAAGTGCTTTTCTCAGTGGTTCCATCGGATGCAGCGATGTATTGATGTAAATCGACACTATTTTTAAAAGATATAATAAAACTAATAACTTGCTAGTTTGTTCAGCTTTTGATTTTCTAAGAACTTTCAGTGTCACCCTCGTACCACTCGTGATGGGAAGAAGAATAGTAATGGGCTTAGTTCTCATCAACCTTCTAATAGCTGTTAAATGCCAGTTGCAGCACTTGAAAAGAACTACACTGGCCTCCAAAAAAATCGGATTTTACCACAATCGATAGATATTTTTATCTTGATAATGTAATAATGTAATTATGGGGTTGTAAAAAACTAAAAAAACGGCGCGTGAAACGGGATATTTTACATACAAATGTGATGAGGCATTGAAACCATAACATTTTACAAAATTTACGATTTTACTGTGAAGATCGATATCTAAATTTTTTGACATTTAAAAAAATGTCAACCTTACTCTAATATGGGGTATTTCCTCCTCTTGCTTTTATCACCGCCTGCATACGCCTATTAAGGAAACGGATCAGCTTTTATATGTCTTCTTGGAGTGTCTGTTCTCATTCTTCTGTTAAGGCGGCTTCCAGATGATCCAACGTCTCGGGAACTGGATTTCGGGCTCTAACCTTTCTTTTTATCTGGTCCCAGAGATGCTCGATGGGATTTAAGTCCGGACTATTTGCTGGCCACTGCATAACTGGAATTCCGACATCCTGAAGATAACCAGTTACAATTCTAGCGACGTGCGGTCTTGCGTTATCATGCATGAGTTGAAAATTATCCCCAATATAGGAGGTTGCAAAATGTCCGTAATGTAACTTTCAGCATTAATCGCACGATTGCGAAAGAAAACCAACTCAGTACATCCGGTTAAAGATATGCCACTCCAAAACATTGTAGAGCCTCCACCAAACCGGACTGTTTCTCTTATACAACACTGAGCATAACGTACTTCTGGTCTTCGCATAACGTTACGACGTCCATCAGAGCCTACAAGGGTCATTCGGCTTTCATCGCTGAAGAGAACTGTCTCCCATTGACGAAGATTCCATTGCACGTGTTGCCTCGCAAAAAAAAAACCTTGCTTTCCGATGAGATGCAGTGAGTTTTGGTCCCGCAGCTGGCTTTTGTGGTGTCAGGTTTTGCTCCCGAAGTCTTCTTCTCACCGTATTCTCACTTACAGACACTCCACGAGTTTCCCTCGGCCTACCCTGAACATCAACAGCAGAAAGATGCCGATATCGCAAAGAAGTCAAGGCAATAAAACGGTCATCCGTCGGGTTTGTGAGACGTCCTCTTCTAGACCCTGGTACTCTCCCATGTCTAAGTATCGTTTATAAACTCTACGCACTGCTGATCAACTCAAATTTATTCTCCTTGCCACATTTCGCTGACTTAGCCCTTCACGAACGAGAGCTACCACTTGAGCGGCTTCTGCTTCAGTGGTATCCATATTTTATGGTTAATAGTAACGATATGTCTGCTCCAACAAAGAATTAAAAGATTAAGTCACTACGATGCATAGAACCAAGAATATTACGCATCAAAAGTCCGAAATAAACTAAAATTTGAGTATACCCCTATAAAAACCAAAATTCTTACTTTCGATACATTTTTGAGTAACTTGCAGGAATGTTAGGAAATTTATTATTTTATGTGTAAAAGTATAATTTAAGACAATTATGTCAAAAGAAAAAATCTGAAAAATAACTAATACAAAAAAAGATATGATTTTTTGAAGTCCCACCGGCAGAAAACACTAAATAATACTAAAAAAATTATAACTCTAAAACTACAAAAAATCGGATAACATACATGGGGTATTTTCGGATACCCCTAAATGTGAGGAACTTAAATTTTTCTTTTGGACGTCAATATTTAGACCACCTGTATATATAATTTATTGCTTTAATACAATGAATATATATAATTTATTGCTTCAATATGGGATGCGAAATATTTGAAAGCCTGCAAGTGCAAGTAGTAAATACATTTCATTCGCGCCACCAACGCAGAGTTATAATTAGCTACTTTAACAGTAAGCAATTTTTTAAGGAAAAACAGAGGATTATCTTTATACATTTCTTTATCCTATTTCTCATTTCATTTTCGATGCGTCAATGACTGACGTTTTATTTTGTACCTTTTGTGCGGAAATCATAAACTTAAAAGTGATATTCCTTTTTAACTACATTCTATTTAGATTCTCTGTAGAATAGCATCTAACTACATACCTGGAGGTATGTAGTTAGATGCGATGTAGGTCAATGTAATTTTTTTATTATTAGTAAATATGAAATTCTTGCATGCAATGAGACACCTTGGTAATATAAAATTAAAGGAACAGCCGTACACATACGTCCCACGGCCGGACACAGGCCTCCTCTCAATATATCCCCATATCATCCTGTGGGTGTCGTAAGAGGGAAACAAATCAGGAGATGGGCAGCGGCGTCTTCCTAATAACGACTAAAAATTAAAATAAACTGCGGTTGCTAACCCGCTTGCAAAGTGTGACAATTATTGCAAATATCTTTTTTGTGAGGCTATCTATGGGGGAGGCCTATGTTCAGCAGTGGACTTTAATAGGCTGTAACGGTAATGGTTTAAGGGCAATAAAGAATATTATGCCGCGCTGCCTATTATATATGCGTATTGGCAGATTTCACATGCCATCGTAAGATTTATTCACGGACATGCAGTTTTCCTCAAGATGTTTTCTTTCACCGAGCAAGTTATAGTTGTAGCACTTAAAATTGAAATTAATAATTACATTGGTGGTATGGAATCTTAACTACCGCGGCTTTACCACGGTACAGGACGTTACAGTGCACATGCATTATAGTGTAGTGCCAAATATATGTGCACATATATTATGACCTGCGAATTCTATGTCTCCCGTGTTTGGAAGTTGTCTCCGTCGCTGGTCGATATTATTATGAATCGTGTACCTCTCTTTCACTCAAGGACAAATAACCGCAATAGCTATAGCAGTGCTTGTCACGGGCTAAATAGCACATTAATTAACTATCTGCCATGACATATACTTGTCCTTAATTCACTGACCACTTTTGTGGCATCTCGAGTGTATAGTCTATGCAACGAAAGGCGCGATGAGTATTTAGTCAAGGCTATCACAAACAGTTACATGGCCGGCGTATGACAGACTTTAATTGCTACAAGTAAATGATAGTACAATAATTATTGGATATTATATATTTTTTTGCGTTCAAAAACTTGTTTTACTGTTTTGACGCCTCGCTAGCGAAGTGCTTAGCGTTAGTTGCGCTGCAGGGTGCTGCAGGTTCGATTCCCGCACGAATCAAGTATCACATGCAATTTATGTATATATAATACGCCCATGTACAAGAGAATTGCCTAATGTGGATATGATATATATTTTTTAAACCTTACGCATTTTAGCTAAGTTACCAATACATTACCACGATATTATTTTTCTCACTTAGGATTATAATTCAGAAACCCAATTCGGTTAAAAAAAAAGTAATGGCAAATGCAAGTGTTTTTTAAGATTAGTATCCGCCAAGTGTCCACTATCCAGATAGCGTTAATCTTACTCTTATGTTTCTTCTGCCACACCTTACTTTCCCTATCATATATACATTGTGTATTAACATACGTCATACGTGCATTACGACATTTTCTGACTTCCCACAATAGAGCGAATTAAGTGTGAAGTTAATAATCAATTAAATAATGCATTATATATTGGCTAAGAATGCGTAAGGCTAAAAAATTGTTACGTTAAGTTATACCTACGTAACACTTTTCTAGCCTTAGTTCCATACAAAGTATAAGTCATGGTTCGCACGGCTCAGTCACGCTTTCTGCGCGAACCGCAAACTGATAACATATTATGTAGTAAATTGATATAGTATATCAAAGTTAAAATGAAAGCAATGAAACGTACACATGATGTACAATATCTTACCAAACACCAGTACTGGCAATCAGCAAGTCAATACAATATTAAATTTCTTCGAAAATTTAAAAGTTCCAAATTCAAAAACCGTATACACTTCATTACACTAAGCACTAGAAAGTTTACTCACATTCACAAGACACCGCCAACACTCCGGAACCATTCCACAGTGGTGGATCGTCGCAACACCCCTATCACAGTACACGGTTGCTTATCTAACGACACGCGCACATAACCTGAAACAACGGACAAAATATATTTATTATTTAAAACACTAACCTCACCTTTTACTGACGCCGGAGACCCTTTTTACTTGTAACTAGGCATTCTACCTTAGTCCTCAGGAGTGACAACGCATCTATATTTTGACTCTTAACCGAGGATCGATGTAGGTGTGGTTTATGGGCCACAGCACCCATTTACTAGGTATACGTTGGACTGTGTGTTTGTTTGTCACCCTTACTTCTATAAAAAAAAAAACCACACGCCAGGCACCCTAAGATGAAATGCCTCTTGTAACTATCCAACTCTCCACCAAAGGTGGAAGCGCAACACAATAGGTGCGTACTGCTGATTTGTGGCAGAAAAAAGAGGGCAGTACCTACTTATAACTTCTAGGCAGACATGTCAAGTGGATCCTGTGGCCCATATAAATCGACATCCTCGATTAAGCATCAAAATGCAGATGCGTTGTCACCCCTGAGAACTGAGATGGAATGTCTCTTTCCAGTAAAAAGGGTCTCTGGTTCTCAATTATTATATTCAACATACAAAACATAACAGTATTAAGGTGATTTTTTACGCTGGTATTCTGTGAGTGGTCCCACCCCGGTCGAGCCGACCCATTTGTACTACAACCCAAATATAGCTGTAGTGTGGCTCTAACACGCATAACGTTTTCAATATTATAACAAATATACAGCAAATTTTATATTATTACACATATTATCAAACATAGCAATTATCTTGTTATTTTGTAATTCAGAGTAAATTTATCACAAGTTATATCATGGTCATGGTTAGTGATTATGATGTCAGTTAATGTCAAATTTTATCACTTTGTTTGTGGCGGCACGAGCAATTCGTTTAGTCTTGCAGTGTAGTCACCTTTAGTACTTCTGATGTTAAATAATTAAAATTATTTTACTTAAAAAAAAAACAACCGTTAATTTAATATTAATTCCAACATAGTCAATGCATTATGAACGATGTACAATTATGTATTCGCGTCTATGCATCATCGTCATCGATTACCGCCTATTAAAGTTGCCAATTGGGCATAAGTCTCTCCCTTTGTAATTTTATATTACTTCTAATAATATCGCCTCGTCAAAGTCTAGTAATGGAAATCCAATGTATATGGAGAATTTGCCTTAATCGTGTCGTTTAGATTGGCGATGGCGATACATAGTGCCAGACGTCTCGAACCTATGACGCAGCGTTCCGTCACCAGCCCGTGTATACCTATGAGGACTAAAATGTAATGGCTCTTTTACCAGTATACAGGGTATCCGGTCCTCCACACACACCATTCGAAACACCTCAACATTATGCATATATTTAAAAGACTTGTAAATCTTACACACAGTCGAGAATATAGCATGTATGCGAATATAATTTATATAGATGGATAAAATATTTATTGCCTACTACGAAACCCAGTAACTCGTATTTATGTTGTCACAATTCTCATAACGTCTAACGTTTTCTTCCGCCTACGTGTATATCGCACTGGTTTACTGAATTGGTAAATTAATTCCGTTCGCGCGCACCGTGCTACTGTTCGACGGTGTCTTAACTCTGGAGAAAGCTTAATTGATGTTTTTAATGTAGACTTACCCATCACTTATTATAATATAGGTATATATGTTAAATTATAATATCATGCGATTACATCTAAATATATTCAAAGTAAAACGTCAATATTACTTCATTCCGCATTTGTTTTCGTTATCATTTTGTATATTCGTGTGTGGAATAAGCTTCCGTTCAAACCTGAATATAAATAACTCTTCGTGGTTGTTTTCCCGCAAAATGTGAAAACGGTGGCTTTGTTTAAAATTTAAAGATGTTATATAAACGGATTCCGATTTTGCAAGTGCTGCATTTTTTCTGGACTTTGATATATCTTGTGACGGAAAAAAAGTTATTTTACACATTAAGTATTTGTAATGACGCAAAATTTCTCAGTGTAGGTAGCTTAGGGGATGCAGATGGCTCGGGACCGTGCTTTATTCTCATTTTGTGTTAACATAGGTTTTGCTCAATTTGTGTATTGTGTGAATGCAGAGGTTAAGATAAAAGTGAAGATATAATTTTTAATGTTATTTGTTTTAGTAGTTTATGCTTTTTTTTAAATTAATTTTTGTTTAATGCTTTTAAGCTAGAATTAAGCACTTGCGTGACGGACGGCTCCTAGCTCGATTGATACAGTTGCGAGTTACAAATGCTTTACATTTATATTTTATACTTATTAACAAGTTCCCATTATATTTTAATTGCTCTCGGTACTGTATTCTCCAAGATTAAATTCATCACTGAAAAGCAGCGTTGTGGCCGCAACATTGTGCTGAGTGATGGCTTTTTGACATGATCCACAATGCACAAAGCAAAGTTAAAAAAATATTTACATCTTAGTTTCTAACATTAACATGTATGGTTATGTTGTGTACGTCATTGGGAAAAAAACGTTTACCGTTACAACACCAGCATCAAAAATATGCTGATAACATGAAATACTCGAGCGTCAATGTCGGGTCGCACGATAAATACAATTTTGCACGAGTTCGTAAATAATCGTTAGGTATAACATTGATCGACGCGTACGTAATCTACAGCGCGGGATCGTACGAGCTTCCGTTCGTAACGTGTGTGGGTATCATAAAGTTCATTTGTTATGCTACAAATAAAAGGCGACAGCGTATAAATAATTAAACACTTGGTCAAAATCGAGAACGACAAAAGCAATGTTCATTAAAAATCTTATCGGTACATTTTTTTATTTGTACGAATATCGACCGAGGCATACACAGAATACCACTACACATCTGCATTTTAATTCTTAATTAAGGATAGATAATATAGAATAAGGTCTACGGACCACAGGCATCCACTTACCATCAGGTAGACCCGCATTTCCATAAAAAAAAGAAAACCTACATCCTTACAGATGAAAATATCATCCATACAATAAAAAAACGCATGCAGTTCATTCATTGATTCGTTACAATCTTATAATCTATCGAAAGTACACCGCTGAACTTTGGCCTCTCTATAGCTTGCCACATAGAGGGATATACGCCATAGTTGCCACGTTGGTTGGTCAGGCAGTTTTTTTATCATTATTTTGAGTTGTAATCAGAATGATGCTGCTGCAAATCTTCTGCTGCATATCCCTCTGTCTTCCTTCCGAGACCCACGGGATGATATGGGGTAGGGGATGAAAGAAGGTACGGCGAAAAATCCCGTACACAGAGCTTACATATATAATTTACAATGTCTGTATTTACATATTCAGTAACAGTACCTTTAAATAGTATTAGTAGTATTAAGCTGTTTGCAGTGAAAGAGAATACATAGAGAGTTACGTGGGAGTTAACTAAGTGATACGGATGTGATGAATGGGCTACAAATGTGAAATATTACAATTGCGGTGCACGAAAGAAGTTTCCTCGATTAACGTACTGAACACTCAATTACGTCCGGCGCACCTTGCCTTGAGCAATCAACGAAATTGGTTACGACTCACTTTATGGTTGGCATATTGAAACTTTAAAAACAATAGTGTAATAATATGATATAGTTTTTATTGTATTTATTTATAGTTGGTAGATTGTTTATGATTTTGTTTAATTACTGCTTAGCCTAAACCCTATCAGGCGAGTAAACTTAATTTTATCCCATTTTTATTTCAAATACAATAAACGCTTATAAATTGAGCCTGATGCCGTGAATCGGTTGCCATCCGCCACAGGCGAACGATCGTGCATGACAAACTAAAACTCGCGCATACCTAAACATGATTATATACTCTAAGCACATAGATAAATATTTTAGTGCGCTTGCTAGTGAAAACATTAATAATTATTAAACCTATTATAAAGTAAACATTTTTTAAACGCTTATAAATAACGCCTGCAATAATATGACAGTTTTTGAGGTATTTGTTCAGATTCCAATGTTCCTATGAATAGGTTTCATAAATTGAACTTACCTTAGAGAATACATATAGTTTGCTTATGTATACTCTAAGAGCTACCTATCCACCCTTAAAAGAATATTGTAACACTTCGTATTTACGAAACTAAATAGGTTAATACTACAATAATAAAAGAAAAACAGAGTTCACTCTTTTCATGTTATAGAAAATACCGACATGTTTTAACAATAATCGATATTGAATTTCGTTACATTAAGGAATTACTTTTTAAGGTATCAATTTGATGCCTATCTGTCCGTTCATATAAATAGTGTCAAAATTCTTTTTCTCAGAAACGACGCCACAATTGGCAAAAATCAGCGTTGAACATAAGTGATGCTCGTACAGTAATGATACATGATAAACATAAGGATTTCCTCTTATTACCATTTGAACAATTACTCAGCAGTACACGTTTGAGCCGGCTGTACATTGTTTACATTTCCGATCAGTAAGCAATATTGTTACAAGCAAAATTGTAAAAGTGAATAATGTCACCTCTGCCACGATTTCCGTAAATATTTCAAGTAATGCAGGCCAGCTGACGCCTTCTTGACCATGTAGTGTAGCGGCGTAAGAGAACCCACTAACCCATAATATCATCACATGGATGTCATTTAGGGTTGCCACCCGTACTATAATATATAGTATCGTACTATATTTCAGTCAATTGTACTATATATTATAGAAAAATAATATAGTACGAAAAATACTTTATTTTTATATCTAATTCAACTGTCGCGCTTTTTTATATTAACTGTGACACAGTTATTTTTAAATAACTATGACAACAGGACGTCAAACACTTTATTCTCATTCCGTGAGCAAGGGTGTTCTAAAGTAATTTAAACTTTTATATATTTTACAAATACCTACACAAATCTTGAGTGCGAATTCACGCATATTACTGTAATTGTAGGCTGTCTTGTGAATAAAGAATTATTACACCTTAGTCCCCCCCCCCTGACCATGGGTGCGCAGTAAAGTGTCCGAAACGTTGGGAATTTAAAAATGTTAAAATGTTAAAACGCGATATAAACCGTAAAATTAGTTTCTTTCAATGTGTAACAAAAATAAATCATGAACGACTAGTTCTTCAGTCTTAGAGAACCTCCCTTTTTTCACTTCGTTACACTATCGCTTCGCAACATGGGGAAGTATGTTATTTACATTAATAATTTGTATTTTAACGGAAAAGCATTCCTCCACCTGCTAATAACCAATCAGAAGGATTACGTCAGTAACATGAAAACAACGTAAATGCATGTTAATTTATCACTCTTACGACCTTGTTACAAGCACAGATTATATTAGCTGTTGCTATGTAATTGAATAAGCTCAACAGTGTGTAGTAGTAACCTAGAAACACGTTTATCGCTAAACTAATAAGGAAAAGTCGATAAGAACACATTTAATTTTTATCACTAATGGCCTTTTTGAGTAATTATTCCTTATTCCGATAATATGTGGATTTGGTGTCTTACTAAAGCATGTCACACCTGCTTTAAGATCTATTTACTTATTTTAATTCCCGACGTTTCGGGTGCTTTACAGCAACCATCTCAAACATCTCAGTCCCCCCCGTGACCATGGGTTGCTGTAAAGCACCCAAAACGTCGGGAATTAAAATAAGTAAATTAAACGCGATAAAATCCGTAAACATATTCGTAGTTTTATTCAACGTTGAAAAACTTACTACGATATTTTTGTTCCCAAGGTATAGGTTTTGGTCATGTAGAAAGAATGAACGAGGAAATAGTGACAAAGCAAATTCATGTTGCAGAAGTGAACGGCAGAGTTGGCAAGGGACGCCCTAAACAAAAGTTTATAGACTAAATTGGCTATTTATTGAAGATAGGCCAGATTAAAAGTACCCTTAACCAACGAGCGTATATGCGTAGGTATATGGATGTAAAGGAGGCGAGAGAGGTGTGTCAGGATCGTGCCACATGGAATTGCGTAGCCTCTGCCTACCCCTATGGGTGGCAGGCGTGAGTGTTTACGTATATAGCTGCACTTTCACAATTTTAGACTATAGTATAAAATTGTGAAAGTGCAATAAGCGAAGTGACACCTACAATACCCGTTTTATCTAAGTAAAATTACGACTGGGCACAAGTCTCCTCTCATTTCTAAGAGGGTAATGGCAATTATTAGTAAGCCGCTTTCAGTGTGAGTTAGCGAACTTCACATATCTTCGCTCGTAATATTTTATTCCTTACACATGCTGGTTTCTTCACGTTTTCCTTATACACATTAAACATTTAATCCCGTAAGTACAATAAAATTCGATTGTACCAGAGGAGTCTTGTTACTAAGTCTGTGGTGCAGTGCTTGCTTCTTTCTGCGATTGCCAATTCGTCTGTATATTAAATATAAATACCTAATTTCTATAATTTTCTAATAATTATGAAACGGTAAAGTACGTAGGTTGGTCAGAAAGTAATACATAATAGACAATGGAGCTATATTTAAACAACTATGTACTTGGGGTGCTAAGAATCTCCGGTGGAAGTTCGGTTGCCACCTAAGACGACTCGACCTGGCAACATACAACGCACGCACTCCGAGGACTGACGAGAAGATCCTGGAGCTGGAAGAAGAGATGGACAAGTTACGCTGGCATATTATAGGATTATCCGAGATCTGAAGAGAGGGGGAGGACACGGTAATCCTTGAATCCGGCAACTTGTTCTATCACCGGGAGGGCGACCATCTGTCCCAAGGAGGTGTCGGATTTATCGTCCACAAGTCTCTCGTTAACAACGTTGTAAAGATTGTGAGTATGTCGACGAGGGTTGCGTACCTTATACTCAGAATCACCAAACGGTATTCGTTGAAGGTCATACAGGTTTACGCACCAACCTCGGCACATCCCGATGAGGAGGTGGAGGAAATGTATGAGGATATCTCTAAAGCCATGCATTCCTCCAAAACCCACTATACGGTGTTAATGGGAGACTTCAATGCAAAACTAGGCACAAGAGAGAAGTTAGGGAAATTTGGAATAGGGCAACGGAACCCAAGGGGCCAGCAGCTGGCCGACTTCATGGAGAAAGAGGGACTCTTTATGATGAACTCTTTCTTCCAGAAGCGGCCCCACAGGAAGTGGACCTGGTCGAGCCCCGACGGTTCGACAAAAAATGAGATTGACTTCATTATGACGACCAGACGACAACTGTTCAGTGATGTCTCAGTGATCGCGAGGGTGAAAACTGGTAGCGATCACCGAATGGTTAGAGGCACACTGAACCTAATCGTTAAGTTGGAGAGGTCTCGTCTAATGAAGTCGTCTAATGAAGTCAACGCTCCGTCCCCCTCGTGCTCTAATCCAAATCGCTGGAGGACCTAAGCACTATGCTCAATGACCTCAATAGTGTCTCCCAACGGATAGGTCTTAAGATGAACATGGACAAAACAAAGATCATGTTTAATGTCCACCTATGCCAGTAGTTGTTGGGAGCACCAAGCTTGAAGCTGTTGACGAATATGTTTACTTGGGACAAATAGTCCGACTAGGTAAGTCCAACTTCGACCGAAAGGTCAATCGACGGATTCAACTCGGCTGGGCAGCGTTCGGGAAATTACGACACATCTTCTCGTCAGGTATACCTCAAAACCTGAAAACTAAATTGTACAACCAGTGCGTGTTGCCAGTGATGACTTATGGATCTGAGACGTGGTCCTTCACTGCTGGCCGTATGAGGACGCTCAAGGTCGCTCAGCGAGCTATGGAGAGGGCTATGCTCGGAGTTTCTCTGTGTGATAAACTTAGAAATGAGGATATCCGCACTAGAACCAGAATAACCGACATAGCCCAACGGATTAGTAAGCTAAAGTGGCAATGGGCCGGCCATATAGCTCGAAGAACCGACAACCGATGGGGAAAAAAGGTTCTCGAGTGGCAGCCTCGTCCCGGTAGGCGAAATGTAGGGCGACCCCCCACTAGATGGAGTGACGACCTGGTAAAACATGCAGGAAGTTGATGGATGCAGGTGGCTCAGGACCGTGCTTTGTGGCATTCCTTGGGGGAGGCCTATGTTCAGCAGTGGACTTGTGAAGGGCTGTAATGATGATGATGATGATGATGATGATGATGTACTTGTTGTGATATGGAAGCTAAATGAAAGTGTATCTATGGAATAATTAACTGCGACAAGTCAAATTATGCCTTATGACCATGAAATCCCTCTGATCGATTATCGTATCAAGAAAATGGTCGAAAATTCATTCAAACATATCTCACCTCCCAGCCCCGTCGAAGACCATCAACTGTCAAAATAATATAGAATCTTACAAGTTTGAGGCACCCGTTCGTCTTAAACCACCTATGCCTAATCTAAGCCTCAGTAGAAATCGTTCGGCGGTGCGTATGGCGCGCGTGCGTGTGTGCGTGCGTGCGTGTGTGCGTGCGTGCGTTCATGCATGTGTGTGTTTGTGTGTGTGACTGTGTAACATAGTCATAAATCCATTGAATGCTCCAAACAAACATTAATCAATCACTAATGCGATAAGAACATAGAAAGGCTAGAATACAGTGTAGGACTGTGACACAACAGTGTTAGCGTCATCTGGAATTCAAACACAGAACATGCAGCTTTATAACCAGGTAATCTGACCACTAGGCTAAGCTGTCGGCGACATGACTAAAGCAGTATGCCAACAAGCCAATGGGTTTAGTCCGTTTGAAATCACATAAGAATGTAGACAACACAGAAGATCATTATTTTACAGTAATTGCATAAAGATATAATTCTCATACCTAAATTTCCTCATAATTCAATGCATTTATCATTTTGTTATTCAATCAATTATATTTTATAACTTTTTAAATTATTATTTAGGAGCAGTATCATTTGTGTTGTCAAAACAGATAATTATCAATCTGATGGTTAAAGTATTGGTTGGCAACATGTGATACATCATTGTAAAGTTTGTATAAATTTGTAAATCTTAAGTTCGTAAAGTTTAAATTGTATAAATACACACTTTATGTAAATTTACATAAAGTTTAATTTCAATTGATCAACTGATGAAGCATTACTAACAATTTTATTTTTGGTGAAGCGTGAGACATGATATGTTTGTTAACATTATTTCTGATTTTATTTGAAATGGACTTGAAAGCAACACACACAGATTTTACGCACAGATTTAAATAACTTCCAAATACTACCATAAGAGATAATATTATCATGCATCACAGTAAAGTTCTTAAAGAGCTTGTAACAGTCCACAGCGGGCTATGGGTGTGTTCAATTACACAAAAGTTTGTCATAATCACTTCTCTAGGCAATCGCAGAACAGCAGTGACTGGTCTGGCTGGTTAATAAAATACTAAAAAGCCACTTATAACATATCTGATATAACCATTATGCAACAATATTATAGATAAGCTATACAGTACAGTGTTAGAGCTATGTAGACAATCTGGATAAAACTGGAAAAGGCTTTCAATATTAATTGAAATTCATTTAGATTAGACTGCATTAGCAATTTTGTATAAAAATTGGGACAGGCTAGGATTTAGACTCGGAACATATTATTATCAGGAGTAACAAGTTTTAAACAGAATGGACCAAATAAATTCCAAAACAATATGAAAAATTATAAACCAACTAGAAATTAACATAATTTTTTGTTGAAATTTGTAAGAGACAACTGCAAAATAAATTAGTCTAATTAGCTATTTAACATTGTAGATATTAAAAAACCTTTTTGAAGTTGGTATAATATCCTTGAGAAATAAAAAAGTTTGACAATATGGAATAGCTTCAAAGGTGCAATTATAACAAATTCTTCCTAGAATGAGATCAGTCCAACAGGACTCTTATGAACTGATAAAAAGTTGCTTTAAAGAAAAGAGTATTGCTTGAATACCAAGTTCATATCCATCAACATTTGTGGTATTTCATAATATAAGGAAAAGTAAAAGAAAATCAGTGAGACATTGAGATATATTTTTTTACAATACAAGATGGAAGTTGAAAATATAAAAATCAATTTCAAAATATTTTAAACAATACTCAAGGCAACAAACAGCCTAATAGTTTAAAGCCTGAACCTAAAAGTCATAGGTGTATCATCTAACCATATCCTAGCAAGCTTTCAAATTTGGGAGGAGTGATTTAATAGGAATATTAATGATATTAATAGTATTGTAGTAATTCCTCAACATAAAATAATCAATGGCAGGTCATTAAAAGAACAGATACAATTCACTGTTTAAAGCAACAATGGCCTAATGTTTTATTTTACAACACTAAGGTGTTGGTTAACTCCCTTATAGAATTACTACTGTAACTCACTTTGAACCAACCATTTAAAGCTTAGTTGGAAGGATTAACAAGAACATTAGTACAAAAACAAGTTAGCATTGTAATATTAAATATTTTGGGTGGAATTAAATCCAGATAAAGTCAATACTATTGGACCATGAGCTATATTATAATGCTTCTTTATAAACAATAAAGATTAATTATGAATGATAGCAGGGAAATAAGTTTGGATTTTTAACATAACATCTCTTCATGTGACAATTCATGAAAACTCCAACAAGATCAACTCTAACAAGAAGAATACAGTCCTCATAATTATATAATTTCAATTGGAATATGATTAAAAATCAGTAATGTTATTTTAAAGTAGTATTGCTTCTTACTCCATTCAGAAATGAGAGAAGGCCTGAGTCCAGCAGTGGGCAAAAGGCTGTAACTTTACTTTATTTTTTAACTTTTCCATATATTTTAATTAGCATAAAGATGGCAAAGGTGACATAGGTATGTATTCAAAAGTAAAAGAATAACATACTTTCTGTTTATTCTTAGATGTTTGATTAAATTTAGTGATAAATCAACAATATTTAAAAAAATCTTACAGTACCGACGTAACAATCAAATTAAGTTATACCTTTAATACCTTATCATAAATGATAATGTCTTCAGAAACGTAACGGTTATTTTTTTTAACTCAGCGTAAAAACAGCTAAGAAGTCCTAAGCAGGCAAACACAGTCAATAGTAAAAACAGAATTTATCATGAATCATCGGCGGGAAGGCGGTAACAATATTATTACTTGGGTTGCTTGGAAACTGGTTGCAAAAGAGGGTCAGATTTCTGAAAGGTTAAGTCCAAATACTCTTAGTGCAAACATTTCAATTTGTTTGCACTTATTAAATACTAAAAAATTATCAATGCAATGTCACAATCGGCGAGAAAGGCGGTGCCTGGTCGCTCATCGTCAACGAGCTTGGGCGATGGCGGTCAGCTAACGGCCAACAACAGCTTATAAAACAGTAGTCTGCTTTTCAATATTATACTACAGCATTCAACTCGTAAGTATTTTAACAACAGAAATAATAAGATTATCAGGCAAACTTACCACATGACAACTACAGATTTTACGATTTCTACAGGCCACCATTCACTCACAATACAAAACACATTCCACATCCACAATTGACACACACTGACAATTATTAATCTATGCTCGCTGATCGCCACAGAACCCAAAGAGTTGTTGTTTTTACGATTTTGCCAATGAAGGCGGACAAAGGTCTTAGACTTACAACCTAGTCTGATGTGTAGGAATTTTATTCACAAAGTTCTTTACAAAATGTTAATGCGTCACTTTGCAAAATTTTCGAGAGATTTTGACGTCAGCTTCACCCCGCGGAAAGCTGATGACTATTGTATCTTAAGCCACTTAAGCGGATTTTTTATTAAATAAATCACCATCATAAAGTCGTTTCCACTAATAGTTAACAAACATTTAATATACAGAAATGCAGCATTTTTACGTATCAAAATCCACTTCAAAATTTTGGAGCCTGGGGCCAAATTACCGCCAATTAGATTTTCTTTGTGCCAAGTTCCGAAGATTAGTGTCTGTTGGGGATGGGTCATCCAAGGTAACTGCGATGTTTTAATCTAGCTTAAATGACGTAATGTGTAGTGGTGGGTAAGAATACCCACTACCCCATATCTTCCCGTGGAAACTGAGGCAGAAGATGGGCAGCAGCATCTTTCTGATAACAGCAAAGCAACAATAAAAAAACTACGGTTGCCAACCCGCTCGCCAAGCGTGGCAACTATGGCAATATACCCCCCATGATTAAAGTTACGAAGAGACGGCCCCCAGTCTCCGATTATCGTCTACAAGTCTCTCGTTAACAACATTGTAAAGATTGAGTGTGTCGACGAGGGTTGCGTACCTTATACTCAGAATCACTAAACTGTATTCGCTGAAGGTCATACAGGTTTACGCACCAACCTCGGCACATCCCTATGAGGAGGTGAAGGAAATGTATGTGGATATATCTAGAGTCATGCATTCCTCCAAAACCCACTATACGGTGTTAATAGGAGACTTCAACGCAAAACTAGGCACAAGAGAGAACGGTGAGCTGAAGGTAGGGAAATTTGGAATAGGGCAACAGAACCCAAGGGGCCAGCAGCTGGCCGACTTCATGGAAAAAGAGGGACTCTTTATGATGAATTCTTTCTTCCAGAAGCGGCCCCACAGAAAGTGGACCTGGTCGAACCTCGACGGTTCGACAAAAAATGAGATTGACTTCATTATGACGACCAGACGACAACTGTTCAGTGATGTCTCAGTGATCGCGAGGGTGAAAACCAGCAGCGATCACCGAATGGTGAGAGGCACACTGAACCTAATCGTTAAGCTGGAGAGTCACGTCTAATGAAGTCAACGCTCTGTCCCCCTCGTGCTCTAATCCAAAGTCCCGAAACCTTTCAGCTCGAGCTACAAAACCGTTTTCAATGCCTAGAAGATTGCAATGCAGTGGACGATATAAATAACAAGCTCGTGGAAACTGTTCATGCGGTCGAAGTTAAGTTCTGCAAGTCCCGTCGCAGAAGAACACAAAAACTCTCCGATCACACTCTTAATGTCATGGCTGTTAGACGGGAAAAGAAACTGCAGTCTTCAGTAGATTTGACAGCATACAGGCAACTGTACAGCTGTCTGCATGTATGCACACCCGCCACATGCATTTGGAGATCTGTATCTCCAAATGCATGCGGTGGGACTTAAGCTTCTTTAATACTGCTTGTATTAAAGAAGCGATCGAGCGGAACCAGTGCTCCAAAGTCTTTGCTAGAGATCTGTCTTCCAGAAAGAGCCAACTGTCGAAGCTGAAGACCTAGTGTGGCAGCGTTGTTTCCGGGACACCTGAGCAATCGTTGGAGCCACACGCAAGTGTGAGTAACGATCCAAGAGCAAGTCAACGGCGAGTACATCACTTACCTTCGATTTGCCGACGATATAGTTCTTATGGCAGAATCGCTGGAGGACCTAAGCACTATGCTCAATGACCTCAATAGTGCCTCCCAACGGATAGGTCTTAAGATGAACATGGACAAAACAAAGATCATGTTTAACGTCCATGTCACACCTATGCCGGTAGTTGTTGGGAGCACTAAGCTTGAAGTTGTTGACAAGTATGTTTACCTGGGGCAAATAGTCTGACTAGGTAAGTCCAAATTCGACCGAGAGGTCAATCGACAGATTCAACTCGGCTGGGCAGCGTTCGGGAAATTACGGCACATCTTCTCGTCAGGTATACCTCAAAACTTGAAAACGAGACTGTACAACCAGTGCGTGTTGCCAGTGATGACCTATGGAACTGAGACGTGGTCCTTCACTGCTGGCCGGATGAGATAGCTCAAGGTCGCTCAGCGAGCTATGGAGAGGGCTATGCTCGGAGTTTTTCTGCGTGATAAACTTAGAAATGAGGATATCCGCAGTAGAACTAGAGTGACCGACATAGCCCAACGGATTAGTAAGCTGAAGTATCAATGGGCCGGTCATATAGCTCGAAGAACCGACAACCGATGGGGAAAAAATTTCTCGAGTGGCGGCCTCGTACCGGCGGACGAAGTGTAGGGCGTCCCCCTACTAGATGGGGCGACTACCTGATAAGACTGCAGGAAGTCTATGGATGCAGGTGGCTCAGGACCGTGCTTTGTGGCATTCCTTGGGGGAGGCCTATGTTCAGCAGTGGACTTGTGAAGGGCTGTAATGATGATACATGACGTAATAAAATTGAGCACACTGATACTGAAAGGTGTGGAAGCTCTTGGTTGATTATGAGTAGGACTATAACACTAATTTCAGTAAAACAGGTATCTATAAAATCCTTTAACTATCGTACTCGCATGTAATTAGAAAAAAATCTGCTTTTTTATCAAAATGTGCTAAAGAACAAAAATGAAGGTGGATTTTAATAGTTAATTGAGATCGTTGGAAATTAAAAAGTTTGCTTGAATTCAAATAACAGAAAGAATACACCCAGACTAAGTGCGTTATGGGTGTGTTTTATTTTGCGTTATAAAGGCAAAATGGCAAATATTTATTTATTTATTGAGAATAACAAGGAATTACATATTAGGTATTTGCTTAAATGTATAGATAATTCATTCGAAATGTATTTATTTATAAAATTAAATGACGAAAACTTCCGTAAGTCTACTTTACTGCAAGACTTCAAGATACCGTAAGCTCATTCTGCGTAGATCGGACCAAAAATTAATATTCAAAAAATGAAGGTAGCCGGGCTAACTATGACTGTTTCGGGTGCTGTAAAGCACCCCAAACGTCGGGATTTAAAATGTTTATAAAATACTATTAATTTATTTGGTTCAAGGGTTTTGGTGAGAACTCGACCGCCAGTGAATTGTTGCTCTTGTGGTTACAATTATTTTTCCTTGTGGTTCTAAGTGGATTTTGATACATTTAAGTGGTGCGATTTATTTTTAAATGTCTGGACATGAGAATAATTAGCAGAAATAATGTAGCAGATGCATTGATAGTCATATAATTCTCAAGTTTCTTTATCCACTTAGGCGCTTTAAGATAGAGATACTATCTTCGGATACTGTGCGCTGTTTTAAGGCCGGCCACATACATACGAAATTCCGTTTCGGGATTCCGTTTCGGAATTCCGAATTGGTCGGCCACACACATACGGAATCCCGTTTTGCCCGCAAACTTTCGAACGGATAACTACCGTACGTGTGTGACGGGTCATAGATTTTATATGGAGTTGCTGCGTGCGGAATCCCGAATCGGATTTCCGTAATGTATGGGGCCGGGATAAGGTGTAATTTTTTCAAATCAGGCTGTATGGTCTCAAGACCATTGCCTACTTTAATTCGCGAATCGTAACTACAACAACAACAACAACAATCAAAAATCAAAATTATGATTATTTTTAAAACTATTGCTATAAATCGCTAATTCGCTATTTATTTATTTTAAAAATGTTAACCAGAAGGTGGATTTCTATTCCAAACTCCTATAGGTTTTACAAAAAACTTGTAAATAAACAAAAGTCGTGGCCAATAATTTGTGAATGCATTCAAATACAACAGCAAAGGTTATATTTTGTTTTCGTTTTGTCTAAAATTCATCTGTTATTTAATTAGCTAACAGTTAATTATTTTTCCAGACCGATTACAATAAATACCTCTAAATATGCTGAAAATATTGCGAAACCGAATAATATTCTCCTGTCCAGTGGCATGTCAAAGAATCCTATGAAAGTCCTGAATCATACATCATTGTCCTCAGAGGAACTTCTTGAAAAGTTAATAGCAGGGTTATCAGCTGACATACATCAAAAAAGAAGAGTTTATAAAAATGATTTATTAAGAGTAATAAATAAAGTAAAAGAATTAAATTTTTCATCCAAAAAGCAAGGACTACTATTACTTAGATGTTGTACTGACTTACTTCCTGATGAAACACCATCGTCTAGAATGGCTTTGCTCGAACAGGTGTGGATGGCTTTAAAGTAAGAATCATTAAATCTTTTTTATACCTACTCATGATTGCCTGCTTAAACTTCTATTAAAGTGTGAATATAAGTTTTTATTATTTAAGAAGTCAGTGTTATTGTTGGTGATAAGTATAACGTATTCTTGCAGATCCCACACAGAATTTGAAGTGGAGCACTACAATGAGCTACTTCGAGTATATATAGCTAATAATAGGACATTAACAGTGAGCTCTTTTATTCATCAAATGGGTAAAGTGAAACCAAATATTTTGACTTATGAGTTAATTTTGAAGGCTCTTGGTGAGGTAATATATTTTTTATTTGTAATATTAAAATTCATAGCAAAAGTAGTCTTAGATTTATCGGTTAATTAACAATCTTGCTATTTATTTAAGGCTGGGGACTTGGACCAAGCTACAGAAGTTATTTCAAATATGAAATCCCAAGAATTACCAGCAACAGAAAATATATTTAATAGCCTTATTGTTTGTCAAGGCAAGTCTGGGTGAGTTACTAAAAGTTCTCCAGATCTAATAGAAAATGTACATCCTACAAGCATATTCCAATTAGAATATAAAACTGAACTTACAGTCCACATGATGGTAAGTGGCTACTACAGCCCATGGACACCTGAAACCAACTTCACATTTATTTGTAGATTGTTTGACTTGTGTGGTTTTGAAATGATCAATTCAATTTCATTGATTAGTTACCAGTACCCTGTATTTCATCTATCAACAAGATTATCAATCGCCAATTTTTCTGAACTCTAAAGAGTCTCTGACAGCTAAATACATAAGTAATAAACAAGATCCATAATTCCAAGAATAATACGTATCATCATCACAGCTTATCAAAAGTTCACCGCTGAACATAGGCCTACTCTATAAATTACGTTGTGGATATTCGCCATAGTTGCCATGCTTGGCTGGTGGGTTTTCAACTATTTTGAGTTGTTACCAGGAAGATGCTGCCGCCCATCTCCTGTTTCATATCACTCTGTTGCCTTTTACAACACTCATGGGATGAGATGGGGTAGTAGATGATGGAAGAATAATATTACATAGGTAAAATATGTAGTATTATTCTTTAATCGTAATAGTGTTGATGTTGTGACTGATTATGGCACTCTGGTATGTTGAGGTAACATATAATTATATATAGAACTAATGTATAATATAGGTCATATCTTTAAGTCTAGGATGTTCTAATTTTTGGAAAATTCAAAAAGCTATATTATAAACTTATTAAAATAACTTTATTTGAACAAAACTTCTGCATTAAATTCCATATTGATTTTGGTATAGGAATCTGAAGAACATTCAAGAGGTGCTGTCTATGATGAAATCCCTTAAGCTTGAGTATTCTCTTGACACATACACAGCTACAGTAAGGGCATATGCATTAAATAAAAAACATGAACAATTATTAAAAGAAATGGAGAAGGCCCAAGAAAATGGATTTCAATTTGAAGAAACACATATAATGGAGATAGTAAAAACCTTAGCCTCTGTTGGGTTATATGAGACAATTCCTGAGGTAACTGTAACTTTATAAATGATTATACAATATGTAAAAACGCTCTGTCTGATTCAAAAGGGGTATGTAGGTACTACAATAACAAGACCAAAAAAATCTAAAACATATTATTAATGAACATAACAAAAATACTTTTTTACTACAATTTGATTAAAAATCAGCATATTTTTAAAATCAGGCAACACCATCTTTGGTGACGGTATATGTTTATGTGTAGCGGTCAACAAATTCTAAACAGTGGTATTTTATCGCACGCGCCGCATGTATTGCCCAATATTTTTTCCCATTTAATTCTATTTTATTTTATGTTTTGCAGGGTAATTTATTTATTTATTCTCTGAAAATCCTTACATGAACAAAATCATATCACATAATTTAAAAGCATCCTTATGGATTGGACAGGATTTTTTACATGCTGTATAAGCATAGGTAATCTGTTAAATGATCTAAAAGTATTTAAAACTAGGGACTATATTATTCAGTCAATTATCATATACATGAGAACAAATATTATGCTGAAAATTAAAAGAAAAATAATTCTCACAGCTAATATCAGATTTTTTTGTATTATTTTGTAATGTTGCAAATAACATGACAAAACTTTAAGATATATGTACTTCTATACATATTATAATTTTTTATTTTAGGTACTGAAATTCCTCCCGGAAGAAACTCTCCAAACACCATCCATTTCTCCATATATGCAGAGTGTATCTACATTGTTGGTGTTTCAAAATCACCCAATGGCAGCTCTTGAAATATATAAATGTCTTCCATTACCTTCATTTGGCCCCAAAGATGATCAAGGACTACATGGCAGGAGTTTAGTTAGGGATTGTGTTAAGGCTTCAATGGTGAGACAACAGTTTTTTTCTCTGAATATTTTACATTGGTTATAGGTCCAAAGTGGCCTGTTTTAGGGTGGATGAACGGAATAACCCGTAGATTCTCTTATGCCACTCTATAAAAGGGCTCTTTATAAGCAGTCTGAATGAGGTATGAGTATGTGGTAGTTACTCTACCATTTTAGATCACAAGATTTTCTGACAAAGCAGTCAAATTTTATGTTACACACAGGTTGGGGTGGGATGATTTTTATTTTGCCTATATAGCATATAATTATTGAACAGCTGTGTTGACTTTGTATCATTGTCTTACAGCCATCTGGTATAATCTGTCTGATCGCGGAACAACTAATGGCGTCCGGCCGCAACCCCATAGCACTTCAGAATGCATGTGAAGCAGCACTGCAGCTGGGTAAAGTGCCATTAGCTTTAGACTTGTTCACTCGGATGAAGCAAATGGGAATGCCAATAAGGCCACATTATTTTTGGCCTATACTCCTGCACACATCGAAGACATATGGAGAGAAAGGTATACACATTCCTTGTTTCACATTTTATATTTAAAAATAATAATAAAAAAACTAAAATAAGTACCAAAATGGAAAATTACGATACAGCATTGTGTTGCTAAGAAATACATTATTTTATGCCTTAAATGGTATATTATGTTATGTTTAAATGATGTATTAAAAAAATTATGACCAATTATGGGAACTTTCATAAAGATCTAAAATGATTTAGATACGCACACATAATTTTATTTCACAAAGTAAAAGAAAAGAACAATAATTTGTATAGTACAAAGAGACACGCATAAAAAAGCAGATAGAGAAATAAATAAGTATTATTCATATAAACATTTATGCCCTGTAAATATTGCACATCCCATCCTATGTATAGAACTCCTTACATCACCAGGTTCCAATCCCGGGTCAGACCAAAATCTGTTATTCGTTTTTTTTATCACACTCACAGAATACCATCATAAATTAGCTTAATACTCATGTGTTTTGTATGGTGAGTGTAGAGAAACATCTGACAAACACTCTTTTACTGGTAAAGAGGCAATATATCTTGGTCCTCATTGGTGACAGTGCTCCTCCATTTGGATAATAAGTTGTGACCCTCCCAAATCTTAAATCTTAATACAGCACATAAGTCCTCGCTTTTCAGGTATAATGAATACACTCTCGACAATGGTCACCATGGAAGTAAAACCAGACTATGAAACCATAATGACATATACTCTTCCATATGTAAGCTTCACTTCACCACAAAACTTGATGAAGAAATTTCAGGATACTGGACTATCTGTGACAACAGTGCTAACACCTATGATGGAAACGCTCCTAAACACGGGACAAGTGAGAGCAGCTAGTGAGATTTGTAAGTAGCGTTGACTGAATAATATTTGTAAAATATTTTTTTCTGCCATTTTTCAAACTGTGTGGTCACTTAGTAAAAAAAAGTATCTGTAAAATAATGATTATAATAATTTATATTCCTTTCTTGGCTTTTTGGTAAAAGCCTCCTTCAAGGTGTTCTACTTTTCTCTATTTGCTGTAGCTAGGAATCTTCAACCACTAATTTCTGTAATTTCAAAAAATCGCAATAATTTCATTTGTCCATCTGACGCTTGGGCGGATTTAAAAAAGGATTTGATTCGGTAGCGAAGCCTCCATAGAAGCCGAGAAGCTGGGCTTGCCCTATCAAACTGCTCAATCAATAATATCAACTAATAAAATAACTCGTAAACTGTTTCAAACTATTTCAAATTTCCCGCGCGCTCCTCTGTTCTACACAGGTCATGACCTCGTAGCCTTATTATGTAACGTCAATACTTGGCAGATTGCTTTCAATACGAAATACACTGATTTGTGTCCTCTCCGTCTCAAAGCGAACACGCAATGGACTGTCAAAATTAATGAAAGCAAAGCAATATGGATGGACCCCGGTCGCGGCAAAACTGCGCGATACTGCTGTCATAAAAAAGGAGTTAAGTTGAGCGATTAGTCGTCTCTCTCGCACGCGTGGGCTTTTTACCGGGCTTTCGAAAAGGCGATCGCTCCCTTTCTAACCTGTGGCAAAATGTTCTATAATGAAATATGACTACGATTGTTTATATAGCAATTAGTATAGAGCGATAAGCTGGGATTTCGGTGTGAAGTTAATCGAGCGCGGGGGCGCGCGGGCGATATGTTTGCAAGTTCACTTCACATTTCAATGTTTACTCTGTGTGTTTACTTGAGGGAATGAATATTGCGAGTTGAAAATTTATGCTTTTTTAAAGATTTTCAGTGAAAATGGAGAATAATAGTGTTCCTTGTGATGAATTGAAGTGTGTTAAAGTGCTAATCGGCGAGGAAAAGGTAAAATCTTTAAACTTTGTTGAGAAAAGCAGCTCATATCCACGCCGAAACCAACGCCTGATCTGTGTATTTCTCAGACGAGTGAAACCCACAAACGACAATTTAATAGATCTGTTTACAAAACTCATTGGATTGTTGGCTGCTCACATGCCAATAAGTTGTACTGTTGGTGCTGCATATTCTTTTCCAACGACAAAACAGCTTGGAATACTACTGGATATGATGATTTAAATAACTTATCTAGAGCCATTAAAAGGCATATGTATTCTAAAAAACACATGAGTGCGGTAATTTCGTTTAGTAATTTTGGAAAAAATCGGATTGAAACATCTTTGTCGCGCCAGTTATACGAGGAAATTACAAAACACAACATGCGTTTTGATCACAACCGTAGTGTTTTTCAAAGATTAGTCGATATTGTTTGCCAGAGTATTGCTTCCTTTCAGAGGTCACGATGAGTCGAAAACTTCATTAAATAGAGGCAATTTTTTAGAACTTGTATCGCTTCTTTCGAAGTACGATCTCGTGTTAGAAAATCATATGCAGCATCAACAAAGCAACAAACGGCCGAGTTATTTAGTGTGCCTTCTGTGTGCTTTGTTAAACACGTCCTCGACAGCACTGAATATGAAACTGAAGAGTGGAGACAGAACAAGATTGGTGTATTTTTATAAAACTGCTAAAAACAACAAAATCATATCTTGGGCTTGCCCTAGTTTGGAGCCCTAGCTTCGCCACTGATTTGATTTAAAAGATATTTGATAAACGGAATTTAATTATCATACATTGAAAATATTCAAATTTCCTTTTTATCTTTTAATTTATAGGTGAACTCTTCCAAGGGAAAGTTGATGCAGAAATTCTATTGCGGCCGCTGGTTAAGGGTTACTTAACAAGCCTTGACGTTAAATCTACCATACACATTCTAGAAGACATAACATCTAAAGCTGCGGATAAAAGCAAAGACTGGGTGGGAAGGTTTCTTTGTGTGTTCATGCGACATAAGAAAGTCACAGAAGATTTGTCGGATTTTATGGCTATAATAAAGGTTCGTGAAATTCAAAAAAAAAAACTTGTAGTTTGTGTCAACCAAGTACATGAGGTGTTGAGCATAACAACATAAGGGATGAAAGGAAAAATTATTTTACAATGTACTACGTAATTTTCCATATAATTTTATAGTTGTAGCATTTAAATAAGGTTTTAAGTAACATAATGAATGATAAATATATTGCATGTTTAGATTGTAAAATAGATTTTAGTAATTTAAAGTTTTTGAACGTAATGGCTTACAGAATGGGAGAGAGTGTGTTATGTTCAAATTAAGCGATTCGTCTTGCACTTGATCTCTCTCTGGACCAAAACTGTGAGGGAATAAAGAGTGGACCTGTGTTTGCGCATATACTTGTCGACTATAATCCAATCTTGCGCATATGAATTCCCTAACGCTGCTAGCACATGGCGGTATAGTAAACTTTTTCTTGTAAATTTCCAGGCATTAAAAGAAACGTCACTAAAGATATCAACATCAGCAGCCGACTACTGCATAAGTCGATTGCCGAAAACCTACGATCAAAAAACGATTGACATGTTTAAGGATACTCTCATCGAGATCACCGACGAAAGGTTGGTCGACGAACACGAGATCTTCGTTCAGCAGATGCCGCATCCAGTAAGTTTGAAATGTATACACCTCAATTGTTTACAATATGTTCTCTAAAATATTCTACGTACACATTTTCGTATTCATTTAGATCTACAAAGCGCTATTAAGAGTAATCACTGGAATCCCATTCAACTGTTTGCATCATGTAATATTAATCTAATTAACTCTGTACTGTATCCAGTAAAAATAATTAAGGAGGCCAAGTTTGATAAAAAAGAAGTTGGTTAGGGTTGTTTGTTGCCTTTACTAATCTGAATGGATGCCAAGTTCCATAGCAGTTCCTTAAGTCTGATTGTTAATTGAACAGCTATAAGAATGTACAACGTTCTTCCATTGATTTAAAAGAAAATTTGTTACGTTTTTTCATATTAAATTTACAACTTGGCAAGTTTTAATAGTTAGTAAATTATGTTTAACATGGTGATTTTTAATACACGTTTTAACTATTTTCGTTATTTTATTTTAAACTACAAACAAATAATTTGGATATAAAACTTGCCAAGTTATAAACTAATTCTGCTGTTTGTTTTACATGGACTACGCCAGCGCCATTGTAAATTTGCATTTCCCTTATAGTTTAATATAAATTTATTCCATATGACAATTTTAATGTCGTTGTATTTTTTTTACAGAAAAACATGAACGAGCAGTCATTAAAGGCACATCTAAGCGAACTAGAAGCTAAAGGAATGAACACACGTGGCGTACTGCGCAAATTATTGCAGCAGTACTGCCGAGAAAACAATTTGCCTGCCGCTATGGAAGTTGTAGAGAAATGCCAGAAGGAAGGGGTAGGTATAGAATAAAGTATAATACATCCAGATCCGCGTTGCGGTCTTTTCGACTGCTGCCCAGCTGTGGGACGTACGTAGGTTCACATTCCTTTTTTACATTTAGGTAATTACTTTATAAACTAGAATTCTGATGAAAAGTTGCTGCAGTGTAAAATAATTGAAATTAAGCAACTTATTAAACATTTTATAGTATTTATTCGACTACCCCAGAAGAAGGGTAATGGTTTTCGAATATATGTATGTATGCCTATTTCTTTGGCAAGCTTTGTAGCCTAAACGGCTTGATCATTTTAACATATTATGAAATGACGTTAGATTCGTATTATTGTGAAAATAAATTACATTTATATGTATTACCGTTCAAACTTTTGGGTAGTGTCGAGGCTTAAGTGGTAGAGTCACGTTGCGGCTATATTATGGCAGCACACAAATGAGTCGGCTCGACCAGCGAAAGAACCAAATCTTCACAGAATATTGGGGTAAAACATTACCCTTATTCTATAAAAAAAAAAAAAACTGTCTGGAGCTATTGTCTGCGCCAGAGATGTTACAAGGGTGGATTGAAAAGTACTGGCCTAACCAAGAAAATAAACACATACTAAATCAGTAATATTTTTATTTTTCTACATAATCACCATCAAGTTCTATACACTTTTGCCACCTCCCCTTCCAAGCATTTAGACCGTTGAAAAAAAATGATTCTTCCTTAGAGTCAAAATATGCGTCTACAGCTGCTTTGACCTCGTCGTTTGTCGAAAATCTTTGACCTCCCAAGTGCTTTTTTAGGTTAGGGAACAGAAAGAAGTCTGATGGTGCCAGATCAGGTGAATACGGCGGATGCGGTAACAGTTCAAAGCCACAGTTGTGAATTTCAGCCATTGACTGTACTGACGTGTGAACACGGGCGTTATCTTGATGAAACAGGACTTTTCTTCTGAGCATTCCTCGACGTTTTTCTTTTATTTCCTCTCGTAAACGACGTAGTAAGGTGCAGTAGTAATCAGAGTTTATAGTCTGACCCTTTCAAGATAATCAATCATAATCACACCTTTCGAGTCCCAGAATACTGAAGCCATCACCTTATTTGCCGACAAAATCGACTTAGCCTTTTTAGGGGTGGTGAACCAGGTCTTCCACTGTTTTGATTGTTGTTTTGTTTCCGGTGTACAGTAATGAACCCATGTTTCGTCCATAGTAACAAAACGATTCAAAAATCATCTGCATCGGCTTCAAATAACTCCAAACAGTCGCGTGAAATAGTCAATCGCGTCCTTTTTGTTCAACTGAAAGTAGTCGCGGAACCCACCTCGCAGACACCTTGTGGAAACCCAACTCGTTGACAATGATGTTTTGAGTTCGTTCATAAGAGATGCCTATAATCTCGGCTATCTCTAATTTTTAATCTGCGGTCTCCCATTATTAAATCAAGTACTTTTTAATATTTTCGTCAGTAGTTGACGTCGAAGGCCTTCCAGAGCGGGGTTCATCTTTCACACTCTCTACCACGCTTAAATTCTGCTATCCATTTTTGACGGATGAATATGACAGAGCACAATCGCCTAATGTACTGACCATGTCATCATGGATGGCTTTTAATGATAGCCGCTTCTTATGGAGGTACTTAATGACGGCACGCTGCTCGATTTGCTCCATTCGCGGAAATTATGTCCGATTACTTTGTTAATAAATTTATAAAATCACAACTAATTATCGCACACGTTTCGAACTTCACACAATGAACTAGTCTGAACTGAACTAAATAATGTGGGTAGATTTGATTTTTAGAATTGAATGGATCTGTGTTAGGTTGAGTACTTTTCAATCCACCTCGTATAATGTCTCAAGAATATGTGCAAACACAAGTACTTATTCGTTATAGTGTAGGTATATGTGGATTGTAATGTATTTGTTTGTACTCATATGCATTTGATTTTCAAGCCTTATTTTAATATGTGTTATATCTATATAAATTTATTATATTTAGTTAAAGTCACCTGCCACTAATTTCTCACCACGCCATGGGTTGACTGGCAGAGAATGCTAACTGGCATTAAGTCCGCCCTTTGTAACCTTTATGGTTAGAACAATAAAGTTTTTAAATAAATAAATATAGTTGCTAATTGCGTAGGAGTGGCGTACAAAAATCCACTACCCCATATCATCCTGTAGGTGTCGTAAGAGGCGACAGAGGCTAACTAAAGCAGCAGATGGGCAGCAGCATCTTCCTAATAACCACTCAATATAATAAAATAATTGAGGTTGCTATACTGCTTGCCAGCATGGCAACTATGGCAAATATTCCATCAAGCAATCTATGAGAGAGCTCTATGTTCAGGAGTGGACTTTTGACTGACTTTAATGATGATCGATGACCGTAGGTGATGAGGGTGCAGCTAGGGTTACCAGATCGGAGACCTAAAATGCTTATGCTTAATGGTAATATGTTTGTCGGGAGCCTGGTGATCAAATGAAATTTTGGGAGATAAAATGTCTGACATTGCACAAGGCTCTTATCAACCTTAGATGCCGTGCATAGGACAGTGCAGACACGAGGACGGTTGAAACAAACACAACCAAAACAATAATTAAAGTGAAACATTTTTTTATAGGTGTTTCTTTCGGCCGGTATGAAGGCAGCTATATTCGATCTCTATGTGAAACTTGGCGAGTTGGATTCTGCTGAGTTAGCGCTTGCGGACTTGAACAAATCGTCGCCCAATTTTACACTTGACGAGTTCAAAGTGATCGACTTCGCGACCCTTATGGTTTATAGGAAAAGGATCAAGCAGGCGTTCAATTTAATTAACGAACAGTCTAAGAAGAGGTAAGAAACTCGCTTATAATGAAGCAAATACTATTTAAATAGTCTAACGTTGTTGTTCGTAGCAATTTATTTTTTATCGTGGTAACATCCTCATGGTTACTTTTCGCTGCGGGAGCAACGAAAAGGTTATACCGGACTTCTATCGACTGAAATCCCACAGTCACCACCCCACATCTTTTGGAAAACACATGAAGTTGATGTCTTTGAGCGTAGCATGTTTATCTTTGTATCTTAAGACAGTATGATTTATTACTGTCTTAAAATACAAAGATACACATTTCAAAGCTCTATTTCTTGTCAATGTCACACGGATATGTTTTAAATTAATTTTTTAACAACACTTATTCCTTGAGCTATCACGGCTCACCAAGTGTATTTACTTGGTAAAATAAAAAATAATTATATTCATTTTAAGAAAGAAAATCATGTTGACTCCCGTGTTTTAGGCGCGTAATAGGCGGTCGCAATATATCGATGAACTGCTGGAGGTTACTGGACGCGGTTGCAGCGCACGGGACCTCGCAGGAAACACTGCGAATGTTCGAACTTCTTACCACTTTGCGATATTGCAAACCAACCAATACAATACTGGGGCCCCTAATACGAGCTCATTTGAAAAAGTAAGTTTGTGTGTAAGCCGTCATATTCGTAATTTCATGACTCATTTATTATCTTTAACATTAATTTAAGTTTAAGCATTAAGGATATAATATAATCACTGGTGTTTGTGTATCATTATCCACTACAAGTCCACTGCTGAACATAGGCCTCCTCCAAGGGATTCCACAAAACACTTTCCTGAGCCACCTGCATTCATCGACTTCCTGCGTCTCTTACCATGTTGTCACTCTACGTCGTGTGCCGCCCTACTATTCGCTTACTATGTTTACTATTTACGGTCATTTTTATTTATTTGCTCTCTGATATAGTTATCGGTTTAAAAGCATAGGTATTTCTCTTCAAGAAGGCTACCTGTTTTTTTGTACAGAATAAGTGTGACAAACAAGCACACAATTCACCTGATTGTAAGTGGATGTTGCGGCCCGTAGACAACTACATCTATCCTCGATTAAAAATCAAATTGCAGATGCAAGAACCCTGAACCTGGTCAGTACGACCAATTTTTACCACAATCATAATATAGCTGCAGCAGTGGGAAAACGCACCTACTGCATAATCTATAGCTTTTAACTCAGGACTGTTAATTCGTTTGTCTCTAATTTTTTAGCGACGACTTACAAGCGGCTTTGCAGGAGTTCGTACGTCTATCGAATAAATACAACAAAACACCTCTAAAGCATGAGTTGCTGTGTAAAATATTGTACGTCATGGGTGATGGAGGCTCGGAGGATACTTTTGTAATAAATGAGAAGGGCAATACAAGTTTGAACAAAATGGTGCAGACTGTACTTAATGTCGATAAGAAAGTGCACGGTTCTGGCGACGTACAGGTGCGTTAAGTAATATTTTTAATTACTTTGGTATTTCCGTAAGTAACTCGTAAATGAGAACATTTATTTGTCAAAACTCAACGTCTTCTCAAACGGAGGTGTTGCCATAGTTGAATAAGTGAGTGTTGTCTGTGATTACCTGCAAAACCGATTCCTGACATTCACTGCTCTTATGAGAGATCTAATCAGTGAATCGGTTTTTCTGTTTTGTATAATCATTATCTATATATACAGGGTTATTTTTCAAAGAGTAGCCAAATTTTAAACTTAAGTTCAAATATATAAATAATGATATACCGTTATTGCAGTTTTTGAAAATACGAGTAAATAGGGCTTCTACTTTTATTTGTATCCCAAATTGAATGTGATTTATGGGTAACAACGTTTTTGCCTACCGATCGACCCTTAAGAAGGTGTGCGTGCGCAGTAAAATCAGTTAAAATAATGCATTACCACGCATTTTGAATTTAAAAGATAAAAAGGACGGAATGATTGACATGTTTTTAAATTGATTTTTCTTCACCATTTGCCTATATTACTTATTCTGAATGTTCTCTACAAATTCGGCCGTTTATTGCAAAATAACCCTGTATATAAGAGATTTCCACCTATGTGCTGACTCATCCCGATATCTCTGGAACCATAAGGCCTAGAGACTTGTAATTTGGTAGGAATATTCCTTTCGCCGAGTAGAGGTTAGCTAAGAACAGATTTTACGAAATTCCACCCGCAAGGGGGGTTGCGGGGGCGTAAATAAAAAAACACATTTTCAAACTATAGCTCTTATAGATATAAAACTTGGCCAGAATATTCTTTTTGGCATGTTAAAAATTACCAAGAACGGATTTTATGAAATTCCACCCACAAAGGGCAGTGCGGTGGCGTTAAAAAAATTAAACTTTTAACCTATAGCTCCTACAGGTTTCTGTTCGAACGATTTTGATGAAATTTTTGTGTGGCGTTTGAGTGGATCCCTGGATGGTTTAGATTCACAATTGGACCCGGTAGATGGCGCTATTTTCGATATCCAGAAATCAACAGTGCGAATCCGGGGCGAATCGCTAGTATAGTATAGCTCATATAGCGCTTCATCTACGCTTTATGAGCATGGTGGCTCTTGAATCGTAAGTGATCTATTACCATTCGCAACAACAGAGGAATCTCTCTTAGAATAGAGTGCGATTTAGCGAAGCTGTTTCAATTGTTTCGATGTCTAAATGATTTTCGATGGATTTCTCTGAAAGAACGAAGAACGTTCATTCGCTGATCAATAAGTTATTTTCTAACAAAATTGAAATGACAAAGAACTTTAATTCCAATTGTTGGTACCAACTGTTGACTGCACAGCCTATTGACATCTGCAACCAACTTCAAAGAAGGCTATAATAAACACCTCTGAAGGCTGAAGTGGAATGTCTCTCACTCATAGCCAGTAATTATAGTGGCTCCTCTATATCCTTCAGAAAGGAACACAGCCCGTATGTCATCGAACAGGCTTCAGTTACCGATGGGTCTATAATTTTTTATTTTCATAAAGCCTTAAAAAATTACAGAAAAAAGAAGATACTTGAGGAGTTTCTTTCGTCGTTTCTTCTCCGGTCAGAGGAACCTCATTTTGAAACGGCAGTGCATTTGGGGCAAAAATTACATTTGATAAATGAAATTTTAACTTCTTAAGGCGAAAGAAAGAAATATACTTCATTTCATTTCATGAATAGTTAGGACAAATTAATGTAACTAGACCAGTGATGGGGTTGAAGCTTAATATGTGTGATTATGAAAGATCATCCCGATAAAATGGACCATCATTATCATCTTCCTTACAGCCCTTCAGAAGTCCATTGCTGAACGTAGGTCTCCCCCAAGTTACGCTACAAAATATATGGCTATTATAAGTCATATTTCCAGCTGTATTTTTATTGATTATGATCTGACGTCGTCGAGGATGCTGCGCTATGATAGAAGCGCTCGCTGTAAATTTCACAGTACCGGTGGCACCAGTAAAATTGTGACAAACGAGCACACAGTCCACATGGTAAGTGGTTGCTGTGGCCCATAGACATCTACATCTATCTTCGTTTGCGAATTTAAATGCAGATGCGTTGTCAGCTGTGAGGACTAAGATAGAATGCCTCTTTTCCAGTAAAAAGGGTCTCCGGTTCTCACCATACGAAACACAGCAGTGTTAAGCTGCTATTTTATGCTGGTATTCTGTGAGAGCGTGATCCTTCCCCGGTCGAGCCGACCCATTCGTGCTACAACTATACTATTAATATAGCTGCAGCATGGCTCTAGCACGTAAAAATAATTATACGCGGTAGAGCCATGCTGCAGCCGTATTACGGTTGTAGTACGAATGGGTCGGCTCAACCGGCGTAAGATCACGCTCTCACAGAATACCAGTGTTAAATTGCAGCTTAATTCGCTGTGTTTCGTATGGTGAGTGTAGAGTTTCTTTTTAATGGAAACGAGGCATTCCATCTTAGTCCTCAGGGGTGACAATGCATTTTAATTTTGATTCTTTATCGAGGATAAATGTAAATGTCTATGGGTCATAGCGTCCACTTACCATCTGGTGGACTGTGTACTCGTTTGTCATCCTTATTCTATAAAAAAAAATCCTCTCCGAAATGATGGCCTGTGCCCAACAGTGGGACGAATAAATGTAAAATAAAGGCCATTATTCATCCCACTTTACTATTACTTTTACTTTACTTTTATGATCTGAAGACGATAATTATCTATTTTTTAGCTAACCCTAATAACGGCATTAGCCGATGTTGGTTACAAAAAGACTCTTCGCAGACTGTTACTCGATCCGACAGTCAAGTTTCACCCAGATGCATTATTAAGATTTTGTGAAAGATTTGCTGATGAGAAGAAAGTTGGAGCTTTGGAGACAATCGCGGAATCCGTAAGAGACCTACGCTTTTTCAATGTGGAGGAAATATATAACATGATACTGGACGTCTATCGTAAGCAATTGTAGTTCTTAACACATCGTAATTAAGTATATAATAAGTTTTAGTTGGTACATACAAAATGAGTAAGTTTTAAAGTAGGGTGTAAGCAATTGAACCAAATTATTCTTCCAATGCTTACATTACCTGCCCTTGATGATGGGGCTCTAGTGATTGACTTATGTCTGAATATTTATCCATATAAGCCAGACCCTAATCCACTATTTTACTAATGCCAGGGCGAGGGCGTCGTTATTGTCATCGGATTGGGTTCCGAATTTTCAGTGTGGCAAGAAGTAATTCTTTCAAAAAATACGTCATTTGGAAAGATAGAATCACATCTATTACGATTTTAATATATGAAAGGATATGTACTTTAATGTAATAATTTCGGTCACTGCGACCAGTCACTGAGACTAGCCATCTGTAGGATAGGATTATAGTGCGTGTGTGCGCGAGCACAGGTGCATTCTATTCCCTCACTCTCGATGGGACGGAGATCTGGCACGATTGGAGAGAAATCAAGCGCAGGACCAGCGGCTTTACGTCCTTTCCGAGGTACGGGAGTGAAACACTGCCTACTATCTAGCTCCAGGCTGCTACTTAGAATTTCTTGACAGAAAAACCCAATTACTGATTTTTTATTATAAAGGAAGGAAAGGAAAAATGTTGCAAACCTCTGATTTTTATATATAATTAATTTTAATTTTGAACTGAACATGTTAAAGTGATGATGAGATTTACTTTAAGATTCCGTCTTGACCTTCCTTTCATATTACTTTCCAGAACGTGATGACAATTGTGAAGATGCCCTGTCACTTTGGTACAAAATGCAAGAAGCTGATGTAACACCGTCGCAGAAGTTTGTGCGTAATCTTTGTTCTCTTTGCACTTCCAATAATAAGGAAATACCATCAGAACTAGCTTTAATGCTTGATAAGGAAAATAGAAAAGCATCCAAATCCTAAATAGGTTCATGTCTCGTTTGACAAAATAACACTGTCGTGACGTCAGTCAAAATTATAAATAACTTATTAAACTGTAGCGTCTGTGATATTAAATTATTGTGTTATAATTTAATAAAATATTACACACTTTAAGTATTTTTTTTTGACATTTTAATAAAACTCTCATAATACCGACGTCAATTTAAGTAATGCTTTAAGTTGCTTTCTCTCTTTTTATTAAATGAAAACAAAAAGAGATAATCAACAATAATTATAAGCAAGGCCGTAAACGTGCAGTGGCGGTGTAAGAATATCCACTACCCTATATCGTCGATGTATCGTATCGTAAGAGGCGACAGAGGGAAAATGATACATTAGATGGGCAGCAGCATCTTCCTGATAACAATTCAAAATAATAAAGATCCAACACGCTTGCCAAGCGTGGCAACTATGGTGAAATCGTGCCACGAGGCAATTATGAGGTATGCCTATATTCAGCAGAGGACTTTTATAGGATGTAATGGATAATGGATAAGTAAGGCCGTTACAGACTATAAAATATATATTGTTCGCAGTACATAATTTTTTATTTGTTTTTTTTTTTAACATTATTTGTAGTTAGAATAAAATGATAATCGTAGAAATATTTTAATAAAATATTTCGTTTATTATTAATGTTAATACGGTTTAGTGGTGTTAAGATCTTCTATAATTTTCTTGTTGAGCAGCGATAATTCTTCCATAGCCTGCTTCTTTAGTGGTTCGTAGTCGGCTTTAAGTGTGATAGACGCTATGTCTTCTTCCAACACAGTCTTTCTGTTCTCCAGATGCGCTACTTGATCTTCTAGGCTATTCAGTTTTGCGTACATCTCGTTGCCATCTAAAGCCGCCTGTATAATATAAAGAGAGTTTATAGGCGTGTCCAGGGGAAAATTTTAGTACGTAACAAAATGGGCATGTATCGTGCAATATTTAAAAGGATAAAGATGAATGATGCTTAATTCTAGATACCTTCATTCATAAGGCTAAGGGGTCAAGGCTGCGCAGGAACATTTAATAAATGGTAAACAATTAATAATAATACCTGTATTTTCTTAAGTTTATTCGCAGCCTCTATTACTGCGCTCTCAGTAGGGGCTAACTTCTCTTTTAAAAGTCGCAACTCGCTTTCTAAGGCTTTCTTCTGTTCTTCACCTGCAAAAAGATGATAAATCGGCCTGACCCATTAAAATCATTTAAAAAATGCTTGAAGTTGCTCTCTCTATTTTCACTAAATGACAATAGAGAGAGACGGGTATATAAATAATTAATATATAAGTGAGCGATAACCAACGTACTTGCTACTAACTAACGTACTTCTACGTACTTGCTTTACTTGTAATGCCAAATACATTTATTTGAGATAGCATTATTAAAAACCTTGCAACTTGCTTCTTTCTGTCACTGGATAGTTTAGGTTTGACATTCTTGAGTTACCCACCATCTGGTTGAGGCCGTGAAATTATACTAATATCTCCGTAATCGTCAATTAAGAATGAATATGCAGATGCTCTGTCACTGGACTAAGATGGAATACTTTTTTACCAATAAAAAATCTCTACGGTTCTCATCACTTATCATACAAAACACAATAGCATTGTGCTGCTTTTTTACAGGAATATTATATGCGGCCCGGGCCGACCCATTCGTGCTAATACGTGAAAAATAATAATTATTTAAAAGAATCATGGTAATAGTTTCTAAAAGGTTTATAGTCGGTAGGGTTTCTCTTATGCATGTTCTCTTGGCACACTTGGCATAGTTGTTACTTTGAACTATTATAATTAAAGACCAGACGTTCCACCTTAGTCAAAGGCACCAGGCTTCGTTGGTAGTTGGCTGCAGATGTATATCGGCTTCAGCAATCACTTACCATTAAGTAGACTGCAAGTTCGCTTGTCATTATAATGACACACACACTCACGCCATCATACAGAGGGGTAGGCAAAGATTACGGATGTCCATTTGGCACAATTCTGACACAACTCTCTCGTCACATCCATATATTTATTTTCCATCTTCGTCAATCAAGCGTACACTAGGCCCATTTTCAAAATATCGTTCCGTTAAGGACGTCCCTTGCCGACTCTGCGACTCATTTTTACAGCATTTTGCTTTAATTCTCATTCCTTAATCATTCTTTATAAATAATAAAACATAAAATAACTGTAAGTTATACCTTCATCTCTTAGTCTTTCGAGATCAGACAGCGTTACGAGTTCTTCTTCCATGGCCCGTGTTTTCTCAGGTAACATATGTAATTCGGTCACAAGACGCTCTCGAGTAGCTTCTGCCTATGATTAGTGGACACACCAATTGTTTAATAATGTAATTTAATTTTTCTACTCGTTCCATTCATTATAAACAAAGGGTTTACAAATAAGATATTTATTTCATTATATGAAGCTAGGAGAAGTTCAGAAAGTGTTTTCATAGATTAAAATAAACAGTGGGATTTTCTCCTGTATCGTGGAGGCAGTTTACATGCATAAATTTCACAAGGACAAACATGCAGACCAGGAGTGCGGGATTCGAACCCCTGACCCTTAGCGCCGTAACTCATTGCTAAGCCACTGCGCCACGGAGCCGTCAAAGATCGTTTACTATTATTCTCATTCTCTTGCAAAATAAAAAAAATTCTTTGGCAAAATTAAATTTTGACCAGAGTGTCATTCAACCGAACAATTGTCAATCAAAATATTGCTTCATAGTGTAATATTTCTTACTTTTTTCAAGTTAGCTTGGAATCTTTCGTAATCTTTCATTAATGTATCCACAGTTTTCTTACTCTCGTCATATGCAAATGTATATCCTTCCTTTCTCTTTAGCGAGTCTATTTCGCTTAAATCTAAATCGATATTGGAGCTGCTGTGTTCTAAAGCAAAAAGTATATCTTTCTCTAGTTGTTCTATTTTGTCTTTTTCTTTTGCAAGATTTTCTTCGTAGGTCGACATAAAAGCGTCCATGGTTTCTTCCCTCTTTTTCAATTCTCTGTATTTTTGGTGGCGTTCGGAATTACCTTCTTCGAGATCCTGAATAACAAATACAAACCTGATTATAATGCATGAGTCTCCACTTTAATTAATGTAATAAGTTAATTACAAATGCTTTCGCTTACCTGTTCTGCTTGTTCTATTAGTTCCTGCACTTTATTAATTTGCTCTTTTAAATTAGCAGCATTACTATCCAATGATGCAATAGCTGCATTATCTTCACGAACCTGCAACAATTGGTAGGGACTTCATGTTAGATTCATGTAGAGTAATTAATCTATGGTGGGTGGGTTAAGTCCGATAAAGCTTTCTAGGTAACATTTCTAGTAAATCGGGAGTTAGTCAAGCGAGCTTGCATCCACACAAGCCTCAATGAAACCAGACACTGTTCATGGAGCCAATATCCTCGCACTTATATTGTTGTTACCTATAACTAGTCTGGGATTTGTACAGATTAATGTTCCAAACAGTACGTTGTGAGAGCCTTGTCTATCAGACAGTAGGGTGTTTCACGTTCATGTTCAGTTGACATGCGGAGAAAATTTTATTTTAACGCTTCCTGTTCACGCTTCCAGATGCTATGCTTAGCAAATATTTTGGCTTGCAGCTTACGAAAGAAAATTCGTCACTCGTTCTCTTTATGTTGGTATTGAAAGAGTGGACTCCCTACTCTTATAAATCTGCAAACGAGTTAATTACGCGCTATTAAATTGACCATTAAAACGATATAGTGTTTGTATATTATGTACCTGTTGTAACAGCTTCTCTCTCTCCTCTTGAGGATCCAAACGATTGTTAATTTCATTCTTCAGACTATCACGCTTCTCTTCTGCTGCTGCTAATCGTTTATGCAATTCCAGCAAGTGTACCTTTATCTGCGGGATAATTGTAATTTTAAAATAGATCCTCTCTTTATATACTTAGATGGTGTTTCAAAGGCGCCGGATTTGCCCAATTTTTGACGATTAATAAGTGCCCCTAAATACAAGTGGTAAAATTAAAAAAATTGTACAACCAACTTCAATATAAATAGAATGAGAACATCATTAATGTAGTCGAAGTCAATTAAATTTTATACGTGGTAGAGACATTCTGCAGCTATATTAGTAGTATAGTTGTAGCACGAATGGGTCGGCTCGCCCGGGGAAGGACCACGCTCTCACGGAATACCAGCGTAAAATAGCAGCTTAACACTGCTGTATTTCGTATGGTGAGTGTAGAGAACCGGAGACCCTTTTTACTGGAAAAGAGGCATTCCATCTTAGTCCTCATGGGTGAAAACGCATCTGCATTTTGATTCGCAAACGAGGATAGATGTAGATGTCTATGGGCCACAGCAACCACTTACCATCAGGTGGACTGTGTGCTCGTTTGTCACCCTATCCTATAAAAAAAATAAAAAATAACGCATTATTAAGTATAACACAAAAACTACTAGTCAGATCTTGATAAAATTTATATGGGACCACATGAAAATCGGTTCACCTAGAAAAAAGTTCTGAGGTAACACACATAAAAAAATACAGTCGAATTGAGTACATCCTCCTTTTTTTTTGAAGTCGGTTAAAAATCGAGTTAATGTGTAGACAACGTATAAGATCGACGATTTTTTTTATCGATGGTTACTGTAGATCGTTTTTTCGACGAAGAGACCAACGAACACTTGTTGTGGATCGACACATGCGAACGCGTGTGTAAGTGTTATAACAATTTGCGGCAGCAATAATTATGGAGTGTTTTTTTTTTATAGAATGAGGGTGACAAAGAGCTCACAGTCCACCTGATTTTAAGTGAAGGCTGTGGCCCATAGACATCTACATTTATCCTCGATTAAGAATCAAAATACAGATGCGTTGTCACCCCTGAGGACTAAGATGGAATGCCTCGTGTCCAGTAAAAGCGGTCTCCGGTTCTCTACACTTACCATACGAATCACGCTGGTATTCTGTGAGAGCGTGGATCTACACCGGTCGAGCCGTCCCATTCGTGCCACAACCATAATATACCACGTAAAAAAGTGTTATCAGGTGATTTTAACGATCGACAACTTCGAGCAAATCTGACGATGACAAATGAGCACACAGTCCACCTGATGTTATGTGGATGTTGTGGCCCATAGACAACTGCATTACCTACGGCTAAGCCAATCAAAATGTAAATGCCTTGCCACCACAGAGGTCTGAGATGGAATGCCATGTTACCAGTTAAAAGGGTCTGCGGTTTACTACACACATACGAATCACCAGCAGCATCTTGCTATTTTTCGCTGGTATTTTGTGAGGGAGTGCTGCAGTCAATAGGTTATGTGGTAGAGGCACGCTGCAGCTATATTATGGTTGTAGCACGAATGGGTCGGCTCGACCGGGGTAGAATAGAATAGAATATTTTTTTATTCAATATAGATTACATGTGTAATTCTTATTGAAAGTCATTTTTTACTTTACTTTATAGGTAGGACTACGCTCTCACAGAATACCAGTGTAAAATAGCAGCTCAATACTGCTGTATTTCGTATGGTGAGTGTAGAGAACTGGAAACCCTTTTTAGTGGAAACGATGCATTCTATCTTAATGAAAATGCATCTGCATTTTGATTCTTAATCGAGAATAAATGTAGATGTCTATGGTCCATAGCATCCACTTACCATCAGGTGGAAAGTGTGTTCGTTTGTCACTCTTATTCTATAAAAAGAGTACGTAGTGTGACTGTGTGTATTAGGCGTCTACCTATGCGTTAAAAGGTAAAGCGGGGTTCGTATACTACCGTTTAATTGAAACGGTTCACATAAAACTATAAATAAAACGTTCAGTTACCACGTATTATATATATTGTTGTCTTTTATGGCCTAGTTATATATAGCTATGTGCTCAGCTGCATGATATATCAATGCGAGGCAGTGGCTACTTACCGTTAGGGTTACAAGTTTAAAGCTATAATTTCTAAAAAATTGGTAGAAAAATTGAAAATATATACATACTTGCGATACAGAGATCTCTTTATTAAATTCTTCTTTTTCCCTATTAAGGTGGTCGATTTGTGTCCTAGCTTGTTCTACTTCTTCTCTTAAGGCAGCAGCAGTAGCCTCTAGTTCATTATATTGTTCTCTTTGCTCTGTTGACATTTCTGACAAAAGTTGCGATATTGTTGATTGCTCCTGTAATTATATATTGATTAGGAATAATAATTAAAAATTTCAGGTAGTAACGTAACCACGTGAATAAATACCCCAACTCATGTATAACAGCACTATTATACGGGCCCCGGCCCGTAGCAAATTCTATCGAGGGGCCCTTAATCTGCGATGGGTTTTAATGTCTAAAGTGGTAAAATAAATTTCAATACTTAATACGTTTATTTGCCATCTATAAGTTACAATTTTGTTGGTGTTTAATGGTAAAGTAGATTACTATAGGCGTTGGACGATACTACACAAATAATTGTAAATCTTTTTTAGTGCATATTTTAAAGTTTATATTTATTACAAAATATATTACATTTTAGGAATAGGTATTGTTATATTTTATCAATCATGTACTTTAAATTATGTAGGTATATATTTTATATTTATTTATCTGTTTCTTTTATTACTTTTTAAACTTTTACAAAGTAACTTTTCTAGATTTCATGTGGGTAAATTTAGACATAACACTATCCGTATCAATTTCTCTAAGCAAATCATATTCTAAATTCATCAGAGAGATAATTATTCCATTCTTGACTCAAAGTGTTCCTTAATTTATTTTTTAAACGGCTTAATGTCGAAAATGAACGTTCACCACTGCAGTTATTGATCATGAGAGACAATAAATGCGCAAAGCAGTTTCTAAATTGGGGAAACATAATTCTAATCAATTATCCATTAGAATTTATAATATTGAAATTTCCAGAGATTCGTTTTTCGTATTGTCAATCGCACCAGCCACAACCGTATTGAGCAGCTCGGCAAACTGCACTAATTCGTCGTCTATGCTGTCTTTCAAACCATTTGCTTAAGCACTGACCACAATTGGAGTTTCTTTCAAAATCTCTTCTGCTGTAATATATTTAAGTGTCAAAATATTCAAAAAACACTAGTTAGATTTTGGTATGCTTTCATGCATTTTTCTAAAGCAGACAGTAAGTTATCAATAATGATAGTTATCGATAATATGATAGTTATCAATATCATTATTGATAACTTACTATGGTGAACAGTTTGAAATTGAGGTGTTTGCCCATAATATCGTCTCGTGTGTGTCGTAAGGGGCGACACGGCGAAACAATCTAGAGCAGGGTTTCCCAACCTTTTTTTGACCAGGGACCGCTTTGATTTTTTTGTAGCTAGCAGGGACCACAAGGTGAAAGAAAAAACTGTGTTAATCTAACAATAAATTATAATCACAACTTTTAACATAGTTATATAATAAACTGAAAAGAAGCGTTCATTAACAGTATTATTTGTGTATTCATTGTAAAAGCTAGTAGGTACTTCTAACGTGACGCGCGGTGTTGCACTGCCCGCGTGACGAGAAAATACTAAATGTGTTATTTAAAATGATTAGGTAGGTAAAATATTTAAATCTTTCGCGGACCATATTTACGTTCTTGCGGACCACTGGTTGGGAATCACTGATCTAGAGAGATGGGGAGGCAGCGTCTACCTAGCAACTGGAAAATACTTTGTGATTTTTGATAGGCTGTAACGGTATAATAAATTTTATCAAAAAAATCAAAGAAGTAAGTGATTTTAGTCCATTTAAATTAGACCACGTGGTAGAGCCATGCTGCAGCTATATTAATAGTATAGTTGTAGCACGAATGGGTCGGCTCGACCGGGATAGGACCACGCTCTCACAGAATACCAGCGTAAAATAGCAGCTTAATGCTGTTGTGTTTCGTATAGTGAGTGTAGAGAACCGGAGACCCTTTTTACTGGAAAAGAGGCATTATATCTTAGTCCTCACGGCTGACAACGCATCTGCATTTAAATTCGCAAACGAAGATAGATGTAGATGTCTATGGGCCACAGCAACCACTTACCATCAGGTGGACTGTATGCTCGTTTGTCACCCTTATTCTATAAAAAAAAAGACTACAAATGTATTGATTAACTTTCAATAAAGCGAGTCACACACTACGCAGATGCGATAAGATATCTGTATCCGTGCGCATATCTTCCTATATCGCTCTCTATTAAATAAAATGAACTAACACACACAGCGCAGATAATTTATATTTTATCGTTAAGTATCTGCAGGCACCAACCTATGTATATCGAAAGATGGTGACAATATTATCTGCTCATATAAATATAACATCTACAAATATAATATCATATAACATCTGCAGATACAAATATGGCATAGGATTTTACCAACAGATAAATATAGGTGGTCGCGGAAAAATACGATTAAATTCGCCTCGGTTCTTTTTGGACTTTATATGACATTACATCCAAATTCTTCGCCTTTTAGTAAATGCTAATGCAACACGTACGTCAAAATCAAAATCAGAATCCTATTCTGACGACCTGTCTAGCAAATTTAGAAGCAACGTACGCCAACTCATTATAGGTAACATGCTTGTATTATGTAATACTATGATAATATGTATAGGATATTTACAATTAAACTTTAAAATATCTTAAAAACTTTACCTTATCCATTTGTTCCCTCAACTGCCTTAATTGATTTTCCTTTCTCTGTTTTTCCAAAAACACCTGTTCAACATCCTCTTGCATCTTTTTGTTGTTTATTTCCAATTCTCTTGTTTGTTCTTCTACCGATTGTGTTGTAGCTTCGCCATTAGCGATACGAATCGCGGTGTTATAATCTGCTAGTCTTCCTTGTAAATCTAAAAGTGAATACACTGTTATGACAATGAGTAGCGTCTTTCTTCTATACTCTAATTGCTGAGTTGACCAATCTCATCTTTCTAATAGCAATATTTCACTAGCTGGTAGGACCCCTTTTTCGTTTAGAAGTCCGTTTGGGTAGGTACCACGCTCTTACCTATGTCTACCGCCAAATAACAGTGCTTGTACTGCTGTGTTTCGGTCTGAAGGATATGGAGAATTAGTATGATTACAGACCGTGAGGAATTCCATCTCAGACTTCTGAAATGACAACTCATCTATAGGCAACTTCGTTTAATGTTGGCTGGGTATCCATGGACTGCAGTTGCCACTTACCATCAAGTAAGCTGTAAGATCACAAAGTTTTAGTTTTATAAAAAATTAAATTGAGTCATCTAATTTTAGTTTTATAAAAAATAAATTGAGTCATCTAATTTTTGTTTTATAAAAAATAAAATTTTGGTCATCTTTTACATTACATTAGAACTGTTAGTAAACGCCCAAAACTGGACTTATCTTCCACTCTGAAGGGTATATTTTCACATTAGATGCTGATGCCAATTTAGCCGATATACTGCCACGGCGTCCAAATAATCGGAAGTTATCTATAATAAATGTACGCATGAACGCAGAGGCAATCATCCGTGCCGATCCATCTGTGTTCGATGTAACGCCTATTAGATTAGAACGGAGGTAAGCTATACAAGATGAAAGGAGATAATCACAACACAATCAGACTCGAATACCAATAAATTTGTTTGTAATAATCGATAGCTCCGCTTGTTAAACGAAAAGCTAACGTTAACTCATCTAGGAGAGACTTGTATATATATTTCGAACAGTGTAAAAATATCACGACATATGCTATTGAATCGCAGCCGCGCGAATTCAGGGGTAGCCGTTACTAACATTATAAAGAGACAAATACCGAGTGGCATTGCACTAAAATAATAGTTTCAGTAAACTTTCGACACTAACAGATAAGAAGCTATAGTTCATAGATTACTGTATATATACTAGAGACTATAGTTGAACGAATAGCATGGAAGTAGGAAGTAGATAATTATGTAGAGTTGTAGATACATAGTAACATAGACTCCTAAAATTAATGTTAAATGCTAATTGTATCCGACTATGACGAAGCTCAAAAAGAGGTTAAAAGTTTTGACTGGAATATGTGTACAGGCGGACATAGAAACTGACATACATTATAGTGTGTAGTGTATGTCTGTTTCTATGTCCACCTGTACCTTCAAAATTGCCTGCCGCCTGTTCCTCCTAAACTAGTCGTCAAATTTTGACAAATGATACGTCAAAATATTTGTAATAATTGCGCGGGTAACACAAACTATATTTTAGTTTATATTATAATATTTATATAAAATGAACATAAACATAAATGGAAATTAAACTTCAAAACCTTGTGGCCTAAAACATAATGTATCGTGTATATCACGTAAGTGTCACAGGAAATGTTAATGAATACATTTTGACGCTTTATTTTAAATTGTTGCAACTTTTGTTGCATCTCCTTGAGTCAACACTGCGACAGTACCAGCTCTGAGCCACCCACCCATATAATATGCCCACCCTCCAACTCTTTCTTAAAAGGGCATAATATATACAGCAGTCTATTAAAAAAGGATGTTAGAAAATTAAATAAGTAGAAACTTAATTAATTAAAAGAAACTTATTACGTGTAGATTCGAACTGTAGCAGTATTTTGGATGCAGCAGAATGGGTCGACTAGACAGGAGGAAGAATACTCTCTCACATCAGACGAAATGTGAGAGGGTGATCCTTTTCTAGTGATCCTCCTAATGTAGTAAGTATTATTAAACAATATTTCAAGTTATTCAGCAACTCATTCTTAATATATCCAGCAGTCTAATAAAAAGCGGCCAAGTGCGAGTCGGACTCGCGCATGAAGGGTGTACGGAACCCTTCATCCCCATCACACACATTTCTAGTAGGAGAGCCCCGTTTAATTTTTAATTTATTTTTATTTTTATTTTTTTGTTATAGCGGCAACAGAAATACACATTCTGTGAAAATTTCAACTGTCTACCTATTACGGATCATGAGATACAGCCCGCTGACAGACAGACAGACGGAGGGACGGACAGCGGAGGCCTAAAAAGGATGTAAGAAAAGTTACTAAATAGAATCTAACTAAATAAATAGAAATCTAAAATTAATTAATTAAAAGAGGCTTTTTCTTAGAAGATTCTAGCTTCTGTAGTATTGTGGATGCAACACGAATGGGTCGACTTGACCGAAGAAGTATCACTCTCTCATGTAAAAAAGCAGCTTGATGCTTCTGTGTTTCGAGAGTGAGTGAGTTTAGAGAATCAGTGACTCATTTTACTGTTAACGAGGCATTCCATGTTAAAACTCAGGAGTAAAAACGCTTCTGCAGTTCTTAATCGAAGATAGATCTACGTGGCTACGGACAACAGTATCCATTTACCACCCAGTAGACTGTTTTAGTTTGTTACCCTTATTCTAAAAAAAAACCTTAAAGTAAAGAAGACACAGCTTCGGTTAATTGCGCGTAAAAAACATTAAAAAAATTACTTGTTAATTCCTGTGCAAGTTCTCTGACTCTCTTTTCGTAGTGTTTTTTCGCAGATCGCTCTCTTTCACCGGACTCTACTTGTTCGTTTAAACGAGCAATCTCCGCTTTCATCTCGCGAACTTTCGCCTGCATTAACTCTTCCCAGTATCGTTTATCTTGTAACTGCCTAGTCCGGAATCCCCTAGCTGTTCCTGTCCGAAGGCCTGATATGCCTTGTTGTGTGATCGGTCTATCAATCTAAATAGAAATGAAAAGTTTAACAAATTTATTATTGCTACTCCTTTCATATAAATGATAATTTACACCGTTAACTTATAATCGTAGTAATGAAAAAGAATAATAATTATTGCATTAAATAATAACAATGGCCGTGTAGTGACGTAAAAAGCGAAAGGGGCAAACTGATACAGGAGGTGGGCTGCAGCATATCTAATAACAAAATAATAATTAAAAAAAACATGCGTGAGTGTCGTGGAACACTCGGTTGGAACGAAGTTCTTTTCGTAGTATATTATTATTGATAAACGTATTATATTATTGATTAACAAATACAAATAAATGAATTACTAGCGTCTATTAAAATGAAGCGTTATTTAAAATAATGTTTCTTTCATGGAAGAATATGAAAAAGTGCGTGGGAGATGGATATTATTCCATCTCGCTCGCACTAGAGAAAGGGGGGCGTGATGGAAAAACCTTACACTTTTTCTCGCCTAGCTCCCATCCGCCAAATTCGTACCGTGCGATAGGGAACTTTTTTTTTCTTTTTCTTTTTATTTCGATCACCAACAGATGATACACAACACTAACAAAAATATAACTCAACACTGCGACTACATGCTATGTGTTCATCTTCTTACAGGTAACCACAACTTACATAAATAGCGAAGTGACTTTTTAAAAAAAAGAAAAAAGGAAACATATGTACAATAATATGCTAATAAATATACATGGAAATCCAGATTTGCTATAGCTACAGTTTGTGGATTTAATGCTTACAGTCTATGTAATATTAATATCTAGACAACGGTGTATACATTATATCTATTTTTATAACTTCGTTCCAAAATAGAAAGAATTATTTCGACACCAAATATAAAAAATGACTATAATATCAATGAAAGATTTAGAAGATTCAATAATGAATGAAATATAAAAATACAAAAACAAAAAAAAAATTTAGTAATCTTGGAATCTTGGAAGGAACTTCGTTCCAAAACCTGCGGTCGTCAAAGCGCTTGCCAAGCGTGGCAACTATCTCTCCTATAAGGCAATCTATGGGGAAGGCCTTAGTTAGCAGTAGACTTTTGATAAAAGTAATGATAATGATGATGATGATTGAACAATAAAGCACTGAGATAAAGAGGATGTGCTTCTCAGAATTAAGTAAAAGGTACCAACAAATATTAGAGCATATTCGGGAAGTATTTTATTTTATTTTATTTGGTGTCACATTTTACAGTTAAAGAAATTTGGATTTAAACGCAGCGTTATTTATTTATTTAACAATTTATGTACACACAAAGTAATGTTACAATGAAAAGTAAAAAAAAAATATTTTGTACAAAGGCATTGCTTATTTCATGATACTGAACACGTTATTTCTTTTATAACGCAAATGGATTTTCTCACACCGCCACCACCCGGCAATCTATCTATTATTTAACTGTAAATGTATCAACAAGTGGTAAAATTAAAAAAAAAACTTGTACATTCCACTCAATATAAATATAATTTATTGTTGATTTCTTTAAAACCGTTCGACCAATTTCGATAAAATTTAAATGAGATCACCTGGAAAGTATACCCTTTGAAACAAAAAAAGAATTTTCGAAATCGGTTCAGGCGTCTTCGAGTAATCGGTGAACATACATAAAAAAAAAGATTCCGACGAATTGTAAACCTTCTCCTTTTTTGAAGTCGGTTGAAAAGAAGGTAATTTAATTGATCTCTTTATATTTTTTTCCTTGATTGTGGCATTAGCAAAAACATGTAATCAAAAATAATCAAAAATGTTCACAAAATACCATAATTGTGTGCTGTGATGACAACTCACGCACATAGTGATGACAATATTCAATGATGCTAAAACGGAAAAAATATCTTAAACTTTTATTTTTATCACTATCGAAGCCTTGCTCTTTACATCCCTTTGTTGTTGACATATTACACATTCGAATCACGGTTTACTTTATCGGTATACACCAAAAGAGTGGAATAATTTGCCAGCATCTGTTTTTCTATCCAAACACATGTGGGTTTCTTCAAGGCAAGAGTGGATAGGCTTTTGTTAAAATGAGTCCTTATGTTTTACCATTTTCGGATGCATCACCATTTACCATCAGGTGGGATAGTAGTCAAGCACTAGCTTATAATAGTTAAAAAAAACACTTTTTTTATAGAGTAAGAGTGACAAACGATCACACAGTCCATCTGATGGTAAGTGGATGCTGTGGTCCATGGACATCTACATTCAGTCTAGATTAAGAATCAAAATGCAGATACTTGTCACCCCTGAGGACTAAGATGGAATGCCTCGTTTCCAGTAAAAAGGGTCTCCGGTTCTCTACACTCACCATACAAGGCACAGCAGCATTAAGCTGCTATTTTACGCTGGTATTCTGTGAGAGCGTAGTCCTACCCAATCAGGCCGACCCATTCGTGCTACAACCATAACATAGCTGCAGCGTGGCACCACGTTACGAAGTTATGTTGTTCTCATTTGGCACACAAATCGCGTCAGTTCAACGTATCAAAATGTACTTCAAACCATTATTTAAACGATAATACAGAGACAGCAATGCGTTTACAGTCAAGTTCCTGTAAAAATTTCCCCTTCATTTGCCGATGACCCAATGTACCCAATGTAAAAACTGCCGAAACTAAAATATGTAGAATAATACTGTGATTACAAATGCGTGAATGTAGTAATAATAATAATCCCGGTGAGTTACTTAGCATGTCATCTCCGGTTGTTCGGCGATTTCTAACTCTGAGTATTTGCACAGACACAACCTAGTAGCCAGGATTCTACATCAGGAGTTCGCTCTGAAATACGGTCTCGTGGATCGGAAACTGCCTTATTATAAGTACTTGCCGGAAGCCGTGCTCGAAAATGACCGCGCCAGGCTCTACTGGGACCGGGACTTCATCACAGACAGGACTATTCTTGCGAATAAGCCTGACATTGTGCTGATGGACCGGGCACAGTCAAGGATATTTTTGGTCGACATTACCATTCCGTATGACGAGAACCTCATGAAAGCCGAAGTAGATAAGAAGACAAAATATCTGGACCTGGCTCACGAGGTGACCGACATGTGGGGTGGTCTGGCGAGCGAAATTATACCTGTAGTCGTTTCTGCGAACGGGCTAATCCCGGTCAGCCTCTCGGATCATCTGACGCGACTGGGACTCCGTGACGGTCCGCTCCGGGCTCAAATGCAGAAGGTAGTGCTCCCTGATACCGCCCGCATCGTCCGCCTTTTTCTTTCTCTTTCCCCCTAACTCTCGGCCGTTTGGTCTCCCCTGCCGAGGGCTTCCATTTCGTTGGGCCTTAATTTGTTCATGTATTTTTTATTTATTTATATTAGTATATTTAATATATATTTATGTATATTTATCATTTCCTTTTATATATTTATTCAGCCCAACCAGATGAGACTACTTTATGGATACCCAAATAATAATCAAATTAATAATAAATTATTTATTTCGGCAATTATTAATGTTACATTATATGATCAGTGATCGAAGTCACCTAGTAAGCAAAATAATGCCTGTAACAGGTGTCTTCGCTCTTCCATAGCTAAAAATTACAGTGTATTATTAAGGAAATAAAGTAACTAATAGGAAATAATAAAGATAATAAATACATGACTTTAGTATCCTACCATCAGTCTTATAGAATTAATACATCAATAATTATTAGGTTGTATTTTATATATATATATATATATATATATATATATATAGTGTGTAAGTGTATTTGATAGTTCTAGTATGTGGTGTGGTATATAAATTTGTGCATGTTGTGTGAGTAGTGTGTGAGTATGTACTGGGTATGGGTGTATGTATGTGTATATGTTATTTTAGTATCTGTATTGTAATAATGTCTCTGTTTCCTCATAATTTAAGGGAGTTAAAAAAATTGTAATCAATTTCTTAAATTAGCAAGCAGACTTAATTCTGCAGCATATGCTGTAAAAAAGATTAGAAATCTTACCAGTGTGGAAACGGCTAGAATTGTTTACTTTAGCTATTTCCATGGCATAATGTCGTATGGTATTTTGCTATGGGGACACGCGTCTTACACTGAAATTATATTTGTTTTACAGAAGAGAGCCATAAGAGCAATCTATGATTTAAAACCTAAAGAGTCGCTCCGACAAAAATTTAAGGAAATTAATATATTAACTTTGGCCTCTCAATACATTTATGAAAATGTAATGTACGTACACAAAAATAAAAGTAGTTATACAAAAATAAGTGATATTCATGCTAGAAGTACCAGTTACTCGACTCCATCGGTGGCCCCAAGAATGAATTAGTGACTCGGGTCAGTAATTCATTCTTGGGGCGTTGTATACGCTTCTACAACAAAATCCCAGAAAATATACAAAATTTGACCTGCTCAAAGTTCAAAAACTTTATTAAACAAAGTTTGTATAAAAAGGGTTATTATAATATTAAGAAATTTATGGATGATAATAACCTCTGGGAATGAGGTGATCGCTACCAAGCTATTTATAATTTGTTCTGTGTGGCTAATTGTGTAACATACATGATTGTAAGCTGTTATTTTTTTTAAAAGACCCGCTGGGTTTCTTGCTGGTTCTTCCCAGGACAGAGGTTTTTTTTTCGAATCAGTGGTAATTTAACAAAAGAGCGACTTTCAATAAGTATTATTTATAATCTATATTGAATAAAAATGTTTCTGTTTCTGTTTCTGTTACATTCCTTATATGTTATGCTGTAGATGTCTAGTTCTTTGTTTAATTTGTTATATAGTAAACCGGAGCGACTTGAGTATTGTTTTACTAGCAAATGCAGTTTTGCTTTTATTTAATGCAACAACAGATTTTCTTCTTTTTTGTTTTATGCTGTCATCGTAGGTTAAGGTTTCATGTTTCTTAATACAGTGAGTAGAATGTACAGCTTTCTCACTGATAGGGACTTTACTGATGGAGTAAAGTTTATCAGTTGGAAACCTTCTTTTTTTAAAGTGCATTACTTTTAAAAGAGCACGTTGTGCACGTTCCACCTCCAACATTTTACTTTTACCCGTCCCTCCCCAGATTGGGATGCAATATGTTAGTAGAGACTGTGCTAACGCCATATAGACTTCCATAAGTATATTCCTTTGGGATTACTGGTCACCCAACTGCTCTACCGGCACCACATATCTTAGGGTCTTAAATATCCAGATCAGTTTTCTAACCCTGTCTATTACTTGTTCAAGATGTAGATTCCAGGATAACCGTTGGTCAACTATCACTCACTGGTACTTAGTTTTGTCAGTTTTTTAATATCAGGACAAACACAGTTAGCCTATCCTGGATAGAAATTGCAGGAGTGTATTTTCATTTTAAAATCCAGACGAAGTTGTGATTGGTCAAGGATACTGTAACATATAAAGTCCGTCTTGTCTGTATTTAAGGTAATAAGATTATCCTTTAACCAGTTAGCAACTAAGCTCATACCTAACTCTGCTTTTTCCTTGACATCATTCCAATCTCTTCCAGTGAAAATAACAGCAGTATCGTCGGCGTACGAGAGAATATGGGCTTTATCGATTTTCAGACAACAAAGATCGTTAATATAGACTAGAAAAAGTGTGGGGCCCAGTACACTACCCTGCGGCACGCCGTACGATACCGTGACATCTGACGATGTCACTCAAAGAGTGAAGCTCAATAAATTCATGGGTGATCCCATGAATGTATTGAGCTTCACTCTTTGAGTACGATTCGAGAGATAACTCTTAAAAAGAGACAGTGCAGTGGCTCTTATACCAAGTCTTTCCAATTTATGTACAAGAATAGGGATAGAGACTGTGTCGAAGGCTTTTTTGAGGTCCAGGAACACTGACAAACATTTATTTCCCTTGTCCACCTGTTTAGTTACAATTTAACTTAGAGCAGTTACTGCGTCCTCTGTGGATTTACCTTATCTGAAGCCAAATTGTGTAGGAGATAGAAGTTAATTTAAGAGTCTAGTGTTTATAAGTTTCTCTATTATTTTCGAAATAGCCGGGAGAATTGAAATTGGTCTATAATTAGCAACTTCACCTCGATCTCCACTCTTGTAGACTGGGGTAATTAAATATTTTTTTAGTAATTTTGGGAATATACCTTGCTGAAAGCAGAGATTTACAAGATGAGTAATGATGGGAATAAGTTCTTTCTTTGCAAGTTTCAGGAAGGTAATAGGAATACACAATAACAGTAACAGAGACGAATGGTATAATAAACATTTTAAGATAAAAATTATTAATAAATAAAAAAGAGCATATAATAGCGACATCGTAAGCAACATTACAGTCGGTGTACCTTGATTGAGAGATAACGTTTCGGATAGTCAGATGGCAGGTGGCGCTGGGGATTGGCCCATCAATAATTTCTGTATTTGACTCTCATTTTTTATCATAATAATACGAGAGTGTTCATTTTCTGTTACATATACCTTGCCGTAAGCAGCCCAACAGAACTTGTATTGTTTTGATTTGGCTAAGTCTAGTGCTAGAAAGTGTAGGCGCGCTCCTTTTGGGGATAAGTGTTCTGACAAGTATATGAGAGTGTCTTCTTGAATTTTAAATCCAAGATGTTTAGCACAAAGCTTACTTTTATGCTTCACATTGAAGGATTTTGCAGATTTTAATATATTGTTCTTTAATATGGTTGAGTTAGTTTCAACTACAATAGGTGAATTTTTATTGTACGTATATACCTAGCCTTGTGACTTTTTATCAGCCCGTGCATTGCCGGTCATAGTTCTCCCACATAGTAAGGAGGGTAATCCAGCCATATCTAGAAGTAGATTTATGAAGAACTAATGAAGAAGAAGAGGAAAAATGATAAAAATAGGTAATTCTAAATTTAACTAGATATAATTTTTACCATAGAGAAGCCAGTCATCGTTGCTGTAGGCTGCCTGCTGGCAGTCGGCGGAGCTGGTCCGAAACCTGCCGTTGACAGTCTTGAAGCTGTGCTCCCTCTATATGCTGAAGTGGGCCTCATACTGCCGCTTCTGTATTTAATGTATTCTTTAATCTATTTTATATGTATTTAAGAGCTCTGTGCAATGAGTTATGATATATTTTTGGTTCTCTGTAGTAGAACTCCTAGCACTCCGTCTGGGTAGCCTCTTACCTATTTCTGTCGCGAAATAGCAGTGTTTTGCACTGCTGTTTTTGGTCTGAAGGATACAGAGAGTCAGTAATAATTACAGGCTGTAAGGCATTACATAACAGTCCGTTTTATAAAAAAGTAACACCATTATTATATAGTTTAAAAGGTACCAGCATTGTCAGACTTGAACGTAAATAACAGTCGTGGATGTAGTTACTTTAGACTTACTATCGATTCCTTCTATAGTAAATTGCAAAATAAAAATGCAATTGTTATTGATGAAGCAGTATTAAAGTAATATTTTATGTTCTTTATAATATGATACTTTATAATTAGTTTATAAAAATAACAAGCATAGTAAAATGGAGGATTTCTCTCTCATAAATAAATAAATAGGTAAAAGCCACAAATAAAACCAATATTACCTAATAAGTTTTTTTAAGAGATACAATAAAACTAATGTCATCCAGACCGAATTTCAGTCACGGCGGCCAGCATCAACGGTGACTAGCGTAGACTAGTATCTGCGTAGAACAGGATAATAGTGCCCTAGTGTATGCGCATGCACATGCGCATTCTCTATTCCCTCACTCTCATACTCCAATGGGTCGGCTATCCGACACGACCGGAGAGAGATCAGGTGCTTTTCGAGGCACGGGAGTAAAATACCTTCAACTTCCTTACTCCTGGCTACTACTGAGAATTTCTTGACAAAAAAACTCAATAAGTGATTTTGGCCCAAACCGGGATTCAAACCCGGAACCTCATGATACCCACTAAACCAACGAGGCAGTCTCATTTTGACTGACATAAAACTACGCATTAAGACATCGTGCAATGTGGTCTAATCAGGTTCTAATCTTTTACTGCTAAATAAACTAAGTATATAGCTTTTTCAATAATTTCGCTCCTATGTTATATGAAAACATTCCATTTAATAGTTAAAACAACAAAAAATAACCAATCGTTTTCGTAGCCTTACGGCAGTTAATTCTGATTTAATTTAATTGCATCTGATTCTGCGCCAGTCCATATTATTTTGAAAAAGTGTCCGATGTGTAAATTAATTGTTAATATAATGAAATTTATTAATATTTATATTACTAACCTGGACATAGCTGATCCGCTATTTGTATATTCTCGATATCCTCTTCTTGAAACTGGCCGCGGAGCCTCGGGCCGTCTGACCGCGCTCGCTCTGTCCACAGAACTGCTATCAGGAAAATCCATAACGAACTCTTTACTGATATTTTTTACCGTAGAAGAGGGTAAAATTAATTAAATAACGGAGCTGATTGTCACGCGCAATAACTTTGTTGTTAAGGCGTCGCCATGGCTACGAAAATGGAGAACCAAAGAGTATATAAACGAAGAACGTACGTAACAAAAAGTACAAATAAAACGTAACAAAAGAAGAACGTACAAAAAATTCTGTACAAAAAATACAATTCCTTATTAATCCGTGGGTGTGGTAAATGGTGACAGAGGGAAATGAAAAGAACTGCTAATCCGCGTGGCAAGCGTGCCTATTATGACACTGACTAAAAGAGATATGAAAGAGATCTATATGAAGCAATCTATGGGGGGTCCCATGTTCAGCAGTGGACTTTTGGTAGGCTGTAATGAATGAAAGAAGAGAATGATACACATCGGGTTTGCCGATAACTTCACGAACTAACACGTTGATGGAACTTTACCAGACGTATTGAACAACGTAAAACGTAGTAATTATATATTTTTGGTCGTAGTGATTATTACGCTTTGGCTGCTAGCGATACTGAGCATAGATATGAGGTTATAAGCGGGAAAGTACTGAGCAGAAGAAGCAGAAGTACAGAAGCACAGTACAAGTGATCGGGAGTGATCATCTACAAATCTTTTGTGCGCGGCTTATTTAATCACTACTTTTAGCGAGAAACATTTGCTATTATTTATCTATTTATAAAACTTCATATACTTAGAATAGTGCATATAGACGGAATATGCTCCTTACTATCAGGTGAGCCGTATGCTCGTTTGCCTCTTCTTCCTTAAAAATCTCAAAAAACTCATTCTTCTACAAAAAATATTTTATTTTGTTATGTTTGCCTTTACTAGTGTCAAAACGTAAAACATATTTAATTCGAAAATTTGTCTTTTATCATTTCTACAGCGGGAGAAACCAATGTCAGACTTAATGAAAGAAGCAGATTATTTAGTGAATCTAACTGCAGAAAAAGACATATTTATTTAAAATTCAAAATGTAATTGGAAAATAAAACATTATTAATAATAATATTATAATAATATCACTAAGATAATAATACCTATTATGAAAAAATGGATGCTAAGTATAACGTCGAACCTAGGCATAGGTATTAAAAAAAAAAAAAAATGCCTCGGTAACATCCATGTCACCACACCTCTGCCGATAGTTGTTGGGAGCCACCCTAGGGTCGTAAACGCGACTGCTGATCATGTGGTCATGGGTTCGAACTCGAAAAAAGTGAGGGAATAGAGAGTGCACCTGTGTTTGCGTATACACACGGGCCTATAATCCTGTCCTGCACAGATGTCTAATATCCGTTAAGACTGGCCACCGTGACCGAAATACGGTCTGGAGGACATTATGTTATTGGGAGCACTGCGCTTGAAGTTGGCGACGAGGATATTTCCATAGGACAAATTGTCCGTCTAGATACGTTCAACTTCGATCAAGAGGTCAATCTACGAATCCAATTCGGCTGGACAGGGTTTTGAAGATTACTAGACATCTTTTCGTCACGTATTTCTTAAAACTTAAGGATTTTAAGAACCGGAGTAACCAACATATGACAAAGAAGCTGTAAGCGGAAGAGGGAATGGACCAGCCACATAGCTCGACAACTGATGGAGAAGAAAGGTTTAAAAAGGTATCCTCATGCCGCGCTTACCGAAGCAAATTGTAGTATGGCCCTCCACTCGGTGGAGTGACGACCTGGTTAGACCTAAGATAGGCTTATGTTTAGCAGTGGATTTGTGATGATAATAATGATGATAATGAAGTATAACGTAACTGATATAAACTAAACTCGATAACTTATCGTCAAAAATTTGAATATTCGATTAATTATTACATATACGTATATATTTATTTTCATATTGCATTCGCAGATATCCTGAGTTGGATTCTGACGGCAGGTTGGAAATTGAAAGGTTAATGACCTAATGATTATGGCCAAATTTGGCGGTAAGGAAAATCGACTGCAGTACAAGACGTTTAGTGCATGATTGTGCCCAGAATTGGGATTTGTTTAGCCTGCACCTTCACGTAATGAGATGGTTATTCCGTCAGCTCCCGGAAGCCACAATATCTTTTTGGCGTTTCTCTTCAAGTCAACTTTTGCGACAAACATGAGACAAGATACCCAGAATTGGGATTTGTTTAGCCTGCACCTTCACGTAATGAGATGGTTATTCCGTCAGCTCCGAAGTCATAATATCTTTTGGCGTTTCTCTTCAAGTCAACTTTGCAACAGCCATGAGACAAGATACCCAGAATTGGGATTTGTTTAGCCTGCACCTTCACGTAATGAGATGGTTATTCCGTCAGCTCCCGGAAGCCACAATATCTTTTTGGCGTTTCTCTTCAAGTCAACTTTTGCGACAAACATGAGACAAGATACAGTACCTAATTATCTAACAGCACGGTATTTTGTTTAAAGTTTAATTTGCTCTTATTTCTCCACATTGTTTAAACTTTCAACAATTCTAACTAGCAGAGAGGGATAGATAACGTATTTACTGATGTTATTTCGCCACCATTGTTTTAAATACATGATAAAATTCTATTAGGTTAGAAATTAACATAAATTCCAATTTCGAAATAAAGGCATTTTACTGTTGTATTTAGCCCAGTGCATGCTACGAATTTAAACTAGGACCGTTAGTGACACTGTTTTGTAAGAATGTGTTTAAAAATTGTTTTAAAATTATTGATTTTTACAAGTCCAGTTTATTGTTTTGTAGGTTACATTGGCGGCTTTCGATATTTAATAAAAGAATTTGCTTCATCTGTATCAATAGGAAGTACTCCAAGACATGAAACGCGTTGGCTGGAACAAAAACTTGATCATTTCGATGAAAATGAAAATCTTACTTGGAAAATGCGATACTTCAAAAGACTTGACTTTTGGAAACTTAATGGTCCGATATTTTTGTTTCTTGGTGGTGAATCTGAAGCATCTCCCAATTTCTTATATACTGGTATAATGTATGAATTAGCAAAAGAAACTAATGGTGCAATGTATGCTTCAGAACATAGATACTATGGGAAAAGTATACCCGTTAATGAAACAACTGTCGAAAATTTTAAATATTTGAGTGCAAAGCAAGCTCTTGCTGATAACGCACATCTATTACGATCAATTAAATCAAAACCGTTTTTTTCTAATTCAAAAATTGTTGTGGTTGGTGGTTCTTACGCAGGAAACTTGGCAGCATGGATGAGATTATTATATCCTGAATTGGTTGATGCAGCAATAGCGAGTAGTGCTCCTGTTTTAGCAAAAAAGGATTTCTATGAATACCTTGAAACGGTTAACGTTGATTACGAACAATATGGAACGGGCGACTGCTTAAAAACGATAAATGAACTTTTCATAAGATACGAAAGTATGTTTGAGACACAAGAAGGTATCAAAAAACTTAAAGAAGAAGAAAATATTTGCCCTGAGAATGATATGAGCATACCAGAAAATAAACAACTATTCTTCCTTGAAAAAGCTTCTGCATTTATGTCAAATGCACAATACGGCAATACCAAAATAATAAAAGATCACTGTGCGAACGTTAACGAAACAAAAAAATATTTACTATTTGATGAACCAAGTTTTTGGATTAAAAGAAGTGAGTGTAATGATTTTGATTTTAATAAGATGATCAATGATAATTACAAAAACAAAATAAACTGGATAGTTTGTTGGACTTATCAAACGTGTACCGAATATGGTTACTTTCAAAGTACATCTTCCAATAAACAACCCTTTACCCACAACATACCAGTTGATTTTTACGTGAAATTGTGTACCAAAACCTTTGGCTCTGAATTTAATGATATGAGAATTGACGATGGAATTGAAGATGTAAACAAAATGTATGGTGGATTACAACCCAACGTAAGTAATGTAGTCTTTGTAAATGGAGATTTGGATCCATGGAGTCGACTTAGTATTTTAGAAGACATTTCGTATGACGCACCAGCGATAGTCATTCCGCGTGCGTCTCATTGCCGAGATTTGTTTTCAAATCGTGAAAATGACCACGAAGAACTAAAGGAAGCCAGAAAAAATGTTAAGCACTTGATCAAAAGATGGATCAACGCGGAAGATTATATTGCGAACCAATAATTTATTAGTACTAATATTTTTGATAACAGAAAAACTTTTTAAGTATATATTGTAAAATTTAATTATACTAGTAATTGTAGTTACTTTTTACGTGTAAACAAACAATACACTAAAGGGATGTTCTCTCTAAACTGTAGGTACAAACGCTTTATTTCATCTACTTTGTCCTCTAACACATAAGGTGTATCATACGACGTGGTAGCTCAGGGGCTAAATGATAGCCGTAAATTTCACAGTAAGTACGTAAGTTTCGAATTTTGTTTAGTAGACTAAATGGTAACCACTTTCGTTATACGAAAACGTAACGTTAAGTGACTTACTTACTTACATTTACGCCGGAAAGTCACTTTTTCGCACCGGACATTTACCAGAATTTTCCTGAACTGGTTGATAACAACAGTTGGTTACAGTGTCGTTTACTCCCACCCCATATGATCCCGTGGATATCGTCAGAGGTGTAAGAGGGAAACTGAAACAGGACATTGGAATTGGGCGGTAGCATCTTACTGAATACAATTGAAAATAATAAATTAACTTGACGGCTGCGTGACGCAGTGGCTTAACAATGAGTTGCTGCGCTGGGAGCCACGGGTTCGAATTCCGCACGGAACAAGTATTTGTATGGCCTACAGATAATTGTTCCGGGTCTGGATGTTTGTTCTTGTGCAATTTATGTTTGTAAACTGTTTCCACGATACAGGAGAAAATGCTAGTGTGGGGTAACGTTTTTTTTTTTAAAAAAAACTGCTCTTGCCAACCCGCCTGCGATGCGTGGTAATCATGACAAAATCCTCTCAATGAGGCAATCCTATGGGTTAGGCTTATGTTCAGCAGCGGAATTGGTAGGTTGTAATAAATGAACGTATAAGTGAATTATTAGACGGGTGACGGGATGTAAATGACGCAGTCTTGGGCTATGTTTATTCCTCAGATATGCAGGTTTCCTCACGATGTATTCCGTCCACTCGGAGCACGTTGTAAATCGAGACAATTTTAAATGCAAAACAATTTCATTGGTGACGACGGGAATAGTGCTGAAGTTCCTTGCTTACTGTGAAATTAACGGAGAGCCCTCTGAACCTAAGCTCGGCTCATGATAGAATGAGAGTAAATAATTATTGTGGCTGCAACTCAATATGACATAAAAAGTGTGACGAAATAACTTATTATCGCAATTCATATTGGGTTACAACAAATATGTTATGGTCTGTTTAGGTTAATTAACAAAACCATAGTAATTGTTCTTTCCTCTAGTTTGGTAACTATGTGGTAAATATTTTAATGACGACAAATGGAAAGAGATTGTTTAAAAATTTGTTTGTTCGGTCTTTTTTAATTAAATAACAAACTGTACGGAGCAATAAAATATAATTAATATAAAAAATAATAATAATTAATACATAAAAAATGCTGCCCCAATGCGTGTTGCCGGTAGTTTTTGGGAGCACTACGCTCGAAGTTGACGAGTATGTGTACCTTGGACAAATAGTCCGACTAGGTAAGTTCGACTTCGACCGAGAGATCAATCGCCGGATTCAACTCGACTGGGCAGCGTTCGGGAGATGATGACACATCTCCTCAGGTATACCGTAAAACCTGAAAACAAGATTTTGCAACCAGTGTGTGTTGCCCGTGATGATTCATGATCTGAGACGTGGTTCTTCACTGCCAGCCATATGAGGAAGTTCAATATCGCTCAACAAGCTATGGAAAGGGCTATGATCGGGGTTTCTCTGCGTGATAAACTTAAAAATAAGAATATGAGCAGTAGAACCAGAGTAACCGACAGCCCAACGAATTAATAAGCTGAAGTGGCAATGGGGCGGCTAAAGAGCTCGAGGAACCGACAACCGAAAGGGAAGAAAGATTCTCGAGTGGCAGCCTCGTACCGGTAGGCGAAGTGTAGGGCGGTCTCCCACTAGATGGAGTGACGACCGGGTAAGACATGTAGGAAGTCTATGAATACAGGTGGTTCAGGGCCGGGCTTTGTGTCATCCCTTGGGGGAAGCCTATGTTCAGCAGTGGACTTGTGAAGGGCTGTAATGATAATGATGATGCGTGTTACTCAGACATGTAGGTTACTTGATATTTCTCCAAATTAAAATTACTATTAACAATTTTCTTGATGTCGGTATGGATTGAACTTTAAGAGGGAATATTTACCTCCTGAGATAAGACTGAAGTTAATACAGTACATGTTATAGACTACGATCTACGAAAGTGCCTGGCAATTATTCATAGCAAAAACAATGAAGATGTTCATGACAGTTTCATTGTGCTACATTGACCGGTTGACTTTTTTGCCGTAAATTTCATCAAAATCGGTTCAGCCGTTTAGGGGGAGTTCAGTCACATACACACGGACAGAAGAATCATATAATATACAATATGCATGTTTTATACATATAAGCCTTTCTTTTGAACCATTATGTCTATTAATGAAAACTGCATTAAAATCTGTTGCGTAGTTTAAAAGATCTAAGCGTACAGACGGCGGGAAGCGACCTTGTTTTATACTATGTAAGAGATCCATAAAGCTCTTGACCTAGAAGCTGAAAGTTTACTTCAAATTAGTAGTGTTTATTGATACATCGTTTTCATATGTCAAAAAATTAATTGGACAAATATTTACGCTATAGGCTTCTACTACATTCACTTATATTGCCCTATTTTTTTCCGATTATAAAAATGTCAGGCGGTATAACTTACTATCAGTTTTTAAGCCCCGTTGATAAATTGTATACAAAGAGATTTAAATACTACTTAAATGTCTTTGATTGTATATCTTATGCATTGTTCTTACTATTTTAAAATATTGTCTTCTTGTACCTAGATTTACATACTCCGCTCGAGTCCAATCAGAAATGTTCGGTTATATTAAAAGAAATGGATAATAATCTTAAAATCGCTATTGAAATAATTCTAAAATTAACTTTAAATACAACAGCAACAACAGCCTGGACTCAAGCGGTGGTATCGGTGTAAGAAATCTTTCTAGCGTTGCATTGCCTGCTTTCCTTACTTCCGTGTATAGTGTCCATGAATTATGTAACATAATTTTAAATAATAAAGTAGACCTGTGCTTTGCTGCGGAGACACGACAGACATGGCAAACGCTCTGTCCCAGCGAAGATATTCCACTGGAAGTTAAACAACGAAAACAGTGGGATATTCCGTCGGTACAGAACGTGCAGAAAGATTTGTTTCATAATTTCCATGGTAACCAAGATCAGACCCTCCTTCTAGCGGTTTCGTCTAAGGAATCTAGTCACTGGTTACACGCTTTACCGTCAAGCAATCTCGGCACATTGCTTGATGGTGAAAGCTTCCGCACAGCCGTAGGAATCCGACTGGGAGCGGCGATTTGTCAACCTCATCAGTGTCCTTGTGGTAGCAGCGTCGACGAGTTTGGGCTCCACAGACTTTTATGTAAGAAAAGTGCTGGTAGGTTTCCACGTCACGATTTTTTGAACGATGTCATCCGAAGAGCTCTTGTCTTTATAAATGTTCCCTCGGTTTTGGACCCTTCTGCAATATTTAGAGACGATGGCAAGAGACCCGACGGTCTGACTTTGGCCCTTTGGGAGACAGGTAAAGCCCCGGTGTGGGATGCTACTGGCGTAGACACTTTGGCAGCCTCTCATCTCAGGGGTACCAGAGATTGTTTAAAAATTTGTTTGTTCGGTCTTTTTTAATTAAATAACAAACTGTACGGAGCAATAAAATATAATTAATATAAAAAATAATAATAATTAATACATAAAAAATGCTGCCCCAATGCGTGTTGCCGGTAGTTTTTGGGAGCACTACGCTCGAAGTTGACGAGTATGTGTACCTTGGACAAATAGTCCGACTAGGTAAGTTCGACTTCGACCGAGAGGTCAATCGCCGGATTCAACTCGACTGGGCAGCGTTCGGGAGATGACGACACATCTCGTCAGGTATACCTTAAAACCTGAAAACAAGATTTTGCAACCAGTGTGTGTTGCCCGTGATGATTCATGATCTGAGACGTGGTTCTTCACTGCCAGCCATATGAGGAAGTTCAATATCGCTCAACAAGCTATGAAAAGGGCTATGATCGGGGTTTCTCTGCGTGATAAACTTAAAAATAAGAATATGAGCAGTAGAACCAGAGTAACCGACAGCCCAACGAATTAATAAGCTGAAGTGGCAATGGGGCGGCTAAAGAGCTCGAGGAACCGACAACCGAAAGGGAAGAAAGATTCTCGAGTGGCAGCCTCGTACCGGTAGGCGAAGTGTAGGGCGGTCTCCCACTAGATGGAGTGACGACCGGGTAAGACATGTAGGAAGTCTATGAATACAGGTGATTCAGGGCCGGGCTTTGTGTCATCCCTTGGGGGAAGCCTATGTTCAGCAGTGGACTTGTGAAGGGCTGTAATGATAATGATGATGCGTGTTACTCAGACATGTAGGTTACTTGATATTTCTCCAAATTAAAATTACTATTAACAATTTTCTTGATGTCGGTATGGATTGAACTTTAAGAGGGAATATTTACCTCCTGAGCTAAGACTGAAGTTAATACAGTACATGTTATAGGCTACGATCTACGAAAGTGCCTGGCAATTATTCATAGCAAAAACAATGAAGATGTTCATGACAGTTTCATTGTGCTACATTGACGTAGTAAAATGAAACTGTCATGAACATCTTCATTGTATAGTATGTCATACGAAGAGCTCTTGTCTTTATAAATGTTCCCTCGGTTTTGGACCCTTCTGCAATATTTAGAGACGATGGTAAGAGACCCGACGGTCTGATTTTGGTCCTGTGGGAGACAGGTAAAGCCCCGGTGTGGGATGCTACTGGCGTAGACACTTTGGCAGCCTCTGATCTCAGGGGTACCTCTTATAGAGCAGGGTCGGCATCAGAGGCAGCTGAACTAAGTAAGTGGCGCAAATATGAGTCTCTGCGAAGTTACTACATATTTGTGTCATTTGCTGTAGAGACTATCGGTCCGTGGGGTCCACGTGCGGTGGAGTTTCTAAAGGAACTGTATCCGCGACTGGCCGTCGCTGCTGGTGATAAGAGGGCTGATTATTTTCTGGTTCAAAAGCTGAGTACAGCCATTCAGCGAGAAAACGCAGCCAATGTTCTATGCACGACACCACGGGAGCATGATAATTTAAATTTTTAATTTTAGTTATTTTATTATAGTTTTTCTGATGTTGTATATATGTCAATATTATGTAAATAAATAATTAATGTTAAATAAAATTACCATATTTTTACAAAGAATTGTATACTTTATTCATTTTGCTTAATATAGGTTACTCGTAAACCAACACCCTACGATATATGAAGAGGATGTTGATGTTTTACTAATCTAGAACTAGATCGGTCAACGTATTTACATTTTTTTGTATCTTTTGTAATGTATGATGTGACAAAATTAGACAAAATGTGTTAATGTTTATACTTACTCTTAAAAAACAATATTGATTCTGGAGCTACTTAACATGTTTCGTAAGAGATTCAAATATTTGGAATATCTTTAATATCGTTGTATTTTCGACCTATAAGTTCTAATTTTACATTGTCTGAACTTTTTATTATTACTCTCATTTAAGTTTCTCTCAGAGTATAACTGATGATCTCATAAATAATATATTATATTATATATAACGTACCTATAAGAGTTAACTCTACATAGAGCTCATATAAAATATATACTTTAAAGGAGTATTTATATATGTCACGGCTTCAAGTAGAAGTGCGGTTACGCAGGTTTAGCCGGCTAAAACTTAGTGCAACTGGTTTTGATTGATTAAAAACAAGTGTATACGATTTATTCATCGTTAATATTAGGTGTGGCCGGATGCTTTCGGCTGGAACTATGCATAGTAGCTCCCACTAACTTTCCGGTTGGTTTAGTACTTAAATAAATAAATAAAAGGAAATACTAAAGTCCGAATAATAATTAAAATGACTATGACTTCTGTTAAATTTGTCAAAAATACGAAAGCACATATCAAGTAATATTAGCGACAGAAGGTTAAGGTACGGCTGTGTGGGCTTTTGGGTCTTTTGGGCTGAAAGTCGCGGATATTGATATAATTTATAAATCATTCGGACAAATTGAATGCACCTAAGTTTGACAAATCGCATTTGGCTGCACATATTTGTAGGCAGGTAAACATATGTGAGTGTGAGTCCACACTTCGGATTTTAGCCGTAACATATATAAGTCTAGAATATTAGTTATATTATAATAAAATGGTAACATGTGTAGCACCTCCGAAAATATAATTTTGAATGTACAACAACGTTACATTTTCGTTAAATACATTTATTTAAAAGTTACTTTGTTCTTTAAAGAACTACACGTACAAAGGTGTGTATTGGTAAGTCTTTGAAGGACAATTTTCTTAACTAAAAGGTATGGAAATTTGAATACCATAAACATCTTCCGTTTTTAATTTCGTGAATTTTTAAATTCTAATTTTAAATTTTAACCTTTAAATTATTTACAAATAAAAAAAAATTATATTCGTAAATAATCAAAGGCTTAAATTGTTTTTAATAACGAGGTATTTTTGGTTTGCCAAAGTGCTTAGTATTCACATTTCTATACATTTTAAAGTTGAAACTAAAGAAAACTTATACAGATGAAATAAATCTGACAATGTTATCATATCGTACAAAAATATAGCTAAGCATTATAATAATTGAGTATTAGAAAAATAATAGACAATAAAATAAAATCATAGATATGCAAACCGTACGTTTTAATTAATCTACTTGGCTGCTAGCAGCTAGAAATAACGAATTATATACAACAGGGAGTAAAAAAAACCGATTACATGCAAATACAATCTAAAGTTTTATTTTAAAATTAAAATAGAAATAACACTCATCTATTCTTCGTCCAGTACAAAAATTCTTCAACTGAAATCGATTCAGTAGTGTTGTTTTTATAAATAATTATAATCATATAAAAGCAATTAACGATTTCCTATAAAATTGCGTACATTCCCAACCCTGTATTGACTAGGATTGACACCTAACTTAAATATCATATATGTAGAAACTGAATATCGAGCGTGCAGCGGGGCGGGGTGCTCAGATCTTAGTTTAACTTGTAAATGTTATTAGAGATAATATATTTTTTCATGATATTAATTTAGGTATGGAATTGTCTCAGCTTTTTTTATGGTTACCTACTGTATTTTGCTCATGGAAAGGAATCACCCTCGTACACACTGACATTCTGTTATATCGAATATATTATTGGCAGTGATTAAATAAATCTCGTACAAACTATATTACTCACCCTATATTTAATTATTAAAAACTTATAAAAACGGTAAAATATTTTGTAGAAATTTATATATCATAAACTTAAGCGTTAATCTAAATACGTTCTACGCCAACTTTATACAAATATCCGTAATTATATTTTATTATTGCCAGTGTTGCCAAAGCTAATTGGAATTTATAACCCTAATTAAATTCTTCGCAATCGTAAGGTGACAGAACATACAAATATTTCATAATTTACAACAATGCGATTATTTACAATGATACAACAACTATCACATCGATATTGTTGTAAAACTAAAGTTGTTGATTTGTATCGAGAAATTTCGAATGTTTTCAACATCGATGCGACGGTATTTATTCAATAAGAGTATTGCAATATAGTTCCTAATTCGTCGCATGAAATGATTTAATCCCATTCGCCTATGAACATTTGACGAGCGTTCGGTGCAGGCGGTGGCGGGAAACCGCGTCCGGGTACAGGTAAGCGGCCGTACAAAGCGTAGGGGTCGTAGGGGTGTTCACCATCTGAAATATACTCTAGGTAAATTTTGTATATATATTAACATTCGACACGTCAGCGTCATTGCATCCAAATGTGTAAAAAATTTGTCTCAGTCTATTTTGTTAGGTAAAAAGCGACATCTTTGGATATGTTAAATATATTTATGTGAGAAAACAACTAGCGTGTAATGTGTATTTAAATTATAATCCTTAACACGATCACGAATCAACGACACGTTGAAAACTTTTATGAATATCTACATAAAATATTAGATACTATTAAGATTATTGATTGCCTAAATTAAAATTCATAAACATTTTACATTTCATCGATATTATTATAACTGGAATTGTGAATATAACAAACATTATCTAGTGATGAAGCGAAGCTTGCGATGGCGAAGTCTAGCGGTGGTATCTTGCCGCCATAGTGAATATGTTCTGAAAACTGCAGTGAAAAATTCAAAGAGCAAAGTGAACAATAAAACATTTGCATTCACTAAAAGAACGCAAGAGTACTAAGAGAAGAATAAGGAAAAGGTGAAGTAAGACACAAAAGTGTGCACGATTTACCAGAAGCGAAAGGCGGTGGTGCTACCAAGCGAAGCGAAAAACAGAAAGGTTTATACCAAGACTGTAGCGAAGAGTCCGCGGAGTTAAAGTGCGGGGGTTAGTCTCTATGTACACTATCGCGGCTGCTGGATCACGATCGGGCGTAGCTTTCGCTCCCTGTCGGGATAGAATTGAAACATCAGTTTTTCTTTTCTCGGGTTACGTTCGTACGCACCGATTCCGCTCTCGTAGGAGCGAGCGTGCCAGAGTGCAGCTGCCGGCATAGGAGCGTGGGCGAACGGCGGCATGTGCGGGGGAGGGGCCCGGGTGGGCGTGTGCCACGCTGTACCGCTTGCTCGGCACCGGCACCTCCTTCAGGCTCAATCGCTCAGTCATCGTCGGGAGCACGTGCTTTGCTCCGTTAGCCTTCACGAAGTTTGGCACGCGTGCGCGGAGTCCGCAGTAGTACGGGTCATCTGAAACGCGAAAAAATAAACATGTCAATAACGAGTTTCATTGCTCCATTTCGTCCCTTGTATGTTGTAAGGGAAATCTTATGGCATACGTTGGGTGGCGGTGTAACCAACTCATTTAAAATACGCAGACCGGCGACAGGCAGCAGTGTCAATGGTGCGACACACTTGGTACTACGATCAATCCGCCTGCCGTGTGTGACGATTAAGGAAAATTCTACCTACAATGGGAGAGGCTCGTGTCCAGCAGTGGATTTTTACAGGTTAATGGAGAAGAAGATGAAAAAGGAGATATAATAAGTTGTTCGTTATTTACTTTGCCAAACTTTTGAATCATCTGCTAAAAGGCCTTTTCAAAAATTTACAACTGATATGCATTACATGAAAGGTTTGCCCATAATCACTACGTTGAGCTAGTAGGTTGGTGAGCTCTGTTAATGATGCACTCCATCATCAGTTATCGAGATTTGGTTTCGACTCTTTCATACAGATAAACAGTCATTTGTCGATCGACAAAGCGTCGCTCGCTAATCTGATATCTAATTTTATTAGAGTTATTTATAAGTTTTATTTATTTTGTTATGCATTATTTTAACTGATTGCCATTCATAAATATCTAACGCCTACTGTTTTACTACACACGCACATATTCGTATGCATCGATTGGTCGGCAAAAACGTTGTGCAACAAAGAGTAACGCGTACGCGTATTTGTTACCCATAAATCACATAATTGGGATAATAAAAAAAAAAGTAGAAGCCTTATTTACTCGTATTTTCAAAAACTGCAAAAACGTTATATCATTATTTATATATTTGAACTAAAGTATAAAATTTGGCTACTCTTTGAAAAATAACCCTGTATAAATATTTTTTGTCTGGTTGAGCTATACTACAGTGTATTAAGCCCACAGAAAAATGTGTTGGATAGATCTTTAACAGAATATAATATGAGTAAAATACTTAGCAGAATGGTGCTGAGTTTCGTATGGAGAACCGGAGACACTTTTTAAGGGTAAAGAAGCATTCCATCTTAGTTCTCGGGGAAGTAATGCATCTGAATTATAATTTTTAATCGAGAATAGATATAATTGCACTTACCATCAGGTGGACTGTATTCTGTTTGTTTACTTCTATAAAAAATATTCCAAGGTTATATGAAGTCTGCTATTACCGGATTCTGACAAATTTATAAAAAGAAATATTCATAAATTTTTGAATACACCGCCGAGAACTAATACATGTGTCCCGCAACAATTTTATAAGCCCTGTTAACTACGAGACGGGACCATCTTTACGTTGAACATGTCGCCGTGTTGTTAGGACGTGTTTCAACTGTCCCTACATGTAGGGTGTCTTATCCATATGAGTGTCTTTTTAGGTATATCTATTCTTGTTTTGTGTCTAAAACGCATTCCTTGTAAAGAAACTTTAAATGTAAATAAGTCGTGATTTGTCAGATTAATGCGCTCACCGCCTTATGACTGCATATACTTTGCTCCACGTCTCGCGTCCTACGCGTCGTCAAATGCCGCCGTTTCAAATATCAAGGATATGCTGATTGCAAAATATCAAAGTATTGTTTCGACGTAACCTGTGCTCCTAGCGCCGCCTGACGATCGAAGCGCAGCGGCCGTCAAATTAGAACGTACGTGAAAAAACCAAATACGTCGGTTGATTCACTGCGATGTTGCCACGTATAAAATGTGGGCTTAAAATTAACATACCAGCCTATATACATCCCGCTGGACACAGGCCTCCTCTCATTTCTGAGAAACTTTAAGAGGTAAAAGATCGGCTACGCTGACCTAATGCGTTTAGCAGATTTCACACGTTTTCAAATTTGTTTTTACTTTTTAGACATTTAGGTTACCTCCCTGTTTTCCTGCTCCGCCCAACACGTTATCAGCACTTTTGCTGATTGTTGTGTACAATTTTTGCCAAAATAAGATTAAAGCATTAAAATCATTATGTTTCTTTACGGCGATTTGTTAAAGTATACGAAATTGGTGCGTTGCAGTGTGGATAATAAAACAATATATTACAAATATTGTGTTTTATCATATACAGTATTTGGATTTTTTTTTCATATAGAATAAGGTTGATAAATGAGCACACAGTCCACCATGGTAAGTGAATGCTGTGGCCCATATACATCTACATCTATTCTCGCTTAAGAATCAAAATGGAAATGCTTTGTGGACCTGTCCTGTGTCCCTGAGGACTAAGATGAAATGCCTCACACAATGATTCCAGCATTAACGTGGTAGAGCCACGCTGCGGCTATATTATGGTTGTAGCACGAATAGCTAGACCGGGGTAGGACCACGCTCCCACAAAATACCAGCGTGAAATAGCAGTGTTGATGCTGTGTTTCATATGGTGAGTACAGAGATCCGGAGAACTTTTTAATGGAAATGAGGCATTCAGATAACGCATCTGGATTTTGATTTTTAATCGAGGATGGATGTAGATGCCTATGGCCCTCATCACCCACTTACCATCAGGTGGGCTGTGTGCTCGTTAGCCATTTGATTCGATACAAGTGGTAAAATAAAAAAAATTGTGCAACCGACTTCAATATAAATTATTAAGGATAACTCAAAAACTACTGGCCAGACCTTGATGAAATTTATATGGGACCGCGTGCAAGTAAAAAAGAATCATCGAAATCGGTCCAGGCGTTTTCGAGTAATCGGTGAACATACATAAAAAAAAAGATTCCGACGAATTGAGAACCTCCTCCTTTTTGAAGTCGGTTGAAAAACAAAATCGTTACCTCTGTAAAAATCTAAAGCTTCCGTTTAAAAAGGTGCCTCATGCAAAGTCGCATATTTCAAATGTCTACTTTATGCACGTACCTTATATTTTACACGTGGCGCTGTAAATCTATTGGTCGTGGCGAACTCAGATATAAATGATTCGTCCGTGCTGGGTTATTGATATGAGCACGTTCACAGATATCGGTGTTCGCACCACTAACTATAGTAAATAATGAATTTCGTGCATAAATCCTATGTATTGTCAAAGGCGTTCGTTGCTTGAATGTATCAAGGGGGATGGCATTGATCAATTGTGAAATGGAAAGTGAACGTAAACGGAAATACAAATATGAAATGGCTCTTAGATGTTTAGAAAATAATTGACAAAAGTGGCGAAAAATGTAATTCAAATTCATATTGAAATTTGAATTTGTAAAATTTAAACAAATACAGATAAAAACTAATTGACTTTTTACCAGCTCTTTGACGCTGCTCCCTATCGTCTAAGATCGCAAAACATTAAAGGTTTTTAGTCTTCATTTGCGACTCGCTGCGTGTGCGAGACTACGTGTATTGAGATCTACAATCCGCCTGTTAAGTCCAGTCATCATCATCATAATAGTCCTTCAAAAGTTCACCTCTAAGCATAGGCCTCCCTCAAAGAAACAAAGCACGGTCCTGAGTCACCTGCATCCATTGACCCCTTCCTTCCTACATCTCTTACCGTGTCGTCACTCCATCTACACTTCGCTTACCGGTACCAGGCTGCCACTCGAGAACATTTATTCCCAATCGGTTGTCGGTTCTTCGAGCTATATGGCCGGCATATTGCCACTTCAGCTTACTGATCCGTTGGGTTACCCATTATCAAGTGCAGTAATTACGACTAAGGCAAATTCTATCTACAACGGGTGAGCATCATGTTCAACAATAAACTTTTGAATTTGAATTTGACCGGGTTGATGAAGATGAAGATGAAATAGAAATACTCCATAGTAGCCGATAATAAGGAAACTATGCACAGACACTACAATTTTATTTATGTGTATATTTGTAATCGATCTAAAGAGACTGTTTGAATAAAGGTAAACTATATTAAAAGATGTATCAAATTAATTAGAACATTAGTGTACTACTAACTTGACCCAGAAATTGATATTATAGTAACACTATACGCAGACTGCACGCACACATTGGCACAAGGATAACATTACTATAAATCATAGTTAAAATTATTTTTCTATCGGACTCTGGTTCCTTGCGTATAAATAAAAAAGTATAAAGTCGGCCGACACGCCTTGGAGCAGTGCGTCAGACTAATTATTGTTTTATAACCCTCTCAGAAATGAGAGGTTTGTGCCCAGCAGTGGGACGTATATAGGCTGTACTTTTTTAAACGAGTGATTACACAGTTACAGTAACAGTTCACCTAATAATGGCTACAGCACTCTGACTGCAGCCAATTCATATTTAGGAGCCGACAGGTGCGTTCAAAGGTGGGAAATTTACAGAGATATATTATTGTGTAGTTATATAAAACACCATGGAGGTCAGACAGCCGCAGCCACTTAATGAAGCTACGGCAAAGCTACTTAGGTTGTGAGTCAAACCAAGACGCAGAGAGCGCTATTGAGAATAGCGACCCGCCAAACAACCGTCGCAGAGACGCAATGCTGCAAAACTCAACAAGCATCAATCAGTTCTGTGGAATAAGATTAAGAAACACGCAGAATATAATTTTACGGGCTGGTAAAAGGGCGGTTTCTACAAAGATGGACTCCTTGACAGGAAATTCTATCAGCTAGTGAATAATTTATTTTTGACTCTATAATTGCTTTAGTTATAATGTAAATCACAAAAGCTTTGTAAGGTTAAGTTTCTTTTGTAATTAACCTGATCGCATTTATGTGGAGCGACCTGAAACTAACTTACTACTACTTAAGAAAATCTAGATTTACCCATTAAGATAAATATTTTTTTAGTGGTAAAATAAATGAATGGTTCAGTTAACAAAGGCTTTTTAATATTTTTATATTTCTAATACTGAGGCGTTTAGTTCAATTATAATAAATCGTAGTTAAAATGATAAAAAACTAATAAAATAACTTTAATCCAAAAATATAAAAATATTTACATTTTTAAGTTTAACTTAAATTTATGGTTGCGTGAAACGAAACTAAATTCATTACGAATTGTGGAGATTAAGACAATTTATTTGACTCGTGTAATTAAAGATACAATTGTTTGTATTTCCACCATCGCGCTTTGTTTCTTAAAGGGTCGTTATTTCTTTTGTTAATTAAAAGGCTGCGTAAACGGGCGCACTACAAGTCTATCCATTCGTAAATTCTGGCCGCAGACATGTTAAATGAAAACTAAGTCGTAGGTCTTGGGTTTGTTTCTTTATTTCAAGGCTGGCTATGTATACAGCGAAAACCTTTTTATGTTTCATGTTTGCTATTAAAAAGTAAAAATTGTCTAGTCTTAAAAATGTTCCTCAATTTCGTCATTGTTTTACAGACGTAATATTGTTAAGAAGAACATTAATTATATTTATTTTATTTTATTTAAAAATCTTTATTGCATTCCCATTTATGGAAAGGATACCAAGGACGAACTTAATGAACTCTAACCATCATATTAGTAAACATTAAGTCTGGTTTCATTAGGTAACAGACAGAGCGGAAACACTGAGATATTACTCTTCTGCCTTTAACTTAAACCTTCCTTCTTCACCCTATCCAAGGCGTTAGCCGTACCGAGCCGATGGATGCCATATGTCAAATCGCTAGCGGTAATTATTTTGACCAAGTTGTACATTAGGTCTTTCCCCGGCATGTGCGGCTTTGTACTAAACTTTTGGAGCTAGGAATAGTCCGCCATGCTGCCCCAAAACCCATCACATGTCATTGTTTTTTTAAATTATTTAGTCATGCTGGTTTCCACAATTCGTTTCATCTTTACATGGTAAATCAGATTGATATATTAATTAACTATAACAAATCATATATACTCACCGTATTTCTTGTTGTCCTTTCCTTTGTCCGACTTGCCTCTCGGGAACTGTGATGGGACGCGCCCGTTCACTTCAATGTCATCATAATCCGGCTGTAGGGGATTTAAACGCAATAAATAAATAAGAATATGTTTTAAAAGTAATAAGTATAAAAATAACTTTACGGCTTTAATCGCATTAAATTTTAATTTGGTTTTAAATTCCAGAAGTTTCAAACGCTTTGTGAAACACGTGGGCACGGGGACAAAAACTTAAAATTAAATAAAATAAATTGTATGCAATGTGTAATAATTACGATAATATGAGAAGTATTTACTAATAGGTGTAATTTATAGTTTAAAAAAAAGGAAAACTAATGATACGAAAATTTTTACTACTTTTTAGTATAAGTTTGATTGATACGTGGAGAAGTCATGCTGCAGCTGTACAATGACTGCAGCATGAATGGTTCGGCTCGATCGTGGAAGGACCCTGCTCTCACAGAATATCAGCGTAAAAATACCGCATATTGCTGCTCTGTTTCGTATGTTGTGTGTAGAGAACCGATAACCGATTACTAGTAACGAGATTTTTCATCACAGCCCTCAGCAGTGACAATGCATCTGAATGAGTGATTTTAATAGAGTGTAAATTTAAGAGTCCACGAGCCACAGCATTCACTTATCATCAAATAAACTATGTGCACGTTTGTCACCCCTACTTCTTTATAAATATATACAAAAGTACCACAACATTTACCTATAAAAAAGTATAAAACAGAATAGGATTAAAGAGCATTAAAAGGAGTATCGTAAAGAAATGCGTAGGCGCACACTATCTTGCTACAAAGCAAAATATTGTCCTAACTACAACTAATGTAAACGCAAAGCTCATATTGTAGATGAGATCTTATCATTCCGAAAGAAATTATTTGCACCACCCAGCTAAAAAACTTTTATTTTTAACATAACTCCCAGTAAACATCACATTTTACAAGTTGAGTACAAAAAGGTGAACCATATAATTCATGTATGTAGTGTCACGGTTACAACCTTTTAAAGGAGTGTACTATTTGGATTACGAATAAAAGACGATGGAGGGCGACCTCTAAAGGGCGTGTAATGCTATCTATCTTCAGCGGTCATGAAATCACGGATGCGTTGGCGATATGGGTTTTACCATTGTGTTTAAACGACACGTTAAAATAAGTTATAGTTCATGACGTACGTGCACATGTCGAACTCTAGTGGGAAAAAAAAGGATTGGATTCGTGGATTGATTTATAAATGTTGCACAAAATATAAAGTCAATGCACACAAAATGTTTCAAATTTCTGTAAATTACGGTTTTATGCAGGCAAGTAGCAGCAGTTTTCCTGTCTGATTTTGACATCAGTGTAAGGTTTCAAAAATCATTTAGTTGTTTAAACGTATAATCAACATTTTTATTGAGGCGTTGAAAATAATTTGAGTCATTAAAATTTATTTGTGTTTATTGTTATTGAAGAAATTCTATAATCTAATAGATGTTATCATAAAAGGTGTCAATATCACACGTAAATTACCTAAACCGACAATGGGAAGCAGCGTCAAATAAGTCAGGTGCTCCGATTGACAATACGTCTGCGCAGTGAGATAAGATAACTATATACCTACTTAAGCATTACAGCCTTACAAAAGTCCACTGGTGACATAGGCCTCCCCCATAGATTGACTCCATAAAGGTGATAATTATTATAGTTGCAACTCTTGGCAAACGTGTTGGCAACCGCAGTTTATTTTATTCAACTGTTATCAAAAAGATGCTGCTGCCCATCTCCTGCTTCAGTTTCCCTCTATCGCCTCTTACGACACCCACAGTAAGTGTGTATTTTCCAATCGCCACTAACGGAATTATATTTGGGGTATACTTACATAAACATTATAGTAATTATTGACCAAAATGAGTGAATAACGCAACTACGAATTCTCAGACGCTACATACTCGTAGACTGAGAATAGATTGCGAAAAGCAAACGCAAATTTTTCCTGTAATAGGAGAGGTATATTTCCAGTGACATGCTACGGAACGATAAAGAAACAGATTTTTTTATAATAATGCCATAATTTAAAAATGAAAGAGTTTATATTAGGTCTTACCTACGAAATTGCCGTTTTTTTATGAAATAAGTTAACGTAATTTTTTTTCTATATTTTTTATTTTTATTAATCAAAGTAATCACCCATGCAATTGATGCATCTTTGCCAACGCAGTGGCAGTTTATTGATGCCCTTCTTGAAGAAATCAGTTGGACGGGAGGCAAAAAATTCTTCAAAAGCATTTTGTACTGTCTCTCGGGTATTTAATCAACATCCACAATCGCCTTTAATTCGTCATTGTCGACCAAAGTTTTCGGACGACCACGGAGTTCATTTTTCAGGTCAGAATTTCAAGAACGAAATCGGGCAAACCAATAAAAGGTTGTGCGTTCGTTTGTAGTATTTGGTCCGTAAACGTCGTTGATGTTGCGTGTCGCTTGTGCCGCGTTGCTGCCACGACGGTACTCATATTCCATAATTACTCGAATATTTAACGTATCCATGATGACGAAAAAAATTCAAATGCGATGAAAACATAACGCTAATCAATAAGCAAATAACTAATTTTGAAAAAAGAATTCCACGTTTTTAAAATAAAATTAATTTGAAATTAGAATTCTTAGCCAAACAAAAATTATTTTGATTTGAAATGGCCAGTACCGCAGAACGGCAATTTCATTGCTAAAGAATTATTATAAGCAAGAATCATGATATGATAACATTTAAATACTTAATTATAACTAAAATGCTCTGGTTTTGTACTTTTATTTTGGGTTTTATTAAAGAATATGTCCATTTCTTCGTCACTGAAAACTCTCACCGCAATCGATAAGCAAAGAAGTTGACAAATTAGTGTCTCCGTTTGCGGTCAAATTATTTAGTTTTGTACAGATAATAAATTCTGATTTCAGTTTAGAAAGAAAGAAGTAGGTGTTATCAAAAATATTCATATCTTTATTTTCCAGTCTAGACATATGGCCAGTCTAGTCTTCTCCATTGTTTTTACGGTGGTAATAATATGTCAAACAACACTGGCTTACCAATATGAGCTGATTGGATTATGGCTTCCATTATTCATGTCAAGCGACACTGATTCGAAATCACTTTGCGTGAATTGGGGTCCTTTATCTCCGACATAATGCATTTACAGCATCCTTTTATTTTGAAGTTTTTGCGGCTTAGGGGTCAAGAACTCATTTCCATTAAAACATTCTTAATTTTGTTAGCATATTGACCGACGGGATTATTTTTGGGAGTCCTCTGACACATTTGGGAATTTAATTCTAAGGATGCTAGCAATTTACTTTAATATATGGATTTGCCAGTAGTAATATACATATATCAATATCAATTATTTTCACACGAAGTAGGCAAATAAAAAAATAATTTTGTCATCAACATCAACGAGCTGCTTAAATCTACTGATAGACATTTATTAGGCCTTTCCAAGGATACGTCAAATGCCAGCTGGCATGAATGATTTATCTATTTATTTCATTAGTCTTCATTAGATCGCAATTTTGCATTATAATTCTTATTGGCTTTTATTTTTATAAAACTGAAGTGATAAACTTGCTTATGGTAAGTGGCTAGTATAACCATAGTTCAAACAAAATAGGCTACAGATGCGTTGTCACCTCTGTGCACTAATATGGTATGCCTCATAGCTTGCAACTATACTGGCTCTCAATATTCTTTAGACCGAAAGTAAGCAGTGTAAACACCGCTGAAAATGGGTTGTTCCTACGGACGGACGACAGATGGACTTCCAGGCAAAAAAGAGTCCTACCATCTAGCAAAAGTTAAAATATTTCTTCTAATTCGTACGTTGATTTGAAAGAATTTGTCATTCAAGTTCAGTCGTCAACCACTTTTACCACAAGTTTTTGAAATATTTAACCCCGTTGAAAACATTGTGTCTGTCTGTGGCATCATAGCTCCTAAACGGATGAACCGATTTTAATTAATTTTTTTTCGTTTGAAACCTTTCAATGTTAGTCGATAGTGTTCTTAGATATGTTTCAAGAAAATGTGTTCAGCCGTTTGAAGATCATCAGCTCTTTCTGTTTCGGGGGTTTTTTACATTTTAAATTTAAGTTATAGATATTTGGAGTGGTGAACAGATGTATTTAGTATTATTAATAACATTGCTAGCACTCTTTTTTATAATTCAAATTGTAAGAGGAAAAATTAAAAGAGAACACTACTAAAAGAGAACGCTACTTTACCAAAGTACAGGCTTCATAAAACAGGCAGCTCATTTTTGGGTAGACATATAACTATTTATAATAAGATATGACTAAGTAATATAATATTACTGTTTTTTTCTTTTGCATAAATTCAAAGCGCATGATTATTTAAAAGATAAGAATGCATGGACATAATGAGTTTTATACTTTCTTTCTTTTATTTAAGTAGTTTTTTTACGTGGTAGAGCAATGCTGCAGCAATATTGTGGTTGCAGTATGAATGGGTGGGCTCGACCGGGGTAGGACCACTTTCTCACAGAATACCAGCACACGCTCTCTGCGCTGCTCTCACAGATTTCGTATGGTGAGTGTAGAGAACCGGAGACCCTCTTTACTGGAAACGAGGCATTCCATCTCAGTCGTCAGAGGTGACGATGAATCTGCATTTTCAATCTTAATTTAGGATAAATATAGATGTCTATGGGTCACAGCGTCCACTCACAATCAGGTGGACTGTGTGCTCGTTTGTCACCCTCATTCTATAAAAAAAGTATATATTTTGTCATGTTAAATCGTAACTGCTAGAAGAAAATAGTTTAATTGTGAGTTTTTTTGCCGCTTTTAGTAGGAGAGATCAAGTGAGACTAAGTGTCTTCTACTGCAGGAGCTTGTGAAGCGACCAAAAAAGCTTCGCTTCTACTTTCATAAACTGCTTTGTAAAGACCTATTTTTAATAAAAATATTTTGACTTCGACTAAATAATTTACAATATTTATTACAATAAAAGAAACTAAAAGCTAAAAAACTATCAAGCAGATCTACCCCCGTAGTATAGTGCCAAGAACACTGGCTACGTTTTATTGTGGCTATACTTTGAACAATAGTTGTATGTTTCGTATCTAGAGCGCTTGCTCTAAGAATTTGCAACTACATTGTAAAAAAGGTATTATAGCAAATAATAGTCAATTATAATCAGTACATTATTTTCTTCTACAATACAATCATTTTTCGTAATTGTTAGATTATTTTTTAAAGTAAGTTCTCAATTAGAATTTGAAACATTGAATTAAAAGCAATGCAATAATTTTAACTTTTGTATTTGTTACTAAAATAATATTATTTCTCTTAACATTATGATTGTGTTGGGATTCTCATAAGAAATACAGATTAGTGTTATCGTCACTGGGTTAATAACTTATGGACCCTATATAAACCACTTAGCTAAAAACTAAATGCATTGATTAGAACTTATTGAAATATATAAAATGGAAATACTTTAGATTAGTTTTACTTTTAGTTGCACGCACGTAAATAACAACAAAGATATATATATACAAGACAAACGAACTTACAGTCCGTCTGATTGTAAGTATCTAGTAGAAGGCTACAGATGCGTAGTCACCTCTGAGGACTAAGATACATATATCGTTAAGAGTACACATCGATGCGAGCACTGCTATTTGGCGACGGAAACTAGTAAGAAGGTGGTGTCAACTCCGACGGACTCCTAAGCAGAAAAAAAAGTTCTACCAGCTAACAAACTTTTTGCACGAAACCCAAATTATTAATTGGCAAAAATAAGACTTCTGTTAAAAACATTTTCAACTTAGTTGGTTGTTGGTTGGTTGGTTGGTTGGTTGGTAGTTAACGGGTATATCTAATGGAGACATTCTTCATCTCAGGCCCCAGGAGTTTTTAATCGAGGACAGATGTAGGGTATAAAACACAGTATACACTTACCATCAGGTGGACGTTTCTCGTTGGTCACACTCATTCTATAAACATGAATAACATTTATAGCGTGAAATAAAAACAATGACTTAATACGTTCAATTGTTATATATCAGTTTCGAAGAATTTTGTAAGTCACATACATTAAAAATAATGTGCACAAGCCTGCATTAACTACCCTACATTATTGCTACTTAAATTAGTATACAGAACAACTTGGAACTAATTATAACAGTTAATTCTAGTTTAAAAGTAAATAGGGTTAACGTTAAAAATTAAGAGATGTATTAATGTCTGTAATATTATATTTTTTAATATAACAATTACCTTAGGGATGTCAGCAGGCCCATATCCGTTTTCACGCGGAGGAAGCTTCGGTGGTTTATCGCCTCTTCTCTGTCCCATTTGCATCATGAGCTGTTCTCGAGTAGCCGCGACCACGCCGTGACCGTTACCGTGTCCGTATCCTCCGGAACTTCCACTGGAGCCTGATCCATTTAAGTTTGAACTGGCGATACTGTATGGATCCTCGTCTGGGATGGGAATGCGCGGTCTATTCTTAATGTCCAGTGGCCTTTGAACTGTTGATAGAAATAACATAATTAATAATTTTGTAGGTGTCATCGTTATCATTGTCATTCTAATGTAATATAGGGTAGGTTTTTTAATTCACGTCCGTTCTTATTTGTTGGAAGTCGGATCCAATTTTTAATTGGATTATGAAAGCTATTGTTCATTTCCTGGATTGAATCCAATTGAAGTTGAAGCTATTACCATACTCTCCAGAAGATTGATAAATTAAATTAGAGAGCATCTTATCCTGTAGGAATGTCTTTCCTCAAGAATTTTCAGATAGAAAACCGGCGGGGAAATATAGAATTTTATGGAACCGGGAGAGGTATGACGCTCCGACAAGTGTAAACAACTCCTTACAAGTTCCTATGTAAGGGGCTTTTTACAGTCCCTTACAAATGCATGGGCTTGGATTAATCAACCAATATTTTTTGTAGCCGACATAATTCAAATAATTTTGTATATTTTATACATTTTTTTAGGATTAGAGCACACGTTTTATTTTTGTGTCCGAAATGCGATAAATTGGAATGGGCCGTTAGTTTATACTGATAGTACAGATGATCTTTTTGTTCTAATGTCAACCTCGGCTGCATCTGAGGCACCCTGCTAACTGGCGGACGAGGCTCATCAGTTATTAGGATTTTCTGCCAAGTAATTATTAGTAGCAGCCCGGAGTCCAAAAGTAGGCGGTTTAAAGCCATTGGTCCTGTTCCAGATCTCTTTCCGGTCATGTTGGCTTGCCGCCCATGACTATGAAAATGTTGGAATAGAATGCATTTGTGTTTGCGCACCATTCGTACACTATAATACTGTTTTTCGCAGATGACTAGTCTTCGTTGTGACTGGTCGCCGTGACCGAAATTAGGTTTGGAGGACCATATAATAAGTATAAAAAATCATATAACATTTCGAGGTGAAATTTGATCCATTTCGTATTAGGAGTGCAAGGGTGTTTGCTTTTCAATCAACTGCCATTACGGCGTACCGTTTCATTTTCCATACAAAATACATCGATTATTATATTAAAAAGGCTTATTATAACGATGATAATCTATCTGACAGATATCATCGACATACACACTAATATTTAAAAAAAATAGTATGATGAAAAGAGCCGATTTATTCGCATTTAAATCTTGTAATAATAGTATGAAATAAATTACTTTTAATGAAACACGTTCATCTCTAATTCAATGTTTCGTGGGATTTTTATATAATGGCTTATAATGTTGGTACTAATATACAATTTGAGTGTTTACCAATTGTAAAAGTTTAGTCTGTTGCGAAACAACTGCGACATGAACGTTGTGTCGTGATGCTCAGATCAGACGCCAATCACTTCTCTTCACGACTTTGGGCAACCTACGATTATTAGCTATGCGATGCTAAAGGTTACAGGTTTTATAACACTCCTGAAACATGACCCGTTCCGACCATATTATTTTGAAAAGAATTAAGCTTAATGATAGGCGCAATAGTAGATTAGTTTTGCACAATTAAGTTTAATATTATGTTCTTGTAAAATGGGTTCAGACTTAAGTGTTTTAGTGAGCGTAAAATATACTTTTAATCAAAATTTGACGTAAAGGTTGTCTAGAAAAAATCACATTCATAGTGATAAGAACACATGTAGTATATATATATATATATATATATATATATATATATATATACATATATTATGTTTGATTGATTGTAGATCAAACGAAAGAAATGTTTATATTTGCTGTTACCTAAATTACACAGAATGATCAAGCGGAAACAGAAATCAAAGCGTACAATGCAGTCGACCATGACGAAGCTTTATCTACGTATCCCTTTTGAAAGCAATGATTAAAATGGTAGCAATTATAGTTACAAAGTGGCCATTACTGCTTTGTATCTACAAATTATAAGTAATATAATTTTAACTAATAAAAATTGTAAGTGCGTAGCAGTCTCGAACATTATGATGTTAATAGAATGAAGGCAGAAATATAAAAAAGTTAAAGTTAAAGAACCGACTCGTTATATATTTTCTAATAGAAATCTTGAGTTAGAATATTAAATGTACAGTAGATTACAGATTATTGTTGTCAGGTAGGATTTGTGTCCGTTTAGCACATAACTGGACTTTAAGAGAGTTATATTTGTAAAAACCGCAGGAAAGAAGTAAGTACGGGATTAGAATCCAGATTAACTTTGTCGATGACGTGAATACTAATAAAATGTTTCGGTTTATTTTTATGTCTAAGAAAAAAAATAGCTCATAAGAGCTAAAGAGAATAATAGAGCAGGTGGCGAGCTTCAGTTTTATTACAATGTTTTGTTTCACCGTAGTAAATTATCAAATATTTCTTTAAGTAATAGTCGTCTATCACCGGAGATCTCTAAAATTTGACTGAACTTAAATTCCATTTTTATCATCTGCCTGTAATCAGGTGCAACACATGTCGTAATCACAATGCCTATTTTTTGCTTTTAGGTATTTTCAACTGACTTCGAAAAAGGAGGAGGTTCTCAATTCGACTGTATTTTTTTAATGTGTGTTACCTCAGAAATTTTTCTAGGTGAACCAATTTTGATGATTCTTTTTTTATATAGCATATACAAGCACTTATAAAAGCCAATGGACCGTAATGATATTTCTTATAGTCGCCTTTAAAGAAATTATTTAATGAAAGGGATGCTAAATTATATCTCACTACAATATTACGATTGTCACGACGAAGTGGTCTAAGTTTGCAAGCCTGACATTATTGTTTTATATGCTATAGGAGTAAAAAATGAATTATAAAATATTTAATCAAAGATAATTTAGTTTTAATTTTACACTTGCGACATGAAGATCAGTTTCATTTTACGATCACAGCATGCTTCCTATTGTCATCAGCTCGTGATATTTTGCATAATACTGTCACGATTCTAGTTTGACCAACTCTAATGTTTCAATTGCCAATCATTTTAAATTCAAAGTGGGTTCTGCAGCAATGGACCAGAGGTAAATGGCTTATTTCGACTCGGTGATCTAGTTATGCCATAGTTAGTCACGAACACGTGGAGCGACCTTCACGATGAAATCAAAATGTGCCGGCTATGCATCATTAGTAAGCGGTATATTGGTGAACTGTTTTAAAATAATGTGACATAATTTATGTTTTGAATAAAAAAACTATTGCATATCACTGACTAGCAACACTTTCTTTGATAGCTTAAAACTTTAAGCTTTACTATTCTTAGAGAATTTATGGAAAAGATACAGTAATAATATAATATTTGAAAATAAAGTTTCTTTAGCTTCATGCTTCGCTTTGGCGAATTCTTTAAGGATATATTAGATAATTTTTCAATAGATTTCCTTGTGTTTCCATCCGATAAATAGCTACTTGACCGCGAAACCACTACAGAAAACCAAAAACTATTTTAATCCAATAATGGAAATCACGGGAATCAGGCTATGCGGTTTCTTTCCCATAGATTTTCTATGATTTGTTATATTAGACGTTGATAGTTGCTAGGTTTGCAATGTGAATAGTGCTAGTTAGAAATTTGCTATATACTGTAAGTGAAATGAGGTGCAATACATCACGAGATCGAAGGCAGATTGCATTGTTGCCCAACAATAAAGCAGACTACTAAGAAGTGAGGGACTGAATAGTTGATGCGGTCGCCGCTATGAGAGTTGAATCAGATTTGCAATTTGTTATAAAATTGTACGTGTTGTATATCAGCTATATTATTTACCATTAAATAAATGTTTATTCTTTTTTATACTATTCCAATGGAAATAAAACAAGTACGTAAGTGTTGGTAATGAAGTGTTAGACTGTCATTCGTTTTAGCGTCATGTCTTTCTTGTGATAATAAGATGTTGCATTCCTTTGCATATTCTATCGCATCTAAAACGAAGAGTGCTCAGAGGTATTGTTCGGACTAATTCCAGCAGCCAAATTTCATTATTGCACATTGCGACAAAATTCATGATACCATGATTGGCTGGACGATTAGCGGTCCATCCCTATGTGATTTACCAGAAGTTTTTATCTTCTCACAATTTATTTGTGAAATCGGATAACACCAGCGATTTATTCGGACCAATAAGACTTAGGTACATTCAAGAAAAGAACCTAATCCTTTTAAAAGGCCGGCAAATCCTTTTTAAACGCATTTGCAATTCCTCTGGTATTGCAGTTTTTCTTGGCGGTGATAGTCGCTTACCATCAGGTGAGCCGCTTGCTCGCTTGCTCCCTCTTTAAAAAAAATAATGTAGAATTTATATACTACATAATCTGTTTTAATAATAATGTCCCATTCATCTACGATCTCGTATTTATCCACATTCCTATTTATTTGCCTATACGAATTAACTACGTATGCAATAAAGGCGTTAATATTCTTACAAAGACAAGTTTTGTATTATTCTTTCGGACGTTTAAAATTGTAATATTTGTACCAGCGAGTTATATTGTTTCCCTTCTTATATATTATAAATAGTCAGTTATTCCCAATGAATTGATCGCTTCTTTTGTTTGATGATATTTTTTATATATTATTATATAATATTTTTTATATTTTATATATATTTGACCTAGTTCCGGAAGTATGCCGGTCTGTATAATAAAACCAATAAATGGTAAATGCAACTAGCGGATCACCTTGATAGTATAAAAACCAGTTCACTTTTGTATGGGCCACAACAATTACCTATGAAATTGCGTTGATGATCCTGTTCTTAAGGTCGACTTGAAACATTATCCGAGTATGGAAACTATTTTTTTTACCCCCAATATTGAAAATATACTTGACGATAACGAAGTTAATATGTATGCTTGTCATAAAAGTTTATTTCAAGGTCGTAGTAACTTAAAATAGCTTGCAGTGTTGCGTGAGAACTTTGCATTATAAAATTAAATTTTGTATATTCGTTAGCGTTTCTTAATGATAAGTGTAAAGGTCGATTCATTGTTGTGTTGCATAATGTTGCTACGGTGTCCGGAGGTCTGAGGCAAGGTAACTGTAACATTGTCAGTACAGCTGCCTCCTGTATTTGCGTACATGAAGCACCATTCAATGGTAATTACAGTCGATGTTGATGACGCGTGACCGACGCTTGATTGAGTCCTTGTAATATTTGCAAGACAAATGATCTTATGGAAACAATTGCTGCGACGTTTTAACATATCCCAATTCGTAAGGTTTCGTTACTATAATTTTACTATCATCAAAGGGTGTGTCCGTCCATAAAAAGTAATAGAGATTTAAACACAATAAGCCGTGTCATACATCAAGCTCGTAGGCGTTCTTTGATAAATATTGTTCACGATGCAACATTATAATGGAATCTTTTCGTTCCCATAGCGCTGGTGAGTCCTCAGTGCAGCACTGTGTCTCTGTCAGAGATCTCAGCGTTAGGCGATTTATTCGCTTTGACACATATTGTGCGGTTGTGTCGCTTCCATTTGGATGTATCTACTGATCTCGCTCGCTTCTACATCATTTTCAATATTAATGTAACAATTCTATAGATCATAATAATGTTGTAATATAAAAGCTATGCATTCGAAGAAAATAACACTTTCTTCTTCTTTTCTTTCTTTTTCTTTATATTAAAAACGTTAACCCCACACTCCAGTCCTTTATCGTGGAGGCAGTTTACAAACATAAATTGCACAAGGACGAACGTCCAAACCCGGAACAATTATTTCCAGGTCATACAAATACTTGTTCCGTGCGGAATTCGAATCAGTGGCCCCCAGCGCTACAAGCCATTGCTAAGCCACTGCGCTACGGGGCCGTCTGCACTACTGACACTGATTAAACAGAAGGAAGAAACAAGTCATTCGTGATCAATGGATTTGAAATTTTATTCTGAGGAAATAAATTGTTAAGTTTGTTAATAGAATGAACTACAATACTTGCAATTCTATACTATTGTTAGATAATAACTGACACGAAAGTGACAGTCTGTGTTTTTTCTTGCAAATTCTGTACTTTTTCTAGCCGATTTCTGATACGTGAATGGTTTGCCCTTACTACCTAGTAAACGTAAAGTTAAAGTATAGTGGCGGTGTAAGAATATCCACTAACACATATCGTCCCGAGGGTGTCGTAAGAGGCAACAGAGGGAAAATGAATTGAAAATTCCTGATAACAATCAAAATAATAAAAAACTGCGGTTGCCAATCCGCTTGCCAAGCGTGGCAACTATGGCAAAATCCCCTCACGAGGCCATCTATGAGGGAGGCCTATGTTCAGCAGTGGACTTTTACAGGCAGACATGGATGGATGATGGACCTTGTTGTAACGTGCCGAATATACGACTATGTCCGTAGTACCGTGGTACTACTTCGAAAAATCAATTAAAATTTGTTTTGCTTCCTTGTGAGCAATACGTGTATTGATCTACAATTTTTTCATGCTTCTACCATTCCACTACGCACGTAAAAATTTTGCTTAAGAATGTCTGTTTTATTTAATTTTTCTATTTTCCCCATATCTTTGAATAGTTGTGTGTATTCTGTAAAGAGATATGAATAAATGACTATTTAATATTTATCTATATACCTTTCTACTGCGTATTGTTTCTGTCAATTCACATCATTGTAAAAAAGGTTAGTTTTGTAAAAATAGACTAAAGAAAAAATGTTGTGGTTTCAAATATATATAAATTTTGGGAAATTTGCTGAATCGAAATTACGGAATCTAAATTTAATAAAAACTTAATCTAATGGTCATTATGCAGTTACGTGTTTGAATGGCTTACCATCAATATCATAATTTTTATGAAAACATGCGAGAAGAAAAAGTACATTAACCTACAGACCCATGCTTTTTGGTCGTCAGCCGATGAAGAGGAGGCTTCGGCCCGGAAAATCCCCACCAACAGGCGGGGCGGGCTGAGAGGCAGAGGGGCCTCTGACAATCAGAGGGCCGAACAAGCGGCAAAGCATGCCGAGGAGGGCGCCACCGGGCGATGGCTCGGTATCAGGCGAAGAGACGGATGCGACTGGCGGCCTGAGGTGGAGCGCAAGGCCAGATTCGCAAGGAGGTGGAGGCCGCGATCAAGGTCGCCTCAAGCAAAAGGCCTCAAAGTTAAAGGCCATTCCGCGGCCTCCGCCTCCATCATGGCGGCTGCGGAGGCCAACTGGTAGCGGAGCTGCGGGCGGATGTGGCCCGCCTGACGTCCGCCATGGAGACTCTCCAGAAGGAGAACGAGAAGCTCCGCGCAGACCTGGCCAGTCTACGTGAGCCTGCCTCTCGCGGCGCCCCAGACGCAGCGCCCAAGCCAGCCTGTGCCGATGGAGAACCAGGTTCTGAACCTGGTCCGGCAGGAGCTGGCTGCCTTCCAGCACCGGTTCTCCGTGCTGGAGGGCATCGTCCTGCGGCCCCCTGGGCAAACAAGACGGCGGCGAGGCCGGCAACGGTCTCGTACGCGGCGCCACAGCTGCCGCATCCGCCGGGGCCGTCCAGCCAGCCTTCGGCGGCTGCAGCTGCCCCTCCCCTGAAAAGCCGGCCCGGCAAAACCGGTACCGGCTGAACCGCCCCGCTGCGGCCGGCAACGGGAAGGAGAGCAAGGCGAAGGCAAAAGGGCAAAGCGGCAGCACAGGCGGTGGCTGCGCCAGCCCCAGTGCCTGCGGCGAATGCCAGCGCCAGCGGCAGCGGCCGCCGCCGCCGCCACCGCCCTCAGCTCCCTACACCTCCCCCGCGGCGGCCGGTTGGTGGTCGGGGAAAAATAAGGGAAGAAGGCAGCCAAAAAGGCCAAAGAGCAGGGGAGCGCAGCGCCAGTTCAGGGCGCGCAAGATCGCGGCCAGGGGCTCCGCGCCCCGAAGACCGCAGCTGTAGTGATTACACTACAGCCGGACGCGGAAAAGAAGGGCGTTACCTACCGCGATCTGCTCGCAAAGGCGAAAGAGGCGGTGGATCTCGGGGAGCTCTGGGACCGGGGACCTGCCAAAGTCACCCAGACGGGGGCCGTATGCTGGAGATCCCGAATCCAGTGGCGCGACCGCGGACGCCTGGCTGCGAAGCTCAGAGCGTCCCCGGACGGACGAGGCCCGAGTGTCCAGGTTCGTCAGATGCGCAGACCTGCGCATCGCGGGTCTGGACGACTCGGTATCGGAGGAGGAGTTGGTACGCCGTCGCCAGGTCCGGGGTGCACACTGACCAGATCAGGTCAGGCGCCATACGCCCGGTCCAACAGGGTATGCATGCCACGCTGCCCTGTTACGGCGGCCAAAACCATAGTGGAGGGCCGAAGGCTTCTGGTGGCTGGGTCTCAGCGCAGGTTGCTGCTGGAGCCCAGACTGAGGTGCTACCGCTGTCTCGTGGGGCACCACGTATCGGTGAAATGCGCCTGGAGGTTGACCGCAGGCCTTTGCTTCCGCTGCTGTCAGCCCGACATATCGGCGACCTGCTGCGCCACGCCGCACTGTGATGCATGTGCGGCGACCGGCAAGCCAGCCGATCACCGGGCCGGAAGCAGGCCTGCGTGCCACCCGCCAAGGCCAAGGCCGCGGGTAGGAGGCCCTCCGCCGCCACCGCCTCTGTGGCCACCGCCGCAGTCGCGACTGCCGCCGCCGCCGCTGTCGCTGTCGCCGCCGCCGCCGCCGCGACACCGACGCCCGCAGAGAGGCGCCCGTGGAGGAAGCTGAAATGGAATGCCCATAACGGCCCCATTGCTTCCTCCAGGCGATATCAACCACTGCGCCTGTGCTCAGGATCTGTTGCTCCAGAGCATGGCGCAGTGGTCGATTAACATCGCTGTGGTCGCTGAGCCGTATTTTGTCTGGCCTAGGAGGACTGGGTGGCGGACCTTAACGGCTCAGTGGCCATCATTTCTTCAGCCGCCGCCGGTACCCTGACCTTGAAGGTGTCAGGAGGGGTCAGGTGCGTAGCAGCACGGTTCGGGAGTTCGTCAGTGTACTTCTCCCCGAACCGATCTCTCGCCGAGTTTCACAACCTCTTGCAGAGCTGAGAGCAGTCGTCGGAAGCTATCCCTCCCGTACTTGTCCGGGGACTTCAATGCCAAGAACTTGGCTTGGGGTTCGTCGTACAGATGTGCGGGGTAGGATGGTGGAAGACTGGCCTGGAGACAGGCCTGGTCGTCCTAAATCGGGGTTCTGTCCCCACGTGTGCGGATGCGGGGCGAGTTGGTGGACATTTCGTTCGCAGCCCCGCCTGTCGCCGCGTGCCATTGACTGGCGTGTCATGAAGGTGGAGACCTACCCGACCACCGGTACATCCGGTTTGACGTCTCCACCCAGCCCTCGAGCGCGCCAGTCCTACAGGCCCCGAGTGGTCCGCGTTGGGCGCTGAAGCAGCTGGACCGAGCTCCTCCTGGAAGCCTCGATCGTGCAGGCCTGTGTCATCACCGGACAGGCCTGCCGACGTCAATGATGAGGCAGGGTGGTTCCAGGAGGCCATGTCCGAGATATGTGACGTGGCAATGCCCCGCGTCCGGCCAGGAAGTGCCCGGCGTCAGGTGTATTGGTGGTCGCGTGAGCTGACGTCTCTGCGCGAGGCGTGTCGCCGCGCGGCACCTGTACGCCAGGCATCGCAGGCCGCATTCGTCCACCGAATGCGGCAGCCATTGAGGCGGGGCTGTATGAGGGATACAGAGCGGCGAAGACCGCCTCCGGAGAGTTGTCCTGCGGGCCCGGATCGGGCCCGTGAGATGCTGGAGACTCGATAGAGATCCGGGCGTTTTACAAGATGGTGCGGGATAAACTCACCTGGGCCCCCGCTGACGCAGAGTCTCCGGCCTCAGCTCGTGGAGGATGTGGTGAGCGCCTGTTCTCGCGCGCGGGGAACATCCGCCCTCGTTTATGGCTCCGCCACCTGTGGTGCCGGAAGCGGACCACCAGGACGACGACGACGACATCCCGGAAGGGACCGGGTAGACCTGAGAGTGGCGGTACGTAGGCTCAAGGCCAGGAATACCGCCCCAGGACCCGATGGCTTGCCTGGCAAAGCCTGGGTCCTGGCCTCGGAGGCCTCGGGCCCTGACTGAGGGGCCTTAAGCGCATGCTTGAGAGAGGCCACCCCGCTTGTTGGAAGACGGGAAGCTGGTCCTCATTCGAAGCCGGGGCGCCCTGCGGACTCTCCGTCCGCATACCGGCCCGTGGTGCTGCTCGACGAGGTGGGCAAGCCTTTGAAAGAGTAATTGCAAACCGCCTCGCCGAGCACCTTGGGACGGGGCGGATCTTGCGGAACACCAGTTTGGTTTCCGCAAGAGGCGCTCTACGGTGGACGCCATCATGCGCGTGAGAGCCCTCACGACGGGGATGCAGGGCCAGGGGTTGTATTGGCGGTGTCTCTCGACATCGCCAACGCCTTCAACTCCATGCCCTGAGCTGCATTAGGAGGCACCCGGTATCACCGGTGCCGACCTATCTCCGTCGTATAGTCGGGGACTATCTGACGGACAGGGCCGTCATCTACCCCGGTCGAAACGGTGAGGAACCGGCGAGATGTCGCTGTCCCACAGGGTTCGGTTCTGGGGCCGCCCTGTGGAACATCGGTTACGACTGGTGCTGCGCGCCGACCTCTTTACCGGCGTCAGCGTAGTTTGCTACGCTGACGATACGCTGGTACTGGCACAGGGGTCGTACGAGGCGGCGGAAACTATGACACGCGGGGCTGCGATAGTCGTTGAGAGGATCCGGCAACTGGGTCTCGAGGTGGTTTGCACAAGTCCGGAGGCACTTCCATGGTCTCGAACAGGCCACCACTGGGATCCCCAGTGATGGTAGGAGGGTATCCGTCGGCGTCGAGTCGACGTTAGAACCTAGGACTCGTCCTCGACGGCCGATGGAACTTCGTTGAGCACTTCCGACGTTTGGCCCCAAACTGGAACGGACCGCTGCCTTCAGGCGGCTCCTGCCGAACCTGGGGCTAAACGCTTGCCGGAGGCTCTACGGGATCGGAGGTCCATGGCCCTTTACGGGGCCCTGTGGCGCGTGGTTTGGCGCGGCTTGCCGTCCACCACCCAAACGCGCCCCAGGGTGGTTGCCGAAGATGGTTCGCGGCTACCGCACGATCTCCCGCGAGGCGGCGAGCCTCTTGCTGGATTGCCGCCATGGGATCTGAGAGGGATAGTCCTCGCGCGCCTGCACGAATGGCGCGCGGAGGCACTATGCCGGGGAAACCCGCTGCCGCGGCAAGTCGTCGCGCAGCGGACAGACTTCCGGCATGATCTCATGGCGACATGGAGAGCGACTGTCGCAACCTGTGCTGGGCACGCCACTATAGCGGCGATAGGCGGCGGCGACCTCTCGCGTCCGGCCCTGGTCGAAGCCATGGTCCGGAGCGAGACGGAATGGGATGCCGTCACCACCTTCTGCGAAGCAGTGATGCTAGCGAAGGAGGTGGCGGAGCGGAAGGAAAGAGCAACAGCTTTCCTTCCCGGCCGCCGCGGAGACGCCCCGGCGTCGGGGGCTACGTCGTGGCCCCTGACCACCGTAGGCGCGGACCTGTGGACGGCGAGCAATGGGTAGCTCGCCGTCCGTCCGTCTAACGACGACAGGCCGTGTCGACGGCGCGTTTTGTTCCACGCGCGCCTCAAAGAGCTGTCAGCAGCGTGAAGGGCCCGCAAGGCCGACGCCTGCCGGGGCTGCGGGCTGTTCGAAAGAGATACCGCGGCTCCGGAACGTAAGGCACTGAAGGAACACGGATGGTTTTAGTCAGTAAAGTCTGACACTCCCTTCCGCTCCACCCACAGCGAAGGCGTCATTAGATGATTTTCCATCCGCAAAAAAAAAAAAAAAGACCCATGCTTTTTAAAAACAGTTAAAATCAGTCCTCGAAACGCAGAGGTATGTTGAAATTTGGACTTACACAATTTGTGTACATGACAAAAAAAAAATAGAAAGTTAAAAATATGTTAGAACTACAGTTATCACACTGGGACTCCAGTTATCGTCCCTTACCAAAAAACATAGGTCTATTACCTAATAACATATTATGTTATACCTTGTGAGGAGAGTAAGTATTCCGTGAGAGTGCGGTCCTTCCCCGGTCGAGACGACCCATTCGCGCTGTATCCTAATATTATATCCTAATAAAATTGCAGTGTAATTCTACCATGTATAAGGATGTGTAGCTATTGTAACAAATATAATTAAAAAATATATTCATTAATTACAGCCTTACAGAAGTCTACTGAATGAATATAGGTCTCTCATATAAATTGTCTCATAGGGCGGATATTTGCCATAGTTGCCACGCTTGTCCGGTGGGTTGGCAACCGCGGTTTTTTTATTATTTCAATTTGTTATCAGGAAGATAGTGCTTATCTCCTGTTTTATTTACCTTTGCCAGCCTTTCACGGCACTCAGGGGATGGAGTAGTGAATTTTACTAGACCGCCACTACACGGCAAAATAAAAAAAAATCAATGATCTTTTGATTGAAATTTCTTTTTATTTCAATCAATGCTTGCACAAGTGGTGCTTTTTTGGAGTTTAAATTCAAATACAAAAGAAGTATGTAATAACGGTGACCTTGAGAGTAAATATTTTATTAAAAGGTTAAATTTGCTTCGCTCAAATATTGTACGTATAAGCAAGCGTATAATATGAATAGCGCTTGAATTTAATACAACCTTTTATACTATTTTATGGTTCAATGGGTTGATTTGAAGCTAAAATTTAGGTTGTTGATTGTTTAAGCTAGTTTATGTTAAAAAACATCGGTAAATTAAAAACCCTCATGAGAACGATCGATGTTTTACACGTCATTTGTCAGCAAAAAACCAAACTGTCAGTTTAATAATATAACTTGACCTAATCTAGCGGCAGACAGAAAAAAAATCATACTTCATAAAAACAGAGGTGATTTATTAAAATCTCAGGCATAGTGGTAGGTTCACACTGGCTGAGAAAATATTATGTTGTGTTTTTAGTGCGGAAGTTTCGATTTTAGTTCAAATTTTAAAGAAGCATTCCTCAAAAATGTTTCGTGTTTCATCATATTTTTTTAATTAATATATTTATGTTAATTGCGTACGTTCTACTACTTTAATTGTGCTCTTTGTAATTGAAATTTGTTGCATTCCTTTTTCAGTGCCTTTTTGCATAATTTATATGTAATAGGAATTTAAGTTATTTTTTACATTGTGTACTTAAATAATTACAAGTTAATTAAATTCAATGCAACTTATACCAAAAAGGTAATCGAAAGGTAATCGAAAAGTAGACCGTGGGAATACTACATTCGTTTTTATCTCGTTCGTCGTTGCAAAAATTATATAACATTTGATCATTTATTGGCACAAATATCTGTTTTTATTAATCTTATATTCGGCGATCGACATCAACTCGAAAAACGTTTGGTTGTGGTGTCGCGGGGTACGCACGGATCCATCTATGTTTCGGCTGTGTTGACGGACTATTTCGGGTCTTTGGCCCATGTTTATATATATTATTTTATCACCTAAATGTCCTAGCGTGGTGTAGGTCACGCGACATCCCCCCCGAACGGGTTCCCGCCTTGTCGTGGCGGGGGGGCTTAGTAGCCGTGGCTTGGTCACCCGCGGTGAACAAAGAGGAACCCCTTGGCTGGCCCTTGGTGTAGGGTCGGCCCGAGGTGGCCACTCCGAGTGGGCTTTGCGAGCCCACTTCGGATGTGTGTCGGTGGGCTGCGGCGGGAGGGGTGTCCACTCCCCCTACCGCTGCAGCCGAGGTGGAGTCACGGAGGAAGAGGAGTGTTGGTATGGCGATGCGCCACTCGCCCTGTCCTCTGCGACTCTGACGGGGCCGCACCGTTGATGCGGTGGTGGTGGGGCCGCGGGGGGAGAGGAGTGTCGGTATTGCGAGGCGCCGCTCTCCCTACCCTCCGCGGCCGAAACTTGGCTGGTGGCGGAGCCAGAGACCAGATCCGCCGCTGGGGTCGGGAAAGCGGGTGGTACTGAACGTTCGATTTTTCTGGCCCCATGGCCTCCGCGTATCGGACTCGGTGGGGCCCGTTACGCAGGTGAATTTGGAGGCCGTGGAAAGGGGCGTGCCTTGTGTTCCTGGTGCGCCTTGCCTGAGAAGGAGAATGGGGAGGAGAGATCCTCTCCCGAGAAGGGACTGCCATGGGGCGGCCGGCGCTGGTGGGGCCGCGGATGTGTGCGAAAGTGTTCCTGTGGCCCTGCCAATATGCGGCGAAGGTGGAACACCATGGGGTTTTAGTCGGTGCGAGTCCGACATAACCCGTCCTTGCCCCTGCGAGGCGGGTATGCGTAGGCATTTCCCCATGTAAAAAAAAAAGGTCACCCGACATAAAGTCATATTGTCTTTTGGCAGCAGTCTTATATAACACTAAAAATAAAAACTTATCAGTTTATTGACACCTAACCTAACACTATTAAAAACTTGATGAAATATAGACCTGGCATAATTTTTGGAACTTTTCGTAAAAGCGTATACACTAGCCCCATTAATGAACTACTGATTCCATTGGTGGACCGCGCCTTTTGGCTTTTCAAATTGATTTTTGATAAATCCTTTCCACAAAATCGTCAATTTTCAGCAATATACAATATATTTTCAGCAACATAATTATAATATAATAAAGGTTTATATACTTTTCGCCTTTGCCTCTTGTGCTATATTTAGATATTTCATTATTACAGCCTTTCACAAGTCCACTGCTGAACATAGGCCTCCCCCACGGAATGCCACAAAGCACGGTCCCGAGCCACCTGCATCCATTGACTTCCTGCATGTCTTACCAGGTCGTCACTCCATCTAGTGGGGGGACGCCCTACACTTCGCCTGCCGGTAAGAGGCTGCCACTCGAGAACTTTCTTCCCCAACGGTTGTCGGTTCTTCGAGCTATATGACCGGCCCATTGCCACTTCAGCTTACTAATCCTTTAGGTATTTAGTTGTTTTAATATCTATTATATGATGAATCTATTTTATTTCATTGATTTGTAAGTTAAGACGCTATCAGTAGGATATCTGGGCTGTAAGAAATTTCAGAATATGTTTTTAACAAACTATCTACGCTGCACTGTGCCCGAATGATCGAGCAACGTAACCCAGAGAGAAAACAGTAGCTCGGACTGAGAATACCTATGAAATATCGATGGATTTACCGTTCCGTATGTCCCTGTTTCCTCCTCCAAAATTCACCGATTTTTTCTAAGAACAATTTAAGAAGGAGTGCGGTTATGTGTGTTTTTCCTTCATATTTTTATGTTTGTAGAATTTAGTTTGCTGGGTGTCGATATCGGCGATATAACTCGACAGTTTTTGTAAGTTTAGAATATTCGTAGCTTTTAAAATCATTAATTTATGTTAAACACAAAACATAGGAACATTTCAGTTATAGATGTTGAATGAAACCTAAACATTCATGGAGAATAAGTTAGTACTAAACACCGTACGAATATCCTCTTTAGTCCAGACGCAGCGACCTAACCCCGAACTTGAGTAACTTTTACGGTTTTTATCATAAAACCGTCAGTCGTTGAAGAAACGTTACCTGCCATATAGTATAGTTAAATTTGTAAATTAAAAAGCTACTATTAACAAGGTTTAACTTAATTTATTATATCAAACAAACACGTACATGCTTAACAATGGAAATATCTTATTTCCTTTCACGTAACCAGGGAAAATTTAAGTTAATTACAACGCATAGTCAGACGACCGCCGCTAATCAAGTCACTCATTAAGAATGTTAGTATGACCAAGCAAGGGAAGGAATTATTGAGTCAAGTAATTAAAAGGATTTTTAATGCTTCGTTAGGTATTCAGAACAAATAGAATAAAGAAATTGGAAGCTATATAATATTTCTGTCATTTTAAATAGCCGCCTCTAAAGACAACCCCGGGACGAAATGGGGCCAAAATCATACGTCATCACCACAGCACGTTAATGAATATGGAAATAAAAATAATACAACTTGTAGATATATAATATAATATTTTAATTATAAATAAGGAAACATTTTTAAAAAACGCGTGAGTGTCGTGGAACACTCGGTTGGAACGAAGTTCCTTTCGTAGTATATTTATTATTGACAAACGTATATATTATTGATTAACAAATGCAAATAAATGAATTACTAGCGTCTATTAAAATGAAGCGTCATTTAAAATAAAATAATATTTCTTTCATGGCAAGATAAGAAAAAGTGCGAGGGAGATGGATGGATTCCATCTCGCTTCCTTATAGCCGCCAAGGCCGTCTACACTACGTCAGAAGGGGTCGTGACGGAAAAGTGTTACACTTTTTCTCGCCTAGCCCCTATCCGCCTAATTCGTACCGTTCGATAGGGAACTTCGTTCCAAAAATTGGTAAAAGAATTTGATATATTCCGCCAACGTAACCCCACCTTGTAGGTGTAAGCCTAAATTCGCTGCATGTAGGTTGACAAATATTTGAAACTAATTTGATGAATTAATAGTATAGACTAAACGTGAAACGATATTCTAAAAAAAGATGCAGAAATTACTTAGCATAACATCAATTTCCATTTAGCTGTCTCCGTTGTGTATGACTTATGCTTGTTTGATCAATCATTTGTACTCGTAATTAAACTGACAAATGTGTCTGAAATTAATATTCCATGTTGCACCCATGCCGTGATAATTGAAAGCGTAATAATACAGAAACGGCTTAAAAAAGATAACGGATTTCCATAACGAATGTTTAACTAATATAAGCGATAAAAAATTAATACTCGCTTATTAGTAGACACGTAGGGAAGTAAAACTGACGTCATTTAAAAGTAGTAATTTAGCATTAAAACATAAACGTAAATAATCTAGGTTCAGATATTAAAAGCAAATTGACATCGTATCATTCTTTGTAGATGACATGTAAACGGTAAAAAATTGTGTTCATCATAAAATGACGCTATTAGTCTTTTACTTTTTATTTAAATTAAATTGCTTTTAGTTTCGATTTTATTCGATTACGCATATCGAGGATGGAAATGAGGATATCGGAAGTAGATCCAGAGTAACCCACATAGTCCAGCGGATTAGTAAGCTGAAGTGGCAACGGGCCGACCATATAGAAGAACCGACAGCCAATGGGGAAGAAAGGTTCTCGAGGACAATCTCGTGCCGGTAAGCGAAGTGTAAGGCGGCGCCCACTCGATGGAGTGACGACCTGGTAAGAGATGCAGAAAGTCGATGGATGCTCAGGACTGTCCTCTGTGGCATTCCTTGGGGGAGGCCTATGTTCAGAAGTGAACTTGTAAAAGGTTGTGATGATGATGAGATGATAATGATTATGATGATGATGACGTATATCGGGTGACATGCGTTATATCGAATTTTGTATCGTCATTATTATTATTATTGTAAATAAAAAATTTAATAATATCTTGAGTATATCACTAAAATGTTTCGATAAAGGGACGTCACACAGTAAGCTATGTGGATTATATTTTAAATCGATCGAAATTACTAAATGTCTTATTATTAGTAACGGTGAAAGAGTTCACTCCATTCTGTTCCTTGTATATTATGAAAATAAACAGTGGCTTCTGATAGATAGAGGAACAACCATCTTAAGTGTAGGTTAGTAGTAGTACGTAGTAAGGGTAGGTATCTTAAGGTACAATAGCTATGCTGATAGATATTTTCTTTTATTTAATACAATCCCACCCATATGGTGGTAAGTGGTGATGAAGCCTTAGATGGTAAAAAAACTAAAAGACAAGAGTTAAAACAACTACATTAAAGTAACATACATTTTAAATAAGAAATAATATAGAAATGTCATATAATATGCCTCTATATTATTTTATTTTTATTGTAATTGCCTATACTACTTTTTTAACTGGCTTGTACATTATTTATTCTGTTATGGTGTATCCCTGATATTGAATAAATAAATAAACAATGACAAGTGCTCCGCCTGTTAAGCGTGGCAATCAAATCTTCCGTCACGCTAGGAATGTTTGTGTTCAGCATGACGATGACAACGTTTTATATCTCACGGTGATGCATTTCTATATTATTTAAATTAAATAAGTAGTAACTTTACCTGGAGGTAGCTTTGATTTCAGCATGTCCATAGCAACAACGTTGATAACGAGCACCCAAATGGGGCACTCAAGGAGATCAGCGTCCGATTTGACGAATGCTATGGCGCTTAAACATTGAGTCTCCAATCTTCTGCGATCCGGGTAAGAACGTCTTAATTCACGGTTCACGTTCGACTGGAATTTCTTCATGTCGAATAGCTGTGGACAAAAGAACAGATTAGAACGATGGTATACTGTAAAAGTGCCGTGTGGTGACAGACATTCCCCTTCGTTTTTTTAAATTACAGAATAAGCTTATACCACCATAAATACTAATATCAAAATACGCAGACTGGTGACAGCAGATAAGAGCAGCAGTATTCAAGGTGCGAGACGCCATGCGATCGCCAATCCAGCTGCTGAGCGTAACGATTAAGGCAAATACTCTCTACTGTGGGGTCCATGCGTGGATCTTTGCAGGCTGATGGTGATGATAATAATTAAATATAGTCAAATATCTATAAAGGGTTTTATTATATTAACAGCTTAGTGTCCCATTTCGCAATTGTTACAAAATAACTTAAATTCTTGGCCTTTGTAAGAGAAAGTTGCATTTTTTTTTTGACGATCAGATCGTCGAATCATTTATTTAGGCGGCGTCTCACACTACTTAAACGTGGTCCATCCCATAGTATATATGAAGTCGGAACTCATTGCTTAGAGAAAAAAAATATAAACTTAAAATATGAAGTTTTATAGATACATAATTATTAACTGTTCAAATTGATTATCTTCATATACCAGTATATTATAATCGTTGGTGGGTCTGTTAGTGATCGTGAACTTCTAAACGACTTGACTGATTGAGGTCATACTCACGCACTTTGTACATAAATCTACACGATTTTTTTAATAGTTTTTATATTTGTAAAATGTATGAAGTGAGTTCGGAGTGAGACTAATCGCGCCACCTATCCGAACAGTGTAGAACAAAAACCGACCAAGTGCGAGTCGGACTCGCGCATGAAGGGTTCCGTACCATAGTACAAGATTTAATACTATTAGGTACTTTTTATAATTTTTTTAGCGAATATAGCTGTAAAAACTCTGTGAGCATTTTAAACGTATATTGTTGCCATTATTAAGATCGAGCAAAAACAAATCCAAAAAAAAACACGTTTCTGGTAGGGGAGCACCCTTTTACTTTTAATTCTGCCGCTGACAGACAGACAGACGGACGGACGGACGGACAGCGGAGGCTTATTAATAGGGTCCCGTCGGTTACCCTTCGGGTACGGAACCCTAAAAACGTCTGTCGAGTCAGCTAGTACATTATGTAATTCAAAAATGTCTGCCTAATATAAGATTAATCTGTTCTCTCATTTTCAGATGTTATCATTTTAATTACACAAAACAACGCCGCCGTCGTTACCAATAAAATAATTGCTTTCTCAAACGATGGTGTGTTCATTGTGTACTTAATCATGTCTATCAAGTACAAATCATCTATATTTGTTATAATAAAGAAAAAACAACAGTTGACATGCTGTTACACAAAAAAATAATTGGTGATATATTTTTATAACATAAAACATCTGTAATATATACAATGATTAACGCAAGGACTACACATTAAAATAAAATAAATTTGATCTATATATTATAATAAAATATATAATTTGATTAATATTAACTTATTTTCATTAGTTGTAATATTTTTAATAGTTAAATATTTTTTTAATTTGATATTCTCATGCCTCCACACGAGTAAATTACTTTGTGACAATAGATCTTTGATTTTAAACTTTTAAACTTTTTAATTTATGCTCAATCTACAACTGTTCTTCTATGTTTATCAATAGTTTTAGATGTTTCAAAACGATATTTTTGGTTATTTAGTGAATATTAAAAATTAAACAAAGGTATACATTTTGATATAATTCTCTATCAAACTTTTATTAGTTAGATTATACGGTGTACACAAAAATCAACTTTGTTAAAACTAACTACATAAGTTGAAAATGAATAAAAATAATTAGTCCACTAATCGTAGAGCTATGTTGCAGCTATATTATGGTTGTAGCATGAATGGGTCAGCTTGACCGGGGAAGGACCACGCTCTCACAGAATACCAGCGTAAAATGTGCTGCTGTGTTTCCTATGGTGCGTGTAGACAACCGGAGACCCTTTTTACTGGATACGAGCCATTCCATCTTAGTCCTCAGGGGTGGCGACGCATCTACATTTTGATTCTCATTCGTGGATAGATGTAGATGTCTATGGGCCATAACATCAACTTACATCAGGTGGGCTGTGTGCTCGCTGGTCACGCTTAATTGATTAAAAAATCGCCGTGAAAAAGTGTCTAAGAAAAATCCCTGTAATAGACAAACAGATACCGAGGTGATTCTGTAAGCGATGGTAAATTTTGACTATACAATACAAAAAAATGGAATTTATAAATATACTTCGTTAGAATGTGGTATGTACCACCGTTATTTGGCATCCTATCGAAGGTATCAAATAAATTGAAAGGGTTATATTTTTATTACATAACCGGTGGACATCTTCGGTTACCGCGGTCTGTTGCATCAAGATGTCCATCTAAACGCGACTAGACATCGGACAAAGTAAAAAGAGATGTCGATCGTATCTACAAAAAATTGCCGCCCACTATATCGATAAGTCCAATAAGGAGGCTGTCGGGGTGGTAACTGATTTGATTTGGAGAATTTTAATTATTAATGCTATGTATAACGTTAGTGTTTAATTAAAACTGTAGATGGAATTAGCGGCTCTTTATTATTCCGTGGCGAGCTGGAAAATTTTGGTAAAATATGAATATAGTAGAGTAACATCATATTCACTTACTGCTAGGCTGTATTTTGGTGCATATACGAGCTAGTCGCAGAAGCTTGCGAGTAACGTATAGCTAATAACTAATAGCTGCAGGGGTTATTAGCATGTCATTAAAACTTGAATAACTATTTTTAAAATGTTTATCTGTCAGTACGTATATCCGTGATAATCTTTGAAATGGCGGAATGATTGTAATGAAACTTCACGAACAGATAGAGAGCAATGCCAAGAGTAATCAAGGCTATATTTTATCCGAAAAAAGAATTGTAAAAACTAAAAATAGATAAAATAAATCGTCTTTGACTATCAGAAATCTAAATATCGCCACATTAATATATCCTATGCAGGCGAAGCCGGGGTGGATCGCTAGTTAAAAATATTAATTAGATGTATACAATTATATCTTTAAAAATTTACGAATGGACTAAATAATTTTTTCAAGTTTAAACAGCTGGCTCAAGAAGAAGTTAATAATCTAGTAAGAATTGTTTTTGAGAAAATTAGTACGTATCAGATGGACTTATAAACTTTAGGCGACATAGATGAAGACGACAACATTGTTATTCTTTAATTTACTCTCAAGGGAACTTAACGTGAGAATTGAAAAGTATCGCACGAAAAAATCTCAGGGATCAGCGGGTTTTAGCTCTTTCAACATTTTGTATTGTCTGCAAATTATTAATAGGTTGTTAAGAAATAATGACCCAAAATAATATCGTATTTTGAATGATCTGAATGGATTTAAATTAAGAACAATGCGAACATTTCATACGTCTTTATTATTTGGTCTTGAAATAATCTTCACCTATAAATAAAAGTTTAACTTAACCTACGTAAAAGTGTGACTGATATTCTTTTATTTAAATTGAAAGTGAGTCGAATGATGAATTTTATTTTTTTATCTGTTCAAACTTATTTCGCTCCAAATAAATGTCTAATCTACTTCTAGGTTAAACTAAGAGGTTTGAGATAATTTATTTCTCATATGAATTACATTCACTTACATGAGAAACTTGAATAAAATTAAAAGATGAAGTGTGTGCAAAGTGCAAATTTATTTTAGTTTAATATATCATGGTCTGATCATTGAATTGATCACTTCAAGAAGTGCTCGAATATTGCATAAAACGCCAATTGATGAATATTACTGGCAATATGGTTTAAATACCAATCATTTCCTTCACATTTGCCCAAATAAAAAAAAAGAAAGCCGATGAAGCAAAAAGCACCTATCTAGTAATATACGAGTAAGCCGACGGTAGGGTGAGATTTATATAATATACAAATTAGGCACAAAGTAATATGGACTCTGTCATATAATTTTTGCCCCATCAGAGTCCTAGCAATGGAAGTATTTTATGATATGAACATTTTAAGTTTTGCCACATTATAAAGTAACCGTGCGTTTAGTTATTCATATTAATTGATCTAATCTAGCTAAGGCACTTTTTGTTGTAGACAAAAGACAGTGGAATATTTCATGAAATGGTTGCGCTTCATGATGTAGTCAATTTAACGTCAAGCTCTGACAATTATATATGTATATGCTAATATATTATACTACACATATTTTATATAAATATATATAATACATAAATAATTCCGGTGGCTCCGTGACCCAGACATGTTTGTACTTGTGCAATCTATGTTTGTAAACTGCCGTGACGTTTTTTTGAAAACAATTATAAATTAATTAATTCAGTATCCCGATGCGAAGAAAGAAAGTCAATTACTTCAGTAACTATTTCATGACGGAAATACTTTTGAAATAGTTTCTATTAACCAGTTTATTAATTTATCATTACATACATAATTAGAGTTACCTTATGTTAATGGAACATGTAACAAAGATCTTTCTCTAAACGATATTTTATCTGTTACTTTAATGAAGGAATTTCTATGGCGTTGCATCCATAAATTGTTGCAATATATAGCCTACAGACAATACGCATTTCGCTATCCACGAATTCGCTTTCATTACTCTCAAGGAAACAACATTACATACAAACAAATAAGTGAGGCAATGACCATTCTTTCCCTTGCTTAATAGCACTATCTTCTCACATTGTTCGCAGTTGCTTCTTACGTAAAACATGGTAGTTAATGGTGTATGAATTACTAACGAATCTCTTGTGTTGTACACTAGGAAGTGAAATTTGTATTGTTTGATTTGACCTGATTATTTTGGACTGTTTCCGAGTTCGATACTAAGACTTGCTCGTTACATTTAATTAGTTCTAAAATTGTATGCTTAATTAGAAATCGTTACTATAATATTAATTCATTGCAGCCTATCAAGGTCCACCGCTAAATATAGGTCTCCCAATAGATTGCCCTATAGAAGGGATATTTGCCATAGATGCCACGCTTGGTAGGCAGGTTGTCAACTGCAGTCTTTATTTTCTCGTTGATATTAGTAAGACGCGGACGCCTATCTTTTGGTTTGTTCTATCGCCTCTTACGAGACCTACGGGACGATATGGGGTAGTGAATATTCTTCACCGTCACCACACGGTCAAATATTGTTTTATGATAAAATCAAAAGTAATTGAATACATATTAATACAATTTGAAATAATAAAATTATACGTCCATTAAGACCATAAAATTGAACAAGGCTACGCAATTTGAGAATTTCGTAAGATCGTCAACTAAAAAGAAATTATGTAGCAATGTCATGGTCAACAGCATGAGTCGTGCTCAAATGCAGGGAGTCGTGATGCACAAGGAATTACCACCGCGTCAAACAATGCATCACGCATTAAGAGTAATGTTCGGACTGTTAAAGCTCTTCACAGATTATTGTCTTAGCCACTAATGTACGACAAAAAATTATAGTTATAGGGACGTCTATAATTGAGGTAACAATCAAAAAAGGCTTTTAATGACATGGAAAGTATTAGTGACATATTACCTTTCTGTTTCTGATGCATTGCATTACGGAAAATTTCTCTTTGATGTACAATTAAGGTAAATTTTTATTACAATCACGATTGTCACTTCGATCAAATCACAAACACAATTCATGTAAAGGAAACAGCTCGAACGTGATAAAGATATAACACATATCGATCGATCGATCGATCCAGTCGTCCTTGCGTTTACGTTTTACCAGTAAATATTTACAAAAACAATGTTAAGCATAAGGTTACCTATAATTTTAAATATTGCCCGAGGCAGCCACAGCTTCCTTATTGAAAAAATCGTCTTATTCTAATTAACATCGCTGGGAAGCGACTCAGGTTATTACGAGAGCTACTAAGAAATTAATAGACCAAGTTTCGTCACACATGTGCGATCATCTTAGAGGAAATGATTGTTGGTAACACCCATTCGGGTATGCTTGGCTAAAGCCCAAAACTAATTGCCTTTGCGTATAAAGGTAAGCTCATTTCTCGTTACTCGGAAATTTTGATGCAATAACTTATGTTATGAAACTAATGAAATTCCTTTATGTCAAATAGTAAATACACATAACATTTATATATATGTAGGTTATATATATCTAATCTATACTACTAAATTATCAGTAAAATGTGTTAATTTAAGTATATTCTTTCATCATCATCATCATCATCATCAGACTGTCTTGTTGGTCTAGTGGTCGTAAACGCGATTGCTGATCATGAGGTCCCGGGTTCCCCGGGTTTACGCTTAGGCCAAACTATTAAGTGACCTTAACCATACCCAAAAAATAATTAATATCTATCGAAATATTATTAATTGAACTCACCTTAAATATTTTTTCTTGTTCCAACGAATAGCCGGGTAGCTTCATTATATCCTGACCTATCGCCGTCTCTTCGTTGTTTGTGGCTGCGGTACTCTTCACAAACACACTACTCTTGGAGTAGCGTCTGATGAGTATGTTACCGGCGTCGTCCATTTTTATTTTGACGCCCTGATGACAATATAAATAATTACATTAAAAAATGTATAATTTAAGTGTTTTTTTATTGTGGTGTAATGGAAAGTATACCAATTTTTTTTAAATTCAAATTCAATTTTTAAAACTTATTATAAGCCAGTGCTCGACTATAATTTCACCTGCAAGAAAATGGTGATGGAGCCCTTTGTGTCTTAGTGTAACAAATGCCTCTTCACCCTTACCTTGAAGACACCCAGATTATAATCGGACGGAAAGATAGACGCCGTCAAAGTATTCTATTCTCACTGTACGCGTTACGAAGTTTTCCGAAATAATGCACGACGAAACTAGCCATTTGGTATGAATGTGTGGAATAACGACAACAAAGTAGTGAAGAGAAGCACATGATAAGTTCAACTAAGTAACGTATGAAGCTCTGTTGATCGTGTGATGGTGAGAGAGTTAAAAAAGTCATCTAAATAATATAGAATGGTGGAGGGAGGCAGCAATACCATTGCTATTCAACGACTGTTCAACGTGGTGAATATTGGCAACTACTTTGATGCATATCTTTACTTGGTAGAGCCACGCTGCAGGTATATGATGGCTACAGCACGAATGGATCAGCTCGACGGGGGAGAACCACGCTCTCACAAAATACCAGCGTGGAACATTAGGGTAATGCTGCTGTGTTTCGTATAGTTAGTGTAGGGAACCGAACAACCTTTTTACTGGTACCGAGGCATATCATCTTAGACCTCCGGGGTGAAAACGACGCATCTGTATTTTGATAAGATAGATAATAGATGGAATTCTACTAATTCACAGCATCTACTACACGTGGTTCGCTTGTCACCCTTATTCTATAAAAAAATCCAACTAGTATTTGCTTTGAAGGCCTTATTGTCAGCTATTCACTTAAGCTAAAGAATTGTTGGGATTAACAAATTTATCTGATATATGGATCTTCAACGATATTGCTATTTGTAGGTATTATTGATGGTATATTTCGATATGATCCTTGAAGTGTCAAGTACAAGGTAACTGATTTTATAAACATCAATTTTTTTATTCGTTTTGTAGTCTAATTACCATTTGACCTATGATGTCACTCATGTTTATGAGCTTGAAGATTGTTGGAGCAGATTTTTTTAATAAATTGTGGGCACTGTTGATTTATTTGGGTTTTCATTGATGAGGTAATAAAAATAACTTTAAAAACGAAGAAACTACGAGTACATGACTACATTCCGCCATAATTTTGTGGAAATCATTATCCGAACGAATCTTTTATTCTTTTTTGACCTTTTTCTACCGACTTCAAAAAGGAGGAGGTACTCAATTCGACTGTGTGTTTTTTTTATGTGTGCTACCTCATAACTTTTTTGTGGGTGAACCGATTTCGATGACTCTTTTTTATTTGAAAGCTGGTGCTTCTCATGTGGTCCTATATAAATTTGATCACGGTCTGACCAATAGTTTTTGAGTTATTCTTAACAATTTATATTGAAGTCGGTTGTACAATTTTTTTTATTTTAAATTATTTCTTTGAAATGTCATTACGATGTTAAAACACGAGAATTGTCACCATCAACGACGATTCTTACTGATTTTGAACTTCCAGCCATTCCAGCCATTACGTCATCTATTTATTTTACTCTATATCACATAATTTACATTACATTACACTTATTACACTTATTTTCCTTTTTATAAAACGTTATAACCTACATTAACACTTATTACTTCTTCTGTATCGTGAAGGCATTTTACATGTAAAAATAACACATGGACAGATATTCACACCCAGGCCAAATACTTATAGGTTATATAAACTCGTGTCCCGTGCGGGATTCGATACTGCGCCCCGTAATGACGTACCCAAACTCTTAGCCACTGAACTACCGTGCCGTTAATCTTTTTAAACTGACGGTAACTAATAAAATCTAACAACGCTTTTTGTGGAATATATTTATATAAATGTCATATTCATTTGCGTCAATAGCACGACTTCCTTTTTAATGTCTATTTATCGATGTCTGTATACATATTTAAATCGAGTTTTTATCTATTTAACATACCATGCTTACTAGTTTGGGGCGTACAGTTGCCGGTAGCGGAAAATGTAGCAACTTTAATGAAACATAGTTAATTGTCGCGAGTTTGGTTCGAATGCCGTCGGCTCGCCAGTCCGTGGATAATGAATTCGTGTAGAAACCAGCGGACTATTTAGTCACAGATAATATTTCTATTGCGGTACATCACATGCCTCATATCAAATCGCTATGGTGATATTCAAGATTAATTATGATGAGCTCCTAACGCAATATCACTATATGACCATTGCGAATCATTTTAAATGAAACTTTTGTTGAAACATATTCATGTCGCTTATAACCTTAATCTCAAATTATTTTAAGATACGGGTGGGTGGCTTTTCATTTGCTGGCTGCAGCAGTCACAAATCATCACGGGGATTGTTTGCTCGGTTATAAATAACCAAATATTTATGTATTGATTCGAGTGGAATTCTAATTCTGGTCACTAGCTAGGTACAGTCACTACTAGGCTAAATGGTTGTTAATACAAATCAATATAAATGCATCGGTTTTAAAGTAAAGTACATTAAAGTAACAAGTAGCTAAATCTATTTTCAAGTGCATGTACTTACTTCATGATATAATTTCATTATCGTATACCGAAAGTTCACTACTGGATATAGTCCTCTCTCATAGAAGGATTCTTATGGGAAATTTTTGCCATAGTTGCCACGCTTGGTATGTTTTTGTTATTATTTACTTTTATCAGAAAGACGCAGCTATATGATCCTGTTTCAATTTCTCTCTGTCGGCTCTTATCAGATCCACAGAATGATATGGGGTATAGTTATTCTATTTCACGATAAAGTTTTGACTTTGGTTGTTGTTAGCCGTGCACATACACATTGTGTTAGTGTGCGTAGGCCTCGGGAGTGCTACTCCCGAGCGCCCGCTGCCAAATCTTATATATCAATATCTGCATAACTTATTGTTTTAAGTAATTGACATTAAAAATATTTAAATTGACAAAGACGAACTGAGTTCCTTATGTTACATTTGTCATGAGAAGTCATAGGTTACTGGAAGTCCTCCAAAAAAACCAGTCAGTTATTTTAATGTATTTTCGTGGCCGATTCATAGCATTTAATATATTCTCATTCATGTACTGTTTTTGTATTGGTGACATCAATCTACGTGTTACGTTATCGTGAGACTCGCCAGAGGAGTCATTAGGTCTAATAGCAATTGTTAATACTTATTTACATATTTTCGTACGGTTATTCGTTGCTCAGGCCTTTAATAAGAATCGTTGAGTGTTTGAAATTTTATGACACTATCAGTTGATATTTTATCGATGTAAGTTAAAGCTTTCTTCAAAATATCAAAATAATATATTTTATTAACTACCGACCCGCTTCGCCTGGTTATTTGGATTTAAGATAGTCAAAAATCATTTTTTCTATCAATTTCGCTTTTATCAAAAAAGTTTTTCGTTAGTCTAGATCCCTCCTAGCATTGCTTTCTATTTGTTCGTAAAGTTTCATTACAATCGGTTCAGCTATTTCGAGGATTAGCACGGACAGATAAACGGACAGATAGACAGACAGACAAAATTAAAAAAATGGTTGTTTATGTTTTAATACAATGCAAATAACCCCCTAAACTAAATAGAAGCTAGTTATATCAATATTACAGACAGACAGAGACAGATTAAAGACCGGTGTGTAGGAATATCTACTACCCCATATTGGTCCCTGGGTGTCGTAAGAGGCGACTTAGGGAAACAAGCCTCAAGATAGGCAGCAGCAACATCCTAATAACAACTAAAAGATGAAAACTGCGGAGTCAACCTGCCTGCCAAGCGTGACAACTTTGGCAAATGTCCTCTATGAAACAATTTAGGAAGGCCTATGTTCAGCTGTAGATTTTTGATAGGCTGTAACGGTAACGGTAACGGTAACAGTATTATCTAATACTAAAAAAAATCTAGAAATGTATGTTCTAACAATAAGTCTATATATACATAAGTGAAACTATAAAATAAAAAAATTTAAGTGCTTAACCACGTAAAATTTAAAACATATTGGTGAAAATGTGAAGTCCGCAATCGCGCATTGAGGCTGCACGGATTAATCTCTCCTCCAAAAAACATTTCAATAAAAAATGACCTGTGTTCAGCAGTAAAAGGTATGCACCTGATACTTTTGTTTTCTTTTTAACTGTCCAACTGAAAGAGCATTATTACGCGTAAGGATGACAAATGAGGACACAGTGGTAATTGGGTGCTGTGTACAGGACAAATATTTTTTTCAGTTAATAATAATATCAGTTAATATGCAGATGTGTTGTCACCCATGAGGATAAAGAAGAAGAATGATATCGCCTCGTTATCAGTGAAAAGAGTCGCCTTCTCGGTAATAACTAAACGAAACACGAGCGAATTATGCCGATATTTTACGCTTCATCATCATCATCATCATCATCACAGCCTATCAAAAGCCAACTGCTGAACGTAGGCCTACCTCATTAATTGCCTCATAGGGGGTTTTTGCCATAGTTGCCACATTTGCCAGGCAACTGGAGTTTATTATTATTCTTAGTTCTTATCAGGAAGATACTGCTGTCCATCTCTTGTTTAATTTCCGTTTGTCGCCTCTTATGACACCCACGGGATGAAAAGGGGTAGTGGATATTCTAACACCGCCACTAAACGGTATTTTACACTAGTATTTTGTTATTATGTAAACTTCGTTATTTACCTGGCCTATGTGTTTTTTCACTTCTTCTGTCTTCGGATCTCTGAGTGGGTTATCAAATCCGCAAAGGCCGATTCTGCAAAGATAGAAATATAATATTAGCAAAAGCAACAAAGGGTTATATTCAAATCACGCAGATCGTATATTTTTATGTGATTTCTGCATAGCTTGGAACGTGGCCAAACAAAATTAGAATAATTTAAGATAGGTAAAACCCCTTATCCCTTATAAGATTAAAATGCCATTTGTTTCAAAATGACTGATGCTAAAACGAATGCCACTTTTATATACACTCCTATAAATTTAAGAAAAAAATATAAAATTTTTTTTACAAGTGTGAATTTTGGTAAACAAGTCAACAAAAAAAGTATAGTTTGTAATTCGGTTCTCATGTTACAAATTAAAGAATGACATCTAAGGAATTTGTCATTCATCAGCATTACAACCACGTGCTGTATCGGAATATTGTTTTCTGAAAACCGTTCTTTGCGTTACCCTGAGAACGTCTACGTCGTCTCCTCATTGACATTCATGTTGTGCTGGTGGATTCCTGACGGAGCTTACTGATTGGAAATTTCTATTCGATTCTTAAAGCATCGTTTGAAAATACCCAGTTTTCTAATCACCTATTGAGGCGTTAACTTCCATGGTTTTGTAAGCGATTACCGTACAATCGAAAGTTAGTCCCTACATTTTCTAATCGCGCTAGGAATTTAAATCATAGACAATATTATTACGCAAATAAAAAAGTAAAAATTAAAATTATTTGTTAGTTATATTATATTAAGATTGAATTTAAACAAGTTAGTAACAAAAACAAAAATATTACCATGGTTTCACACATTAATCTTCAACGATTGATATATCGCTATTTGTCTTCTAAAACATAGTTTACAGTAAAATACCAAAAGAATATTCAAATAGAAATAATGTAACTAAAAGTGCCAACAGTTTAGACGGGTGGAATTGAGAAGTTGGAACCCGAAGTTTGCTGGCAAAGTATGAATTTGTATTTGAAATATCAATTTAAAACCGGCAGATCCACAGACCATACTGCTTAAACAGGATAAAGGCTTAGATGTTTCAAAATCACAAGATTTGACATAAATGTCATACCGTCATGTTCACAGCCTATTAAAGTTCACAGCTAAAAACAGGCCTCCTTCAGAGATTGCCTTATATGGGAGATATGTGTCATAGTTGCCATGGTTGTCAGGCGGGTAGGGCACGCCGTTTTTTTTAATTATAATTTGTTGATATCAGGACGATGCTGCTGCTCAACACCTGTATCATTTCCCCTCGGTCGCTTTTGACACCCACGGGGTGACTTGGATTAGTGGATGCTCTTAGGCTGCCACTACATGGCAGAAACTACACGAAACAAATTCACGAAAATGAAGCTGAATTAAAAAATTTAGAATTTATTTATTTATATATATAAAATAGATTATTTATAATTTATATAATATAATAGAAGAATTATTCAAGACTTAAATTATTTTAGCATTCATATTAAAATGTCTTATAATGTACACATCATTTTAGATAATTTATAAATCTTTTTATGTTGTCACTATGTTTTTAATGTAATATACAACGCCCACCAAAAAGTTTTAGTCATTATAATATGTACGTGTCAAAGGTATTAAGTTATTAACTCATTTAAAAACGAACATTTAAGAGTATAAAATAAACTTATAAGTAATAGTAATTATTAAATTTACTTGACTGAAATGAAGGGAACATAAAAATAGCGATTACAGATGTGCCCGCGAGATATGAACACCTTGTACGAGTATCTTCTCATTTTTAATCTTCGTAGATAATTTTTACATTTTAATATCTTTTTGCAACAAGGAAGTAAGTATTTTAAAGCTGGACCTCATTCTCAGACGACAGCAAAAATAATATGGGATAATACGAGAACAAATTAATTTGTTGTGCGGTGTATCGATGGGTCGTCGAACCAGTACGCAGAGGCGGCTGGCGAGCGGTGAACGGCGGCCTTGACGCGTGACTTGCGGCGCAGCCGATTGCTACTGTGTCATTTCTCGCGCATGGCGCCCTCTCGTTTGTACTGATTGAACGATAATTTTTTACAAGCCTTTATGTTGTAGCTAGGCGCCCGTTGTAAATTTCAAAGTACGCGTGCAATCCGAGTTTGATCCTTGTCGGCATCAAAGAAATTGTAATCTTTTTTGAGTGCTGGCTTACCATGTGTTTGGCGGTGAAGGAAACCTTCATGTCTAAGAAATAAAATATGTCGAGAATATTCGAAGGTGCAGCTTTGCGAACTAATTGCTGCACAACCCGCTTAGAAATGGGAGAAAGCCTGTATCCAGCTGCGGGACGGATAACGGCTGTAACATTTGCACAACGCGAAGCGAGAAAGTTTGGGCACATTAGTAACGATCTTTACTCATGTGCTTTGGGCTTTACTGTGGACTTGACAAGGTCACGCTACCCGCTCTCATTGAATTCGGTTTAATGATACTTTTATGAGTTATCGAAGAGTTTATGGCATATAGGGACTATGAACTAATGCTAATAGAATAGCGTATAAATTTATCGTATGTTACCAAAGTAAGAGAATTTCTAACTCCATTTCGAGGCAAAAGTAAATCACTGATACTGGCGACGGAGAGGAGTGCTCAGTGATCGACTTGGAGAGTAGTACTGTGATCGTTACTCCACTTAGCGTTGCGATCAGGACAGTTAGAGCCTGATATAGAAGAAGAACATAATATTACAAATCAACGTCCAAACGTGATTTTAAGCACGACGAGCGGTGTCATCTATCACGTTTAGTTCACGTATTTATAAAATCACCCGAAGTAGGTCGCGGTATACTTAACAAGTTAACTTACAAATCGAATCTCATTCAATACTGCTATCACGTATGCCGTAATCTTGTCTAAAATTATATTGCGAGCATTGATGCATTTCAAAAACCACATAGTGTTTGTCCAGGGTCAAGCGTGACTGGAGTCAAGGCATTGTCGTATAATGAAATGTTTAGGAACATTGGACTTGTTAATTCGATATTGTTCCGTTATCTATTTCAATTATGTGTTATTTCGTCATTAACCATTACAGTCACGAACGGCCTAATGAAACTGTAGTTCTGGCATGTAAATTATGGGCACTTTTGATTAATTACGTACTTGGTGCGAGGTAGCGATAGTTGGTGGAGATTATATAATTGTAGAGCCTTTGGAAATTGGATTGGACATATATTCGTTAATTTTAGATTAAAAGTGGTAAAATTAAAAAAAAATTACAACCGACTTCAATATAAATAAAATGAGAACATCATCAATGTAGTTGAAGTCAATTAAATACGCATTATTAAGAATAACTCAAAAACTACTGGTCAGATCTTGATCAAATTTATATGACCACATGAGAAGCACCAGCTTATTATAAGAATCATCAAAATCGGTTCACCTAGAAAAAAATCTGAAGTAACACACATATAAAAAATACAGTCGAATTGATTACCTCCTCCTTTTTTTGAAGTCGGTTAAAAACGCCTGCTCTCTTTCTAAAGAGACTTCTAGAGTAAGCAAGTTCCGTCGCGTAGCTCCAAGAAGTTGTGGACTTCATCCTCGAAATATGTGGTGGTGAAAGAGAATCTATCACCGCCTAATAACGAGATGGGCTTGGTCCAGACTATACAGTCGAAACCTTCATCGGTTGTTACTAGGATGTTTAATGAGTTTTTGGTCAAAAACCTCAAATGAGCTTCTTAGATAGAGAGCGATGGGGATGGCATATATCTGAAGATATAAGCCCGTAAAAAAAGTATGAAAAATCACCGTTTCCCAGGTATCGAAATTGATTATAGTTTCTTAAATTTCACAGCTCCCAACAGGCACATATTTATCTTGAATAATATGCCAGATAAATTACCCAGATGAACGACTAGCAACAGCGGGTGCCAGGTATCTTATATTTATTGTCAATTTTTTACCAAAACAAATGTTATTATCTCAAAGCCACTCTATATAAAAACATTAATTAGCGGCTAATGTCCATTAGTGAATTATTCACTGATATAAGTGATGAAGGAATGCTTTCAAACATATTTTAGTTTATTTTATGACTTCGCAACATATAAAACTACGCGAGTTCCATCCAGGTTCAATGAATGTGTCTGTACGACTGCAACACGAATGGTTCTGCTTAACCGAGGAAGGATCACGGTCTTACCGAATGAAGAGCTCTATATTGAGCAATAATGGGATAAAATGAGTCTCTGTATTTGTGGTAATGTTTACAATAATATGATATGTCCCAAATTGAGATCAAGATGCTGTCTCGTTCACGATCATGATGTTAGGTAGGCAAGGGTACGGTAGATTCCAATCGCTTTCCTTATGATTATTTTGATGTGATGACTTTTATTTTTGTCACTTTGAATGTGAAATTATTAAAAACAACACGGAGTTATACAATCAAACTATAAATTAAAGCCAGTTTTCCTTTAGCAATCTTAATAGAAAACAAAGGGAAAAGTTTACCAGGGACAAGTGTCAAGTTCATGGCATTGTTACGACGGAGATGTGGTTGAATCATTGTGAAAATCCTTCTTAATTTTTTGTAAAACTTTCGTTGCAGTTTTGTGTTGTATTTGAACAATTTTATTGATTTGAGCTCTTGAAATTTGAATTTTATACGATTCTGAGTTAAAATTTAATAACTAAAATACCAAGAAAACGTACCATTAGTATTTTTTTTTATCAGAACGCGAACGTATTAAACATATATTAATGACTTTCTAAGAGGCAGAAAGAATTTAATTGAAGATATTTTCTAAATAGTTGAAGGATGTTTTAATTTGAAATAGTTTAAAAGAAAATTACCTACTTAACTGCATTTAGTAGAGGAAAATTTACTAGAATGCTCTTTTACTTTTACTTCAAAAGTAACATGAAGATACAGTAAAGACCTTAGGCCATAAAAATTTGGTGTAAAAATTATGTTTCCAATAGAAAAATCTTGTCACTTGCTTTATCTTTTAATAATATTATTTTAAAAATATTATTTTAAATATTATTTTTAAGAAATATATATTCAGCAGAACAGAAAAGACCTTTGTACACTCTTGATGCAAGTCATTTATTAATTCATACTTAAGGGACTTGACATTAAAAAGTGAAAATTATCGATGTGTATATAATAAGATTTGCGTCAACCGAAGCACTTTCGTTTGCGGAAGTTGTAGCCCCGAGCACAGTTCATCGAAAGTAAAAGCTGACTGGTAGGTACTGGGTAGACTTGAATACGGCTTATACAGTTTACACTCAGGCGCAATACAATTTTAATTTAAGCAGTATAATATTAAATTTTAAAAAAGGTTGCAATAATGATGTCTAGAACGTTATTTCAAAAATATAATAAAAATAATGGGTAAAATAACTGGCCTATTACTATAATGCTAACCGTATGAAAAATATAAGTCTATTCTAAAGATATAGTTCCTAATAAAAACGTATATAAGTGTACTTTTTATAATCTTTGAGTAACGAGCTGGTTAATACCATCAGCTTGCAAGTGGCAACGACAGTTCATGGTGAACAGCAACCAAGCTTAAACAAAGAAGGCCACTGATGCATCCACTCCTCTGATAAATAATCCCTCACGGCACTTCCACATTTTAAATTGAAACAAATCCAATGCTGCACGACAGCAGACTTTGATAAGAGGATGTTACCTACCAACAAAAACTAACTTTAAAACATTCAAAAAATTTAACGTTAAAACATTGCTTGTGCCGCATGTTAAAATCTTATAATGACATAAGTAATAGAGTAAATATGAAATACCTGATTATATTAAATCTTTTAGCTACAGTTCTGCGTCCAACTGTTAATTTATTTAATACTATATTTATTTTAATTAAGTTAAATATAATCTTACTTTAAAAGTATATAACTGTGTAAATATAACTAAAACCATCTCGTTTAAGCTAGGCGTAAAGTACCCAGATCGACGTATGCGACAACGTCAAAGCTGTGAGACGTCTGGTTCTACGATCTTCAATCTGCTTACGGCTACGGAATATTATGCCCACGTACAGCAGTGGAGTTTACGAGTAGATGAAAGAAGAAGAATGAGAAGGAGAAGAAGACGAAGAAGGAGAATGAGAAGAAGAAGAAGAAGTGTAATCCGGTTATATTAGTCCAGACATATTAGTGCTGTCTACATACTATACAAATACACAATTATTTTCACGATAGTTTCATTTATATATTTATGGTGTATCTCATTAAATGATAGACTTTCATAAAAGCTAAACGTCACTGTAGTTGACAATATAATAAAATTAGGTAATAATCAAATTACACACGTAATTTTAGGATATATTATAAAATGTTTTGTTTTTAAGACAACATTTTTTACTCATTTTACTCATATTCAAAGCAGTCATTTCCAAACGAACAGTTTATAATTGATGAGTCAATATTTTTTATTAATTTTACGCATATTTAAAGCTGTTATTTCCAAACGAACAGTTTATAATTGATGACTAAAAACAGTTAATTTAGTTTTTAATAACTGTGCAAAGTTTTGTACATAAATATAAACGATGAGTGGGTGAGTCTGCAAAAGACGCCCTAGACGGAAATTTATCGACCAAATTGGTGATATACTGAAGATGGATCTCATTAAGATTACCTTTAACCGACGAGCAAAAAAGTGGATCAGGTCCGTGCCAAAAGGAAGTCCATATTATCTGCCTAACCCTTTGGGTGACAGGTGTAAGAATTTATTTCTGTACTTGTATTAACGTTCTGTACGTGTATGTAAACGATGCTACGTGTGAAAATGTAGAGGACATCACTGTATGCACAGTTAAATAAAGTTCAACATAAATCACACCTACTGAGTAAACGTTTGATAAATTTTTAAGTTATAATCACTTTACTACAGTTAAATTAAAACAATGTGAATATAGTTGTGCTTTTGCATGATAGAGCAGTTTGGTTACAGTGAAAGTTTATATGCTATCAAATACAAGCAGCAATCGATTTAACGATGGCCTATTAAATGAGAAGTGACAAGAATGGCGATAGAAAGTAGGATTGTAAGCATTCACGAGAGAAACAAGTGAAAACAAATTTATTAGTAAATTAAATGAATAACCGAAGGTCAATACTCATAAAGTTGTGGCATACATTGAATAGTATTTAAATTATAACCGATGTTTATCAGTTTTGTAGTATTATTAAACGAAAACTATGTTAATAAGGTTGACTGGTGGCATTTGTTTTAAAGATAATTTTACAGAATATAAAATTAAAATCTATAATATTCCTCGTATTTTTGGTAGATTTTGTCACATTTACCGAACCAAGTATCACAAAATCTAAATCTGCGCGCCCTTTCTCTTCTATTTTAGTATATTTTAGGATTTTTACTATATTTAACACAATTAAAGTGATAAAGCAAGTTTATGTGGCAGAGGTGAACGGCAGAGTCAGGAAGGGACACCCTAGGCGAAAATGTATTGTTCAAATTGGCGATATATAGAAAATGGGCCAAATTAAGAGTACCCTTAACCGACCAGCGTGTATGCGTAGGTATATGGATGTGGAGAAGGTGAGAGACGTGTGTCAGGATCGTGCCAAATGGAAGTCCATAGTCTCTGCCTACCCCTCTGGGTGACAGGCGTGAATGTTTATGTTATGTTAAAGAGATAAAATCTAACAATAGTACAAGGGAACCAAGTGCAGTTTTAAAATAGACGATCTCTACTTACTTAATTTCTAACCTCATATGCACCCAGTGTATTCGACTAACAAATTAACGAACCTCTGATAACGGATAAATGACAAAAACAATATTTATATAGTAGTTAGTATTTATTCTTATTGCTGCGTTGCTTATTTTATTGCTTATGTTTTTTTTTAATCATTTTTGCGTCAGCCCTTATATTTTTGTCACGCCGTGAGTTGTCCGGAAGAGAATGCCAAATCACATTGTCTACCCTTTGTAACCCTTTTAATTAAAATGATAACAAGAAAGTATAAATAAATGTACTAATTAACTACTTGCCTAGCGAATAATAACTGAGAAATTTAGGCAAAAAGCCTAAGTCCAGCAGTGAATTAAGGGAACGTGATGTAAGCTTTTTCTTCTTTTATGTATTTTCTTAATTTAAATTTTGTTCAATCGAAATGTTATCGCAACATCTAATTTTTACGCACGTTTTGAACGTCTTCAATCATTCCAATCTGTCTGTTGTAGGTCAAACTTGTCTGTCTACAATACTAACAAAACACAATAGGTTGAGTTATGTGATCCATGAAACAGAGTCGATACATTTTGTGCCAAGGACCGTGGTGATTGTCCGCGGATGTGCGTGCGCCCCTCTGTCACCTTGATTTTAGAATAAGGCCAATAATAGAAGTTCTTAATCACAAATTTACGTTTTAATTATTATAAAACATATACAAGCCCTTAAGAATTCTTAGTATTTATGAAAAGTTGTGACATAACCTACTAAAATTTAGAATCTGATCTAAAGGTTCAAAACTAAAGAATATATTTCCTAAATTTTGTTAAGAATTCAATTTTTTTATGAAAATTAATTGGACAATTCATGGTTCGATAGTCTAAGAATTTATACATTTTGATTAATTAAAAATAATGATGTGTCTGCGATATTCGCTGCTTTATAACCAAAGAAAATACCTCTTCAATCTTTCAGTTCTTGTTTTTTTTTAAAGGAAGGCTGGTTTTACAGAAAAATATCTATATTAAATAACGCGCCCAAAGTTACATAACAATTTAAATTTATTAATAAATTTATTTTTAAATCATTCATTACAGTCTATTACTAAATTCCACTGCCGAACATAGGACTCCCCATATATGTTTTAATTCATATGGGCGCAAATATTGCCATAGCTGCCACGCTTGGCGGGCGGGTTGGCAACCGCAGTTTTCTTTTTTCGTTGTAATCAGAAAACAGCTGCTGCCCATCTCCTGGTGCTATTTCTGTCGCCTTACTACATCCACGGGACGATATGGGGACTGCCCCATTAACTACATACTGATGTAGATAGATAGGCATTTGATTTATATGTATTTTAAAAATTATTTTAAAATTCTTGCACCATACGATTTAAATTCGGCATACGAAGATAACTAGACACCGATGAATTCAAAACCGGAGTCCGACAAATAATCTTTCTCGTTATTGCTTTCGGTATTGTTAGTGAGAATCGATTTTCCCGAGCGTAAAATCAATTGATCCCACCGAACAAGCATTACTTTCTTTTTAGTATCGGCTGTGCATTTTCTTAGCGGTCTATTTAATAACTGTACCATTCTTTCAACCGAGTATTTACAAACTCGCTTTCTTTTGCTTTTTCTTCAAATAACGTGATGATTGATTTTCAATGGCCTCCAAGAGCTATTTATAGATTCTTATTTTTTTTTTCTTTTCAAGAGCTAGCTGTACTTGACAAGTTACTTTCGATTAAGCAAACAATTTTTTTATTACAGTTGAGCAAAGTCGTAGAGTAGTGAACCTTTGGGTATTCTACTGAATATATCTGGTTAGGTTGTGCAGGAATTATGTAAATTATTTCCTACCTACTACCCCTTTCACCATAAGAAAACCAGACGCTCGGTGATTCTCTACCCATTTGTATAATATGTTTATTGGTTTTTTCTCCTGTGATTTGCTATCCTCTCTTATCAAATACGCCTTCTAACGTCCAATCCTACCTTATGGTAAGATGTGGTGTGTAGTTTAATCGTGTTACTGTTTGTGTCTACACTTTTGCTTATCAAAGCCTATTCACCATAAAGACGACATTGTAATCAGTTGCAAAGGTGCTACAAAATTATTGAAGAAGAAACCGACAAACAAAAAGTATATAAAATATCGTTTTTGTACATGATACGTTTGGAAATGAAAGTATATTGACGTTCATATTAAGTGCTTTTTAAGTACTATTATATTATACAGTTATTTACGCTATCTATTATTATTGATTGCAACACTACAAGTCACGTAGTAGTATGTTTTGAAAGTAAACTTGGAACTGTGCTAAGCTTTAAACGGTATAGTGACAAGCGTCGCCCGGGGCATTGAGACGAAATTGACTCTAGCGCTATTAGCTGAGTCCAATGCCCTACCTATGCCCTGTTATAAAATAATCAAACTTATTTTAAAGTGTGTTGTACTTAGTTCAATATGATATTAAGGTGTGAAATATTCGAAATACCAAATATTTTACTGTCTTCATAATAGCCGTAATAGTCTAAAAGTATGGGCTACGAACTTAGCAGCTCACAGCAAGATATGGACATCTTCTATGGGAAGAAGGATTTGCCGCTCGGCACATGGATTGGCGTTCGCAGTAACAGTTTTCTCGCATCTGTGACACTGCTTCCCGTCAAATACTGAGTATTTTACCTACGTTATTATGCGTAGTTATAACGCCATCTATCGGAGGCCATCACGAAATTTTCCTTGCTTTTCTCATAGTCGCCACTTAAGACATCAACGGAACGAAATGGGTTAAAGGATTCTCTTACACCACCACGCAGTAACACACGACTTGATAGTCTTTTTTTTAATAATTTTAATGTATAATGAATAAATAAATAAAAAAATACTACTTAATTGTTTTTATTATTTTTACAAACCGTGACTGTGTTCTGGCGTGTTAATAATATCCACTACCCCATATCGTCCCATGGGTGCCGTAAGGGGCGACAGAGGGAAACTGATACAGGAGATAGGCAGCAGCGTTTTCCTAATTACAATTAAAATAAAAAATAAAACTGCGGCTTATAACCCGCCCGCCAAGCGTTGCAAATATTGCAAATATGAGACAATCTATAGAGAGACCTATGTTCAGCAGTGGGCTTTAATAGGCTGTAACGGTTTCCAAGTACCACATCTTGATATTAGCACATGCTAGTCCTTTACAAACATACAGAAAGGTAACGATGTAATTTAGGTTATAAATAACTTTACAATAACTCATTGTTTCGTATAATTCAGTCGTAGCATTTCTACGTTTAAACTTTATAGCAGAGTTCAGGACAGTCGTAAATAACTGCGCTTTACTGCACCTAGCTGGTTGTGAAACCTCACCTTAGGTTGCATTTATATCTAATCTACTTTACTTAGCCTTCGAACAAATTCTGCAGCTTTGAGCTTAAAAGCAACGGTTTTCATGAACTCCTTATGACGTTAAAAATATACAAAAATATAAAAACATCTCCAATAAAGAAGAAAAGATATGGAAACAAATGTAAAATTGTAATTGAAAAACTAACAAATTGGTCTATTTTAAAAATTTACACGATAGGTCTTACAGCCTTACAGTAAATCAGCACTTAAAATTGCAATTAACAATTTCATTGGTGCTGGCAGGGATAGAACCCGGCTTGCTCGCGTTCTATGAAATTTAAAGCGAGCGCCACCATGGCACTTTTTAAGCTACCTCAAAAAGTGAAGAGGTTGTAAACTGTGTAAACGTAATACTTTATAATTAAAAAAATGTAACGCAATATCTTTGGGATTACGCGACCAATTTATTGATATATATATAGTATACTTTCACAACATATTTTAAATTCAGTTTAATCGGTCCGATGAATTCGTTTTCTTTAAAGACCGATTATGACACAAGCGTCAGTAATCTAGAAATTAAGAATATGGATTGCGAAATTCGTTTGAAAAAGTTTTGGGTTCGAATAAGCCATATGATCATCGTGATGAACCACTCGTAGTACAAGCATAAAAAAGTTAGTGTGATTAATTTAAGTAAGTAGCAGTAATGTGATTAATTTAAGTAAGTAACATTGTTGCAATAGAATTCCTCAAAAATAACAAACGCATAATATTGCACGTATCTAAATTAACTGAGTGCAAAAGTAAAAACGAATAATTATGTATTTATTATTTATTAAATATATTTTACAACTGTTAGGATAACTAATTATAAAGGCTAGCCTGTAACTAATAAGCAAATCTTTTCTCGAGTTATATCTATCTATAGTTAATAAACAACAAATTTATTCTTGTTTTGTTTTTAAATATGCGATATTCGTTAGACGAGATCTAAATTCTCGATGGCACAAAGTAGACAAAACGCGAATCATTCGCATGTGATGTTCGAGACGATATCTCATTACACTACAATGGGACCCCACAGGCGTTGCTAATGCGGGCGACAAATGTTAATCTTGAATTGCAACGGGCCGTATACATTCCAGAAGAGCGCAATTTCTACAGATTTATTGAATGAAACTGCCCATAACTGAGAGCAATGATCACTTAAGACTGACATCTTACAATGCGCACCATAGCAAAATCCTTAATAAATTTTAGTGGTATCGGATGCAGCATAAAAATATTGATAAAAAATATTTATAGATAAAGCCCAGGCTTTTATACATGCCTGGGCTCTACAAAATAAATACACTGGTGGCTTGGTTCGACTTCATCCGAGACAAATTTGGATTTTTCTAAGGATTTTGTAATTGTAACTTGTATTATTGATATAATATAATAATATATTAACAACATTTTGAGGTGCTTATTTTCGCGTTATCTTATGTAAAAATAACACATCAGCGTCATTAAAATAGTGTAGTGTGAGATGGTCACTACTGAATAAAATTATTAATGTCTCCCTAAACATTAATAACAATAATAACATCGATAAAAAAAATAAAAATCATTGCACATTTTAAACAGGAATTACCTATAGTGTATTGTACTTCCACAATAAACATCAAATAATTTGACCACTTAGTATAGACAGATACCATATATGTAAAAAAATAACAATTAGTAACTACTTTTGTAAATCTTGTCATTGTTTTGGTTATCGTTAATCTGTGAGGTCGTAAGAAGTAAATTGTACAAAGTGAACATAGTGGGCTAGAGTTCGCGCAGTGAATCGAACTTGTCGACCTTCGCCACACCTACTGAGCCATCGGTACCAGTTTGAAAACAGGATGTATCAATCTTGACATTTTTTTTATTTACATGTTTCTATACGAAACTAATTTTAATTTAATGTCCCCACTAATAACTTGACTATTTTTTAATAAACGTGAAATAGTAATAATAACCAATAAATTAAAGCATTACAAGTATAACGTTTTCTAAAAATAACTAAATAAATAAAAGATGCTTTTGTTTTTAGATTGTATATGTTAACTAAATCTTTGTGCTGAATTTTGTGAGGTATCGAGAATAACATAATAAAAGCCAGCCAAGTGCGAGTCGTACTCGCGCATAAAGGGTTCCGTGCCATCGTTAAACACGTTTCTTAGTAGGGGAGCCCCCTTTAAATTTTAATTTATTTTTATTTTTATTATTTATTGTTATAGCGGCAACAGAAATACACATTCTGTGAAAATTTCAATTGTCTACCTATTACGGATCATGAGATACAGCAAGCTGACAGACAGACGGACGGACGGATGGACGGACAGCGGAGGCTTAGTAATAGGGGCCCGTTGGTTACCCTTTGGGTACGGAACCCTAAAAAGGATCGATAGTGTACCGAAAATATATGGTAAGAAATTCAACTGCCGAGATAAAATTAGGATTAAAACAAAAGAAACTGTATAGTTGATAGTATAAAACAATAATAATGTTATTGTATTTCTCTTCTTTTTTTTTGAAACGTAAATTATGCTCCCACACTTGGATTATCTCCTGTATCGACCCAGAACAATTATTTGTAGACCATACGAATACTTGTTCCGTGCGGGATTCGAACTCGCGGCCCTCAGCGCCGAAACTCATTGCTAAGCTACTGCGCCATGGAGCCGTGTATTTAAGCAAATACTACACATTGAATAAAGCTAGTTTAACAGATTTTATCGTATTTAATGTTCAATCTATTATAATATAATAAATAGTATCGCATCCATGATATAAGAGAAAATGAACCACTTTATATGGAGTAACATTAAAAAAATCGCCAATCCACGCCTGTCTATGATTTCGTTTTCAATCTTAAAACTACTTTCTGGTTCCACCTTACATTCATGCATATTTTATGTAAGGCGAGCAGATATTTTAGTGTTTTAAGATCAAGGCTTAAAAATATTGAAAACACCACTGAGAGTAATTAGCTGGAGAGAGACGCAAGTTACGAAAAATGTGAAAAAATTCGAACGAAAATAACATAATATTGTTTAAAGAATACTATCACGATCATTAATAAAATATAGTACGATATCTTAATCGTGTTGACATCATTTTACAAAATAACAAGTATAAAAAATGTTAAAAGGTCAAAGTTTAGATTGGGGCATATAATTTAAATTTACTCTTAGAAGCGAGCACATAGCGAGTTCCACCGTTCACTTTTCAACAGTAGGTTTAAGTTAAATGGCGCTTTAGGCCTAACTCGATAATATTGTGCTCTTTTTAACACGCTTTATTTATGTATGTATGTATGTATGTATATATGTATGTAAGTATCATCACACAACACATCCGTCGACGTCTGAATAATCTGAATTTTTGTAGATGAATTAAGAACCGATGACCAAACAATAACTGCATGACAATGAGTGAGTATTCTCCCTAGAATCATACAGCTGTTTGTTAAGTATTTATAAACTCTAATAATATTATTTTGTTAAGACAAGTTTTAAAGTAATTCTACTGTATTTATTCTCTTTGAAAAAAAATTGAATTTTGAAACATCAGTTCTATTTAGTAATACAGAGGGCCTTGTTGAATTTAAAACGTGGTCGCTATTTCGCCCCTCGAATTCTATTGACTTTGGCCCAGACCTCGTAGGCCTAAGCCTAAATTCAGCATTGATGGGTAGTAGCCATACACTATTTTTGAGATATCATTTAATTGAGGTTGTTAAAGAGGATTCTATCGGTGACTAGTTTGAATTTTTCCGAATGTAGCGTCAGAAACTTATGTTGTTGGTAAGTTCATTTGTTTAAAATGATTTATTAATAGATCTCTACTTGTTTTTGTAACTGCGTATTTAAAGCCGGATTATTTTCGATTTAATCATGCGTAACATTTAAAACTAAACCTGTTAATTCGAAACGTCTATATTTTTTTCTACATATTTTAAATGTTGTACTATTTTGGCATAAGATAATTCTTCTTGTTTTACCCATTCTTGGCGTCTTAAACATAGTGATATAACCTATTTATATTTCATGTAATATAGCCAGAAAAGAGAACAAAGTAAAAAAGGTGCGAACCATCCTACGTTGTCAAATCGTCTATGCTAGAGGCTCGTAACTGCTTATAGGCCCAATTTTAATGATATTATAATGAGAACCAGATTTTCACAGAATACCAGCGTAAAACGTTTACGTGGTAGAGCCATGCTGCAGCTATATTAGTAATTTAGTTGTAGCACGAATGAGTCGACTCGACCGATGACAACGCATCTGCATTTTGATTCGTAATCGAGGATAGATGTAGATGTCTATGGGCCACAACAACCACTTACCATCAGGTGGACTGTGTGCTCGTTTGTTACCCTTATCCTTAAAAAAATAGCAGCATAATGCTGCTGTGTTTCATATATTAGATTCATATGTTATTAATTTAGATATTTTGTTCATTATTATTTAAGAAATAATTAAATTTATTAAGGAAAATTTTATATCTAACTTTAATGATGTACTGTGATTAATTTACTGTGGCTTCGTATCACAAACCGAATTACATACTAAAGTCACAAGTTTCATTTACTTTACTGTAATTGAGAGCATTCTCAATAACTTATTAATATTAAAATATTTTAATACATATTTCGACAATTTTGTTTGTTGGACTCAGCATAGACTGTTTTATGTTTGTATAACCCTATTATGCTTAAGGATAACGAGGTATTAAATGATAATTCGTATAATTTGCTCTTATTTATTTCTTAACGCTTCAGGGGTACTTAAATTATTAAATTATCTAAGATTAATTTTTATAAATTACCAAAACATTCAAGATTCAACAAGAGTACTTTATATCAAATTGATATAGGTTTTTATGCCACGGTCAACTATTATTTATTCTTGTTTTAAATTAATACATATATAAAAAATACACACAATTCTTCATATATCATCAGTATAACGATGTTTACATACATTAGCCTACAAAATCTTCTTGTACAGATCTCAAATAGAGTTAGGTTAAAAATGTTCTTGCATTAAACAAAACTCCGTTGGATTAACCTTAAAGTTGCATAAGAATTAAGGATATATGTTTGTCAATATTTATAAAATAAGATAGTGTTAATTCTGTACATAAAATTTTAAGGACTTTAAAATCTTCTTTTTAATGCATTATTGGCAGTTAAAGGTTAGTTGGCCAATTTAAAGATAGCCATCGAGACGTACTTGTTAAGAATCCGGCGCTATTAAAAGGTAAACGGGTAACAGAGAACGATAAATTACTGAAAGGAAACATTAACAACGGACGTAAAGCCCTCTTAGTAATATTCCTTATGACACGTAATTCTAATGACTATGATGTCACTGTTAGTAAGATCATTACAAATGTAAAACAGGTTCATTTTTAAATAGCTTCTTCGACATCAAAAATTCGGTTACGTTTCAATGTATATTTTCGTGTAAAAATGCTTTAATTATAGATTTTAAATATTTACTAGATGACTCGGCAGGCGCTGTTCTACCCTTCCGGTAGGTGACGTGATGAGTTTCACTTCGAATCCACTCCGGACTTTTATAAATGTAAATATAAAATGTATTAATAAATCGAGTAAAGCGCCGCCTGTTGGGTCCAGATTTTGAGTTTTTGTTGGCACTTACTTGTGTCAGTATGATCTCAATGAGTAATGAAGTTACACGATCACTAATAGAAGCACCAAAGATTATATTCATAAAAATATCTTTAAAATAAGGTTCAATTTTCATTTCTTTCTAATAAGGAACAAGCAGTCGATAAAAGTACGGTAGCACTTTAGAACATCTATGTTATTTCTACTTATACTTAGTTTACTTTTAATTTTTTATAACTAAAATATGTAAATATTTCGTGGTATCACAAACAATATTAGATTGCTTATATTAGGATGTTATACTATTTTAAGTCTCATTAGCGACAGTTGTGAAGTTTTGTACTACAATTTAAAAATCAAGCAACCTCATCTTAATGAAAACAGAAAATCTTAGCTTACTTTATCTGTGCCGTCAGATTTAGATTACGGTGACAAAAAATAGATTATTTGTAATTTAGAGTACGCAGAATCCTAGTAAAAAATCCGCCAAACTTTTCCATTACCCATTGACGAACTTCAGATGTCCTAGATTTTTATTTCTGTGGCAGATACTAAATGATATATAAATGTTTTCCTTGCATAGTTTCTATATTAGCAAGCCCATGGGAAACATATAATTTATTTAGTTTTTAAAAGTGTTTATTTAAAATTATAAAATATATACTCATGTATAAAAGTAAAGAAAAATCACGGCCTATATAGGTCCTACTCCTGGGCACAGGTCCTCTCTAATTTAATAATTAATGAGATCTTATTTATGAGACGGTTTTGGTGAAATTATGGTGTCTTTGAAATATATTTTTAATTGACTTGCATTTCACGTTGTTTTCTTTCATCATCAAGCACGAAAAATCAGCACTTAAAAATGCAATTAACAATTTCATTGGTGCGGCGGGGATCGAGTCCCGGTTGCTCGTGTAGTGTGTAACGGCGAGCGCTTGTCTCCTGAGCAACCACGGCTCAATAAAACCTAATAATTAGGTTATTGTATTGCAGAACTTTATATAAATTGCAAACAAACTACTTTATATCCTATAGTATCTTTATTCTTTGTTTATATATTTCTTTCAACCGCTTCACAATATGTATACAATGCAAAGGTCAATTTGTCATTATTATTTAGAAAAGTTTAGTTACGGCCTCAGGCCTCTGTCGTGGTAGAGATTTATAAAATAAAATATTAGATATGTAGCTTTTAGCTAGGGTATCTACGTGCTTATATTATTATCAGTTTTAACCATTAAGGAATAGAGTTTAAAATTGTAGTTTTCTGTGAAATAATGGTTTAAATAATCATCTGAGCAGTAATTTTGGATCCAAACAAATTGCTACATCATTAAAATTTATGCATCACTAATTATACTGCACCAAAATATAATTAATAATGTCAAAAGAATTTATATATTTCATTTTCAGAGATTAGATTTACAGAACATTTTATTGCAATCCGGATTGTGATATTATAGTTTTACTATAATTATGTTTATAGAAAGTGATCAGTTAATAAGCAATGTGAGAATTATTTTATTCCTTTTAGGTTTACTATTAAAAGTAAAAACCGACTTTAAAACTCAGTTCCTTTGAATGAGCTAAATAATATAATAGTTACATTGGAATTTTTTTGTCTAATGTATCCACTTTTAAGGATGATTTTTTATCAAATTTAAATAATACCACCCTCAAGATATAATGAAACTACTAATTCAATAAACAAATAATCATCAAAATCGGTTCACAATCGGCAAAGATATGGCGTAACATACGTTAAAGAAAATACAGTCTAATAGAGAACCTTATTCTCTTTAAAGTCAGTTAAAAACAGTTTCCGATACACAACCCTACGAAAGGAAAAAGAATTAAAAGAAAAAAAAAATATCGAATTTCAAAAGTTTTGCGATATGAGAAATAAATCTACAAATATTTTAATGTATTTTATAAACTTTAGAGTCTTAGACGTTTCGTCATCTAGACTAAGAAATAAAAGACGAAGTACTTATCCAACATATGACTTGTACGCAGATTTCAATTAGATTTAACTCATATTCGTGACTAATTGATGTCTGAATTAATACTCTTACTATTTACGGAACGAGGTCGAAAGTAATCAAGTTCGATTTAAAGTATCGATGCATGGACCTTTTAGGCTTAGAACAATAAACGCATGATTGATCTACTTATGTAGGTTAATCGAGTATTACACATCGTTTTGTTTGTGTATTGTTTAATAATTTTATGTAATTAAGCACTATTTCTTGCGAAATTTTGATGCAAAGATTTGATACACTGCAAGGAATTTTGTTGTATTTCTGCTACTCATATAACAACTTTCTCTTACGCAATATAATATTTGGACGCTTAAGATTTATTTGTTAATTGTAAGTATATTTATTACTTTTAAAAGTAATGGAAGGACTCTCAAAGTTTTACTAACATGCATTACAATACGTTGAACTATAATAATATAAAATGTCTTAACTTCCTAACTAATCTAAACTATGAACCTTAAATTAATTATTTTTATAATAAAATACTTAAGATTTTTTTAACACTGTATTTCATATTTGGTTATTCCATATATTTATACATTTGCGGATTAGTGTATTAGAAGTCAGACACAAAAGTATATTTTTAGCTGTTATTTATAATGTTGTGTAAAGTATTTTTAACCGACTTTAGAAGGGAATCAATCCGACAGCAAAATCAATTTCTTATTTTAGTGTATGAACTAGATTTTCCTAAGCTCAACAGGGTCAACAAGTTGTCCGCGGCTTTAACCTACTGTAAATATTACTTTTTCTAAAATAGCTAAATATATTATTATACCGTAGAATTAGTAAATGAAAATGTTGCTATTTTACGCTAGTATTCTGTGAGAGTGGTCCTTCCCCGGTCAAGCCGACATTCGTGCAACAACTATAATACTAATAAGTATAGCTGCAACATGACTTTTCCACGTAAAAAACTTTGACTTTCAAAATGTAGTCTCGACTTTCAAAAAGTATATTTTAAAGGCTAATTTTGAAAAACATAATTTGGCTTTGACTTGACTTTGACTTCAACACAAAGCTATGGACATATAATGCTGGATATATAATCCTGTCGGGCTTAGAAAAATCTAGTTTAGTCGAGGAATGACTAGTTTGTCCTAAAATAGGTTCGGCCGGTAACATATATAACACGATATCTCTGAGGTTAGTTCTAATTAATCAATTTTGCTGATTCTTTTTACCGAAAAGTGTGTTATCAGAAACACCAGATTAGAAAATAAATGACGTTGACTTAAATCTTTAAAAAAAAATCAAGTAATGAAGTGTACAATACACTAAAGCGAAAATGATAATACAATCATTTAAGGCTCGAACACACCTTAGTGATGTTTGTATTGTATAATATGTCTTCTCAACGCCCTGTCGGCGGTAGATATTCGAGATTATGCGATTACATTGTCAGGTACGTATTTCACTTTCACTTGTTGTCACTTTTCACATGGTCTCTTCAATGGAAAGGTACATAATAGGTTTGACTGATCGGATCGTTTGATTTATATAAAGAGTTTACACACTATTACTAGTGTAATAATTGAGATGCGGTATGTTTTAGTAGGTAGCTCAGGGGATATGCGGCCAAATTTCATAGTATGTAAGCAGATCAAGTAAGTCCGTCGACACTAATATAAACTTTCTATAACGTTCAAATTTAAAAGGAAAAAAGTTTGCACAAGCGTGTACATGATAATTTGGGACAACTGTAGTGGAGTCTGCAGGTAAGTGTGACCTTTCTTCTTCATCAACCTATAAGAATCCACAGCTGAACATGGACTTCTCTTGTTGTATGGAGGATTTGCCTAAATCTTCACGCTTGGCAGGCGGATTGACTCTTGCTTTAATGAATTTCTAAATAGCCTGCAAATATACTGAGTCTATTACCATTCGAATTGGAATACAACAGTAAAAAGCACTTCTGAATATCGATAGAAATAAGTGGTACCCTTAACAAGTCTACGACTGAAAATAGGACTCCCACAGTATGCTACAAATTACAGTCACATGCATCCATCGACTTCCTGCATGTCTTACCAGATTGCCATTCCATTTAAAGAGAAGCTGCCCTACACTTCTCTTACCGATACGAGGCTACCACTCGAGAACTTTTATTTCTCATCAGTTGTTGGTTCTCTGGGTTTTTTTTTCTTTGGCCGGCCCATTTCCACTTCAGCTTGCTGATCCGTAAATGTACTTACAAAATGGACTCGCAATAAATAACTAATGTCATTGTCATAAATTTCAGTTTAAATGTCAGCGTAACATATTGTACAATGAGTGACGAGAAATGGACAGCTATTACGGGCAGTGACTGTTTACATTTTATCGCAGTAAATCATTACTAACATATAAACATACATGGGCCAAAATGACTACCACATTGTTTATGTAATCATTCGTCATAAATTTAATTAACTATATTATAGCTTTCAAATTCGAAAAAATTCCATAAAAAAAGACATTCTTACGTGCTAGAACCATGCTGCAGCTATATTACTAGTATAGTTATAGCACGAATGGGTCGGCTCGACCGGGGAATGACCACACTCTTACAGAATACTAGCGTAAAATAGCAGCTTAACGCTGCCGCGTTTCGTATGGTGAGTGTAGAGAACCGGAGACCCTTTTTAGTGGAAACGAGGCATTACATCTTAGTCCTCAGGGTGACAACGCATCTGTATTTTGATTCGTAACCGAGGATAGATGTAGATGTCTATGGGCCACAGCAACCGCTTACTATCAGGTGGACTGTGTGCTCGTTTGTCACCCTCATCCTATTAAAAAAAATCATTCCAAGTCTTGTAAAGACAAAGGTATTTCGGTTTAAAAACTAAAAGTGAAAACTCTTGTTTACTAAAATTTTACACGGTTATTGTTAAACAAATTAGTTAAGAATGTTCTAAGTAATTATTTGACGACAGTTATTTAAATACCATTTTATTTAAATATTTGGGTCTATGTGTATAGATATCAGAAGCAAGATAGGTCATATAAGAAATACCTTATCAATCATGCTCCTTGGTCTAGCTATATATTGACATTACAGTTAAGCAATAGTTTTATTAAAAGTTAAAGTCATCGCCTATATACGACCCACTACTGTTTACATGCCTTCTTTCATTTCTGAAAGGGTTATGAAGTAGACGCGCTGAAACACCTGTTAACGGGCTTCTCATTTCCTTAAAATATTTTATTAAAGTGTTTACTTCACCGCCGAGAAAATTACTATTAATAATTTCTTTGGTGTCGGGGGTTGAACCCGGATTGCTCGAGTATCTTTTTGAGGCAATAAGATTTTTCTAGCTTCCAATAGTCTCCTCTTATGACATCTATGGAACGATATGACTGCGGATGCCGGAAAGTTAATCTAAAACACTGAATACAAACTTTATGTTGGTGATAAGGTGGTAGTATCACCATTGGTGTTAGCATTAAACTTACCAACTTGGTGACAGGGCGGCACCGAGTCTCCCGTCAACCCGTTCGTTGTGGTATGGGAAAAATTTCAAAATGTGAAAAAGCCAACGGACTTAAAAAGCTGGCAATGACATTTATGATTTGCATAGTTCAAACTACAAAATAAGCGTGTACTTTGATGATTTTAAAACAGATAAGTTTAATGTTATTCAGCGAGTTCATGCCAAATTCATGAGGCATATACTTACTATACTACAAATAAATCTTGTTTAAATAGTGATTGTGATTAAAAAGCATAAAGGAAAAATAGGAAAATATAAAACGAGGATTTCCTCCCTTCTCCGCTGCATGCATATTTGTCTAGCATGAAGTAAGCGTGCGACTTTCGGTAGACAAAAGTTACTTTAATTAAAACATTTTTACTTATTACCAGGAAATAAAAGATCTCAATAAAAATGTAGATGATTATCGCTTAAAAAACCGAGTATTCAAAGTTTTTTCTCCGGCAATTATTTTTTTTAGCTCAATGAATATAAAATATTTTAAATATTCATTCGTAAGAAGTTCATTGAGTATTTCATATTTTTTCCCGAGCATATACAATTTTAGAAGTCAATCAATCAATTCTCATGCACAAATATCTTGTCTAAAAAACCTGACCTTAATGAAAATTTTGAAACTTTGAATATGAACATATAGACATTTTATTTTTAAAAACTTTACAAACATAAGTACCAATCTTATGTTTTCATAGCAATTCCAATTAATTTTCACTTATAATCTCAAAATCTTACATAGTTATAAAATAATCTTCAAAAACCACCGTTCAAAAATTAGGTTAAAAATTAGAATTTTTAATTTTTTTTAAAGATTTTATCTTTTGGAGTAAATTAAAAAAATATTTTTTGGGTTCATCGTGGGTGCCAGATGAAAGTTAATTATTTAATTTGTAGTTTTTTTATAATTGTACATAGCTAGGTATTCATAATTCTTATTCATGAATATAATGAAAAATTAAAATAATACGTATTTATTGTTTCAAATGTCTATGTATTTTTTTAATTATATTAATATCAATCTTAAGAAGTTATTGAGTATTGTATACTCCCTTTAATATAAGAGCATTTGTGTGCGGCACGCGCACGTGGGACGAATCAACATAAGTCATCGCTGTAAACACGACATAAGCAACTTCACCAGTTCAAGTGGGCAACGATCAGATTACTGATATTTGCATGCTGACATTAAGCAAAGAAGCAATAGAAATACGTGTTTATATAAACGTTTTTTTATAAAAATATGAAGGGACAAATGTAAGCATTCCACCAGATGGTAAGTGACTACGTAGCCCATGGAGACCTGCAAGCTCGTAGTCCACAGGGGTGTCAACGCATCTGCATTTTGATTCTTAATCGAGGATAAATGTAGATGTACCATATACCATCAGGTGGACTGTGCACTCGTTTGTCATCCCCACTCTATAAAAAAAACTTCATACAAAGAAGGCTATAGATACATTGTCACCCCTGAGGACTAAGATGGAATGTCTCACATTCTGTAATTATACCAGCTCTCTATACCTTTCAGACCGCAACACAGCAGTTGAAAACCTACTAGTTGGTGGCAGAAAACGGTAAGAAAAAAGTGTGGTATCTACCCAGACGGATTCCTAGGCAGAGTCCTACCACATGCAAATGCAATTAAGTATTTCATTCATTCATTCATTCATTACAGCCCTTCACAAGTCCACTGCTGAACATAGGCCTCCCCCACGGAATGCCACAAAGCACGGTCCCGAGCCACCTGCATCCATTGACTTCCTGCATGTCTTACCAGGTCGTCACTCCATATAGTGGGGGGACGCCCTACACTTCGCCTGCCGGTACGAGGCTGCCACTCGAGAACCTTTCTTCCCCATCGGTTGTCGGTTCTTCGAGCTATATGGCCGGCCCATTGCCACTTCAGCTTACTAATCCTTTGGGCTATGTCGGTTACTCTGGTTCTACTGCAGATATCCTCATTTCTAAGTTTATCACGCAGAGAAACCCCGAGCATAGCCCTCTCCATGTGTATTAGGAGTACTTTAATTAAGTTGATTTTACGTTGCATTTATAAACTTTAAAATAACTTTTTTTACAATTCATATATTTTTTACATAAAATTATTACATATATTATTACAATATTAGAAAAAGAAATTGAGATAGAATAAGTGGGCTGGTTCTTTTCTCGCTCAAAGGCTAAGTATAGCCATTCAGTTAGGAAACGCAGCCAGCGTTCTTGGCACGATACCACGGGGAGTAGGACTATATAAGAATTTAAGTTATTAGTTTTAGTTTATATTTTATTATACTCGTAGTTTTTTTAATATTGAAAATATGAAAAAATTAATATTAATCAAAAATTTCTATTTCTTTTTCAAATATCGCAATTCATATTATAAAAACTAAAATTAATATAACTACGTATTTGTGATAGAACAATGTTGCAGCGTATTATCACAGCAACAAGAATGGGTTCGAAGGACCACGCTTGTACAGAATACCAGCGTGGAATAGCTACATAATGCTTATATAGTAGTAGGTTGGTATGGTGATCGACAAGAACCAGACCCCCTTTTATTAATACCGACGCAATGCATCTAAGTCTTCAGGGGTGACAGTGTATCTGCATTTTGATTTTTCATTGAGGCTAGATGTAGGTGTCTATGGGCATCCATTTACCATCAAATAGACTTTGTGCTTGTTGGTCACTGTAACTTGTAAAAAGTCAATTTTTTTTTATTGTCGCCGTAGTTGTTCGGTTAGGAAGATTACCGCATGTTGTATGCGCTCAAGGCTTTTTCAATTATAAATTTCAATTGTATGTGTCATGCAATCATAACTCAAAAAAGATCTGTTTCATAACATCTGCAACCAATTTGTTGACACTGGGCAATGAGAGCGCTTGCAAAAGCCTACCTCAATGTCGCCCCACTTTCGAACTGTGTCCCTTGATACAATCGAGTTGTAAAGTATCAAACGATTATATAATTCTTTTAACATGCTGGTTTCATTACGTTCTTACTGTTTGGAAAATGTTTTAAACAGTAAAAAATGGATATTACTTAAGTTTTTTAAGATCATAAAAATATTGGGTAAAAAAATATATGTAAATATTTCACTCCCGAAATTCTACCAATAAAAGAGGCATAAAAAGCTCGCGACATATAGGCTTCTCTTGGGCAAACTCGCTCCATCGTAGACCTCATCTTTGCCCTCGGGCCAGATGGAGGTCAAGAGTGAGCCCATTTTTAATAAAAAGAACATAAGGTTTAATTAATGGGCGTTCAAGTCATCATATTTGGGTTTCGTTCGTTATGCTGTGGCTAGTTGCTTTAACTTTAATAAATATAATTGTCCCAACGTACCTAACCATAAAAAAGATAACATTTTAATGCGATTAAAGTTATTATAAAATATGGAGACGTACTAAGCGACTAAGGTTTATGGATAAAGCCAGTTTTTCAATTCTTAGGTCAGATAAACAACCCCGTTTTAAATTATTTAAAGTCAGGATGAAGCTGAAGGTAATATAGCTTGGAATATAAAACCGACGTACAAAATTGCTCTGTGAAATATACTAACTGATGGTCTATTTATTTCAAGAATAGAACCTACTCATTTTTTTTAAAAGCCGGCAACACGCCTCTAATTACCCTGGTGTTGCAATTGTTCATGGGCGGCGGTAGTCACTTATCATTATATGAACCACATGCTCGTTGCATGCAAACAAAATATAGGATTTTTCATATGTAGTTACTTTCTGTCGAATTAGATTCCGAGGAAAACGACATGTACTACCGCATTACGCTTTAATTCTATAAAACCAAGGTTGGTAATGCCATTGTGCGCGCGTCGACATACAAACACACGGGTTCCGTACAACACCAACAAAGCACATAGATATCGATAAGAAGACAATAAACAATAACATTCAGGTATTGCTGTTGCAACACCTAACAGCTATGCGACCGTGGCAACGGGATTGTTTACATTTGGCGTGGTACGGACCGTAGGAAATCCTATATATCAATGAAGGTGAGTAAATGCTTGGTAATAACATTACAATTAAAATTAAAAGTTAAAGTTACAGCCTATATAGGTCTCACAGCTGGGCACAGGCCTTCTCTCATTTCTGAGTGGATTTTAGGGCAAGGAAATGTCCACCGCGCTGCTCCAATGCGTGTTGGCGAACTTCACATTTCTTCGAAATATTTTTTTCTTATTTCTCAGACATGCATGTTTCCTCACGATGTTTTCCTTCACCGCCGAGCACGTGGTAAATCAGCACTTAAAATTGCAATTAACAATTTCATTGGTATCGGCGGGATCGAACCCGGGTTGCTCACGTACTGTGAAATTACAGCGAGCGCTTAGCACATGAGCTACCACGGCACATTACAATATAAATAATTAATTGGTAGGACTCCTTTACTGCTTAAGAATCTGTCTGGGTACCATCTATCCCACATATACATCTGGGTATTATCTATGTATTTATGCCGACAAATAGCAGTGTTTTACTGGCTGTGGTGCAGTTTGGAGGGTATAGATAGCCAGTATACTGTGAGGTATTCCATCTTAGTTCTCAGAGGTGACAATGCATCTGTACACTATGCACTGCAGAAGTCACTTAGCACGAGGTAGACTGTAAGTTAATTGGTCACTTCAGTTTTATAAAAAAGTTTAGTGTACCTATTTAGTATTATGAAAATGAGTCTTATTGAAACAATCTTTATTAATTAAAGTTTATTCCTAGCAAATGGATTTTAACACCCGCTCAAAAAAGTTTGGAGTCGTATTATTTTTTTCACAGACCATGTTGCTGTTATACAGTAAAAATAATAAAATAGAAAGAATTATTTCATCCAAACAAACATAAAAAATGACTATAATATCAATTAAAAATTTAGAACATTCAATAGTGAATGAAATATTTAAATAATACAAAAACAAAAAAAAAGTAGTAATCTTGCAACTGTTTATTGCTTGGCTTTTGTTAAACAATAGACAAATTACTTCAATGTACTGTAAAATTGTACACACCAAAGACTAAACGCATGTTGTCAGATGCAGCTTGTGCAGTTTGCCGATATTGAATTATCGACTGGGCTGTATGACGGAACTGGGCCAGCTGTTGTAAGCACCAGGTGGTCTCAGATACCGATGCTGTACTGACAATAAATGTTTGTCGATCCATATCAAGGTCTATTTGCAGATGTTTATAGATCGAAACGTAAATGGACTTCTTTTTTAATCAAATTATAATTTTTATTTTTTATTATTTTATTGTAAATGTTGAATGAAACAAATCTTTACGTATTTTATCGCGTTTGGTTTGCTTTTTGTTTTAGTTGAAATTTGAAGGTAGCCTGTAATATAATAATAGTAATTGGCCGTTTGGTTTTTCCTGCCTTTCCGTCTGGATGGGGTTTTTATCTAATTTAACTTTATTTATTATTTATAACTTTATATTTATTTAACTTTATTTTATATGTATTGGTACTTTATTAAAAATAAAATTTTACTTTATTTATCACTTTTTTATATATTTATAATTCCCAACCAGATGAGAATATTACAAAATATCCCATAAATAATAATGACAATAAATACAGCCTAACAAGATGAAAAACTAAATTAGTACCCTGCAATAATAATACATTTATTTCTACTATGATCAGCGAAGTCCTCCCTCCACTGCTCGGTGCTGTAAAGCATTAGAAACTTGTATATACTAAATGTAAATAAGTAACTTGAAAACATTTTTTCCACACATTTTTTTCGAAATAATCATAACACACATCTATCTTAATTAGTAACAAGTCTTAATAAACTTTTTAGCAGAAAGAGTGACAAACGAGCACACATCCCACCTATATTAAGTGGATGCCGCTGATCATAAACACCTACATCTATGCTTCATTAAAAATCAGAATATAGATGCGTTGTCATTCCTAAGGACTAATAAAGAATGCCTGGTTACGAATAAATGTATAAAATAGTATAATATCTTAATTCATTATGATATTAAAACTAAAAATTTAATTCAGTTCTTTACGCTATTATTTAATAAAGCCATGTTAAAGTCATATGGGGACACGCAACTGACACTGAAATTATATTTGTTTTACAGAAGAGGGCCATAAGAGCAATCTATGATTTAAAACCTAAAGAGTCGCTCAGACAAAAATTTAAGGAAATTAATATATTAACTTTGGCCTCTCAATACATTTATGAAAATGTAATGTACGTACACAAAAATAAAAGTAGTTATACAAAAATAAGTGATATTCATTCTGTAAATACTAGGAACAAACACAAGCTAGTAGTACCAGTTACTCGACTCCACCGAGTCAGTAATTCATTCTTGGGGCGATGTATACGCTTTTACAACAAAATCCCAGAAAATATACAAAATTCGACCTGCTCAAAATTCAAAAACTTTATATCATACGTGGTAGAGCCATGCTGCAGCTATATTAATAGTATAGTTGTAGCACGAATGGGTCGGCTCGACCGGGGAAGGACCACGCTCTCACAGAATACCAGCGTAAAATAGCAGCTTAATGCTGCTGTGTTTCGTATGGTGAGTGTAGAGAACCGGAGACCCTTTTTACTGGAAAAGAGGCATTCTATCTCAGTCCTCACGGCTGACAACGCATCTGCATTTAAATTCGTAAACGAAGATAGATGTAGATGTCTATGGGCCACAGCAACCACTTACCATCAGGTGGACTGTGTGCTCGTTTGTCACCCTTATTCTATAAAAAAAAAAAAAAAAAAATTAAACATAGTTTGTATAAAAAGGGTTATTATAATGTTAAGGAATTTATGGATGATAATAACCCCTGGGAATGAGGTGTTCGCTGCCAGGCTGTTTCTAATTTGTTTTGTGTGGTTAATTGTGTAATATACATGATTGTAAGCTGTTATTTAAAAAAAAAAGTCCCGCTGGGTTTCTTGCTGGTTCTTCCCAGGACAGAGGTTTTTTTTCGAACCAGTGGTAATTAGACAAAAGAGTGACTTTCAATAAGTATTATTTATAATCTATATTGAATAAAAAAGTTTCTGTTTCTGTTTCTGTTTCTGTTTCATACGTATATCTTAATGTGTATATAAGATATAATATGTATATCAATAATAATCAATAATATTATTATACGGTGTAATAAACAGAGTGAAATAAATTCTTAAAGGGCTTCTGTAAATCCATTTAGATCATTCACCACTAATTCGAATAAAATTAACACAGTAAGTACCAACTATTTTCCTATCAGACATCCGTGAACCAGTCCTAATTATTACTGGAGGGAATGTTCGATCTTTATTGTTCGCTGTTAGGCTCGGCGTACATTAGATCGAGACTAATTAAATGAGGGTGTAAGAGCTCTGAGTTTCATTAAATTGGCGATTTTCGTGTGTGTGCATCTGATAGTGCACGAACACCGACGTAAGCGACACTTCCTCGTTTGTACAGCCGGCACAAAAAGTTTCTAATATTTTTGAAAGCAATAATATAATATTCGGTATACTATATTAAATTACATCGGTATTTTATACTAGTCTTTTCACCGTTAGAGTTAATGTTAAATAAAAAATAATTATCAAAATATAAATAGTTCTTGTAAATTGCTATGCGATTTGTAAAGCTTTATTTGTTATTTTTTTTTTTTTTTTATAGGATAGGGTGACAAACGAGCACACAGTCCACCTCATGGTAAGTGGTTGCTGTGGCCCATAGACATCTACATCTATCTTCAATAAAGAATCAAAATGCAGATGCGTTGTCACCCGTGAGGACTAAGATGGAATGCCTCTTTTCCAGTAAAAAGGGTCTCCGGTTCTCAACACTCACCATACGAAACACAGCAGTGTTAAGCTGCTATTTTACGCTGGTATTCTGTGAGAGCGTGGTCCTTCCCCGGTCGAGCCGACCCATTCGTACTACAACTATACTACTAATATAGCTGCAGCATGGCTCTACCACGTAAAAAAATTAAATTTATTAAAAGTTATAAAAAGAGCTTGATCGGTCGCCTCTATATACATATAAATAAAATTGAAGTGTCTGTCTGTAATATCGAAATAACTGCTTTTTATTGAGCGGAGGGGTTTATTTTCATGACATTCCTTGGAGAAGAATATTTACAGCAGTTGACTTATGAAGGGCTTTAATGAGGATGATTATGAGAAAGTTTTTTTTAAACGTAAACGACAAAAGTAAATCTGGTGTGACTTGTTGTAGCTCTCATGAATCAATGAGAGCTACAATAAGTCACCATTAGCATAAACAGTACCGCGATGATATACTACGAAGGCAACAAACTTCCGTGTCATTAAACAGCTAGTGAACGCGATACTGTCTCCTCCCGACCGACGGCGGCGTGCTGCCGATCACATCGCCTTGGCACACGCCTCTTTTGTCTATTTTAATTTACTTCCTACCGCCTCATAAGGCGGTAAATAGGTGGTAAATTTATATGTAAATAGGTATTAATAGTCTTTAACGAAGTATACCCGGCTCTTTTCTCTTTAATTATAACCTTCTGTGAGAAAAAAAATCCATTGGTATATTTTTAAATCTCGTAATGACGTGTGTGATTAAGAGTGCGCGAATTGTAAATACGTTTATTTTCCCATCAAGATATATATAAATTAAAAAATCATTTGTAAGGCCACTCATGTCACAAATAGGAGGGCTATTATACTCGGGTCTGTTCTTGATTATTGTTTAGGAGAAGTAAAGAGTTCGCTGTGCTACTTCACCAAAATACTTCACATAACTTCTAAATAATTTAAATTTTTCAGACTTGCAAATTCTTTTCCTATCCGTTGTTATCCTTCACTGGCGAGCACGTGTTACAACAAAATTTATACATTTTATTCACGATTTCAATAGTAACTATAGTTTAGCTATCAAAATTTGAATTATACAAGCTTGTTTAAAACAGTAATTAAAAACCCGACTGCGTTAAAAAGTTTACTGAAAAAATTGCAATTTGTAGATGCAATATATAAATATTATATAGCCTATGTCACTACTACAATTAAGACGAATCTAACGACACCTAATATGTTAAAATCCATCAAGCCGTTTAGGTTACATAGCGTGCCAAAGAAATATCATACGCTCAAAAAAACCCTTCCTACCCTTCTTCTGGGGCAGTCGAGTAAATCATCAGTTTTGTTTAAGAAGTTGTAAACTCCATTGAAAGTAAAACTTAACAGTAAAAGTATAAAACCGGTTCATTCCACTTTAAAAGCCGGAGAGTGAAATATAAAATTCTAAAACCGCACTTTATCGCCCGCGGACACGGAGTTGGGCAATAAGTCATAATCAAATCAGTTATCGACGCATTTGCACGCATGGTTGCCTAATTGTTGCTATAACAGTAACCGTTTGACAGTTGAACACGAACGGACTTTCACTATCACATGAACGTCGGCGCAAACGTTCATCTGATAAAGATGTTATTTACCTTTAAAAATCAGGTGAAACTTTGGTAATGGCCGACTTAGTGACCTTGTTTCGGGCACGCTTCGCTGGGCTTGAGTCTTTTGTTAACACTGGTTTAATAAATTCTTTATAATAAAGATTATAATTGCAACTTTATATGAAATAAGGAGTTGTGCAATTTTTGAGCGGCTACAAGGCACACACTTTTAGTCAGTTGTGGTGGTTTATATTGCGAGTATTAATATTTTTGTAATTACAACATGCTTGAATTCTCAATTTCACAATGAACAAAAAGTGAATATTGGTAAATTCTAAGTATTGTACAAAATATAATATGTGTCATATTATTTTGAATGGATTAAACAGTTTAAAAATATGTTACCACTATTTGAAAAAAGTGACCAGAAAACACGACTTCTAATGCCTTATAATATATCTGTTTAGAATACATATTTTGTTCTGAAATGTTTTATTAATTGACTTGCTTATTAATATTAAAATATTGTAACGAACCACCGTGGCCAAAGTAAAAAAAAAGCAAGCTTTGGCATCCGACAGATGGCGGAATAACCATCTCAATTCTTATGTCAGGTCAAAAATATCCAGATCTGTGATGGGCTGCAGCCTCACAGGTGCGACGTGTCTGACACTGCGATCGCCAACAAAACCTCCCAATGGTATGCACCAAAAAAACGGCCCCCAGTTCCCGGCCGTCCCTATGTACCTGACCGTGGTGGCGGTCATGGCAACTGTGGGACAGGGGGTGCTAAGAATACGTAGTGTGAGGCGCCTCCTGGCCAGATGGAGCGATGATCTGCGCAAGGCGGCTGGCAGCAACTGGATGCGTGTAGCCGAAGATCGGACTAAGTGGCGCGCCTTGGGAGAGGCCTATGTCCAGCAGTGGACTGCCGTAGGCTGATGATGATGATGATGAACGAACCACGAGAAAAATCCAGCCCATTGTAATATAAGTAAGCGTTAAAAGTTAAAAACGCAAATATGATGTTCCTATATTTTGTAAAACAGCAACTTAAAAACAGTGTTGAATGAAAAAGAGAATAGACAATATCATGTTGCAGTTATGATTGCAAAATATCTCAAATAACTTGACAATTGCACACAAACTTTCGTTGTAATTTTAACTCAGTTTTTGACTCCACTGTTTACATAATATAATATATACATTTATTAAGGAAAGTGTTTATAATAAACGTACTTGAAATCGTATCTTAAAAACGTATCTTAAAATCGAAACCTATAACTATACCTTTATTTTTAATCTAATTCGATCAATAACTAAAGTATTATATTATACCGTGACACTTGGATTGACGGACAATACGGAATTATAATGGTTCATTGTATTAGGAACGACACAATAAAAATCAAACATTGAAATTTGTGTAACAAATTATTAGAGAAAGACCATGGTAACCGAAAATCATTAAAAATAAGATATGTATTTTCATTTTAATGATTTAATAACAAACATACTTCAAAGATTTGATAAATTGCGTAAGCTAAGTGTTCGTAAACGCTAAGTGCCCATTATTATTTTATATATTGAATATAGGACAGCCACGTGCAAATAATTCAGTTTGATAATAATTAGAATGCGTTTAGTAATGCCTGCTTTAAGAGATAAAAAAAAATTACATCGTTGCCCAAAAATTATCCATTTTAATTAGTTGCAAAGCTATGAAATCTGTTGTAAGATAAAAATAATAATTATTTAAAATATGTCCATTACTCCTAAGCTTGGGATGTCATTACTAAATGCCTAAAGCCCTATACTGGATATGGCATTTCCTATTGTGAATAAAATTAGCTTATGGGTGATCGTAATGGCGAGCTTATCTCTGTCGCCGGTCTTCTATATATGTACATCTGCCATATGGTCACACAGTCATCTATCTTGGGTCCCAAAATATTTCTGGTATTTACCATAGTCTCACGTTTCCTAATAGAAGGAGTGGAAGATAAAACATCTCAAATAAAAAATTGTATAAATTATTAAGTAACATCACAATTAGCTATTTTTATGAATGTTATTATTGCACGTACCTCATGCCGTCAAATCCGTCATCTGATCCATTTATAGTGAGCACTGGCGCCCGCGCATAAGCTTTCGCCACGCGTCTATTCTTTTCAAAAACTATCACCTTCGCCCAGATTTCATCGTCGATCTGTGTCCATTTGTCCAGTACTTCCTGTATGTGTTCCTGTGAACAAAAGTATAAATCTTTGAAATGTTGGACTACAGCATGAAATTAATGAAATATTATAAAATTGATATTTCCTTTTTTCTCTTAATCAAAACTAAGGAATGCTTTTTTTACGTTCAACTATTTGTTTTTTTTTTTAAACTAGACTCAGTTTAGATAACTTAATGTAATTTTTCTATTAGTTTATTCAAGTGAAGAGCGTTTTTTCCAACTTTTCTCCGAAATGTCTCGAATCTTGTTCCGTTAGGACTTAAAACATAAAATGGAAATATTCCTGCGTCATAAATAAACAACAAATTTATAATAAACAATATATCTATACTAGAATAGTAGAACAAGCGGCTTGCAAAATATTCACTGGTTAGCTACACGGTTCCTATGTCACATATTTTCATTCAAAATTAACCTTACAACACTTTAAACAAAATTGACCTTGGGTTCTAGCGGGGTGTTTCTTTTGTAAGCTGAGATTACTAAATTCATAGATATTAATCCCCTGATGGGGCAACATTGTCGTAATCTGTTGACATCGGGCTTAGTGCGGGCGCAACATTGAGTTCCGCTCTAGTAATTTACGTCTTACTTCGAACATGTGTTACCTTTTAATCACCATCGCGTTTAGCTGTTTCTTATGCAAATATGGATTTGTGTAATTTAACACAATCATTTAAACATTAAATTATTGTAATAAGTAAATTTCAAGCGTGGCATTGGTATCGAGTCTTACTACACATCTATTACTAGCTCCAAGCAGCAGTAATAGAGAATCCATGCGTAGTGTAGCGGTGGCTTAAGAGAATCCATATATTCCCGTGGAGGTTGTAAGTTGGTTTGGTCATGTAGAAAGAATGAACGAAGAAAGAGTGACAAAGCAAATTTATGCTGCAGAAGTGAACGGCAGAGTTGGAAAGGGACGCCCTAGACGAAGGTTTATCGACCAAATTGGCGATATATTGGAAATGGGCCAGATTAGGAGTACCCTTAACCGACGAGGGTGTATGCGTATAGATAGATATATGGATGTAAAGGAGGCGAGAGAGGTGTGCCAGGATCGTGCCAAGTGGAAGTCCGTAGTCTCTGCCTACCCTTCTGGGTGACAGGCGTGAGTGTTTACGTATATGTAGGTATGTAAGTTGTAAGAAGCAACGAATGAAAATGAAACAGGATATGGGCAGCAGCATCTTCCTGATAACAACTCAAAATATAAAAAAATTGCGGTTGTCCAACCGCCTGCCAAGCGATGCAACTGTGGCAAATATGAGGAAACCCTGGTATGAGGCAATCTATCAGGGAGGCCTATGTTTAGCAGTGGACTTTTGATAGGCTGTAATTTCGATGATGATGAAGAAGAAAATGATGATGATATTTAAAAGATTAGGGTTATTAAAATACTCTTGGTTGGTCTACAATTCTGTTTCTAGTGTTAGTGACCTGTGTATTATAGCTACAATTTCTCTTCTTGCTGTCGTAGAATTTTTAACTTTAAGCTAAAATTATTAAGGTTTAAGATACGAAATATATTAACAATCGACGCTACTGCGGTAACAATTTACGCGGTCAGCGGCCTATGAAAACATATCTTTGTTTTTACATGCACGTAATAAACTAGCAATTTTTCCGCTGAAAGCTGGTTCTAAATAAACCGTTGCTTTGAACAAAAACTCTTGAAATAATTACAGAGAACACGATTATTCTTAAAACTAGGGTTGATTCAATAGCCTATCATAAAAAACCTGAAAAAAAGGTAATTTAATGATTTTATATATATACGCGAATATAAATCATTGAATAAAACTGATTTTCCTGATTTTATTGGGTTTAATTTTAACTTTTTAAATTCCCAACGTTGCAGTAAAGCGCCCGAAACGTGAGTAATTAAAAGAGTTATAATAAAACATAATCCTCATCCATAATCGGAAGAGTGGTCATTTTTTTTTTAGAATAAGAGTGACAAGCGAGCACACAGTCTACCTGATGGTAAGTGGATGCTGTGGCCTATAGACATTAACATGTTTTCGATTGAGAAATGCAGATGCATCGTCATCCCTGAGGATTAAGATGAAATGTCTCGTTTCAATAAAAGGGTCTCCGGTTCTCTACACTCATAATACGAAACACAGCAGCATTAAGCTGCTATTTTACGCTGTTATTCTATGAGAGCGTGGTCCTTCCCCGGTTAAGCCGATCCATTTAGGCCGCAGCCATAAAATAGCTAGAGCGTGGCTCTATCACGACAACATGACAATGAAACATTTAATATATAAAAGAAAAAAAAATATTTCTTTTTCAACATGTTCAAATTTTTACAACCATATACTAATACAATGCAATATCAAAACATATAGTAGTCTGCGTTTAGGTTATTAAAGTTGAATCATTTCAACCAATTGGGACGGTTAGCATGTTTTTCGTTCTTTCCGCCTCCATGATAATGATAGCGAATCTCACTTTCGATAGTGTTCCGCTGCATCCCGGTTCGTGGTTGAAAGTAAAATTTGTGTCGGCTTTACTTTGTTAGGTTATATAGTTAGGTATTTACAAGCATATGAGAATATTGTATATTCTCACAATAATTAATGTTCCACTTTGCCTTTGAAATGTTTACCGTAACTGTCTACCGTAGTTTAGATCAAACAGTCAACCGCCCATAAAGCAAATTGTTATTACACTAATACCCAACTAGAATAATGTCTTTCACAGAAAATGGGAAATAATTCCCAGAAAACATTTCATAATATTTTATAATAAGTAGAAAAAGCAGGTTTTTGATAGTAATTCTTATAAATTTGGAAATTTTCCCAAATCTTAATAAAAATGAAATTTATAATTATGTTTTTTTTTATAGAAATCTTTCCATCCTTCCTATGAGGCAATCTATGGGAGAGAACTATGTTCAGCAGTCGATTGGATTGATATGGATTGATAGAATAGAATATTTTTTTATTCAATATAGATCACATGTATGTAATTCTTATAGAAATCTTTATTTACGCGGGCACAGTGTAACGAAAATTTACAACAATTAATAATTAGAATAATTAGTTTTAAATCACGAAAGTGTATACTAACGCGCGTACTTAACTACACACACGTAGATTTGTTTGTTAGTATCACTGTAAATGTACTTATTTTTATAATTTTAATACATAAATATATACAATGGATTTAAATATTTGAAGCAGATGCAAATCCAGTCAGGATATTTGTCGTATGATGCATAATAATTTTGTAATTCAAATGTAATATACTTATTTTCAAACCGTAACAAATTGGCAACCATTACTTTCGCTTCTTCGCTTCATCTTTGAATGTATTCTGATTAGATCTCACCTTAATCATTGACACAATTTCATTTGACAGCGTAATCAATAGATTATCACTGTTGGAACATTTTCGCTAATGTGCGATTCACAGTAACCTTTCCTACAATCTAGTGCCATATTGTTGATCGGAATGTCATGCATGTGCTATTTACGCTGAATAGTACTCGTTAGTGTCCGCAGTTTTGTATTTATAAGTGAAGCGGACAGTCAGTCATGCTTGATCATTGAATTGATTTATGCACAACAGTCTTAAAGGAGATTACGTTGTAGTCATCATATAAGGTAATAATAAACGCCCTTTCATATCCTGTTAAACTTTTTACTTCACCTCGTAACTTACTGTTACTTCCTTTTTATACTTTATTAGATTAAAAAAGATGGTCGATATCAATTAACTCTTAAGTGTTATAAAAAAGTATGACCTAGATGTTTACTATAAATATTTCCATCTATAATGTGTAAAGCACAACTATTTTTTTTAAATGCGTTTTTCTTTAATAACGTTACATTTTTAGAAGCAAGGACGTGACGACCGAGCACACAGTCTTCCTAATAGTAAGTGGATGCTGTTGCTGATATTAGACACCTATATATGTATAATCGATTAAGAATCAGAATGCAGATGTGCTGTCATCCCTGTGGAATTATGGAACGTCCCATTAACATTAAAAAGAGTATGTCGATCGTAACACTTACTACGAGTATGCGAAACACAGCAGTATTATGCTGCTATTTTACATAATTACGATCTTCGTAAAACAAGTAGTAATAATGTCAAAAGCTCAACCAGTCAATGCTAACGACACTTCGCCGCACCTAAATGAATTCTATAGGGCGCTGTAACACCTGTACTTTTGATGGTACATATATACTTAATAAGATTTTTTAATTATCTAAGCTATTACGTGTGAAATAAATACGGTACACCCGTACGTAACTTAAATTTAATGTAGCTAAGTAATTATAAGCATTTTTTTTAAAGTGTTTTAGGGCAAGAAAGACTGTCACGACAGCTCCAAAGTGTGTTCACGAACTTCACATGTCCTCGAAATACAAATTTTAGTTCCTTTTTACGACGAACAAGTGATAAATTAGCTAAATGCTAGAAATTAACTTAGGTTCCTCTAGTATTATGAAATTAAGGGCGAGCAGCCACATAATTAATTATTACATTCTATTAGATTTATTTAATGTTAATATTAGGCATTTCAGGCGTATTTTAAACATCACCTTGTTAAAATAACATTATTAGGAATACCTAACCCTAAATTACCTAAACTCTTAGTACTATAGAATAGTAGTACCTTTTTCAACTAATTATAAGTATGGTTTTTAATTCAGCTATATAATAGTTTAAAGTGGTACATAATATATTTATTAATTAATACTCTTATAACTGTCGCGTAATTGACAAAATTATTTCGTTATAATTTGTTAATAAATTGACATTTGCACAGAAGTAAATACACCGTGTAGTGGCGATGTAAGAATATCCACTACGCGATATCGTCTCATGGGTGTCGTATTGGCAACAGTTTGAAATTGAAACAGACGAATATGGGGAAATATTTTAAAATATCCATGCTTCTCGTTTCATTCTTGAAAATAGGCATTCATATCCAGCAGTGAATAAAAAGGCGAAAGACATTGAAGTTTATAGCATCAATTAAACAAAACATTACACGTAATATATTGAAGATTGGAAATAATATTTGAGCAAAAAAATTCATTGTTCATTGTAAAACAGTATCTTGAATAAAAATATAATTGGTAACACAGGTAATAGTAACACTTATCGTAGCATGTTCCTGATAACAACTCAAAAATAATAAAAAACTGCGTTTGTCAATGTCAAGTTTATCCTAAATGTTATTTTGTTTAGTACACAAGCAGTCTGTTGGTGGTTCGTAGCAGATTCGCTTAAAGGCGGAACAACGGTTTCAGTACAAGTTAAGACGGGTAGTGGGGAAAAGTGGTGCGGTAGTCACTTGCAGTGATTACGGTCATTTTATGATAATGAATAAATAATTTAAACGGTTGCCAAGTAAGTTACAAGTCTTTCGCAATTTAAAATTTTCCACAAACAGACTTTCAACGAGCTTGATTAAAAATAGTAGAATATAAAAATGCAACCCAATAAGCCATAAAACAAATTAAAGAATTGCAACGCGTATGTTATAGTGCTTTACCCCTGGGTTTCATAATTTCATTATATTTATTGATACTTGTTCATTGAGTATTCATAAACAATAATTAAGTAAAATATAATATAATATGTAATATAACCATGAGCAACCGTTTTGTTACGTAATAAGTTACGAAGTGATTTATAACGTTCTATCTAATAGACTTCAACGAGCTCTACTCAAATATCACAACTTATATGTTAAAGCATTGACTATGTATCCTTATTGTAGATACTCGTAAATATTTATATATATTATGTTACGGTAAAGGTAATTAGTGTAGTTAGTATGAATAACAATCGGTCATTAGTCACAGTTACCTTATGATTTGGTAAATGTGATGAAATTTTTTAAATTTATCATTTTTACTGGTTGTTATTAATAGTTCACTATTGTCTTCAGTAAAAGTAATAAAACAATCAAGAAACGACTTTTTGATAAGTATTTTATGGTAATTAAAAGATTAAAATTATACCACAGTGTTTATTGGTAATTAAAAGAAACCTAACCTAACCTAACCTAAATATTGGTGTAAAATGTTAGTGAGTTGTAAAATCCGTGGCTGAGTTAGTAAATTATAGGTGGTGACAAGTAAAAATAATTGTTGATATTTATTTATGGACGGTTGTCGTACGATATCTTTGAAAATTTATTACTATTACCAAAAGTAAGGTGTAATTATTAATATTATTATTAATATTACAAAAGGTCTGGATGTTGTCCTTGTGAAATTTATGTATGTAAACTGCCTCCACGATACAGAAGAAAATCCTAGTAGGGTAACGTTTTAAAAAACAAAAAGAATAGAACAAAAAATATTAATATTAAGCCGTAAAAGTAAATAATTTATTACTTTTACCTTCAATCTTGGTAATTATTAATAAGAATTGGTAATTATTAATAATGTTCAATTAATCACACTTATCGTAACATATACATTGGGATGTAGTAGATTTCTGAGAAAACCCGATTACAGTAGCTTGTGATTATAACAACAATTGAACTTGCTGCTGCAAATTTTGGAGTGCGGAGATAACAAAAGTCTTGAAATTTTCAAAGACTATAGTGAGTGGAGACGATGATGGAGGAGAAGGAACACTAACTTTGTTAAGTTCTTGTTGAAAAGCTGCAAGGCTTGACTGGAACAGTGCTGTCATCTCTTCCATTGACTGTTCGATAGTCTTCATGGTAAAAGAGTGCAGTTAAGTGTCGTAGTTTGTGTGATAGTATACCTTATTCATCCCACACATCATACTTTTGTATATCATTACATAATTACAAAAACAAATGTGGTGATTTAATTATTGCAATTATTAACTAAGTCAAACAACCTTTTTCGTGACATATTATGTTGTTATCTCGCAATGTGCCAACTTAATTTTTAACTTTATAAGACCCCCAAATTTTCCTTGATGAAATTAAGTACGTATTAATCGCTCATAGAAGGAGATGGGGATAAGAATTCTTAAACGCGAAGACAGTTATAATATGGTATATTATATTTATTACGAAGAAGAAGGTTTTATAATATTTAATTCCAATCAAAGTTGATGTAAAATCGTAAATGTAATAATTCACGTTCCATAATTGAGAGAATAACTACTGAAGTTTATACTTATTCACGGAATAATATAATAAAAGTCATCAAGAGATATATTTGGTGTATATCGAGTAAAAATTGTAGCCTTAAAAACCTGTTCAGGCAATGATTTTTTTTACGAATGCCTAAAAGAGGTTTATTACAATTGTGACACTTTAAGGATATAAATTATTGAAGAGTCCTCGAGTGTATCCCATGAGTTCATTAATAATGTGTCTATACCGCTTATGACTCAATACGATATATTTAAAAATTATATTAAACAACTAAGCCTTTATAGTACCTCTGAATAAGGGGAAAATAATCACAGCAGGACTATAACACTACCGTGGGTAAGCTATCAGCTTGTTTAGCATTGTCGACAAACTGTATGCTAAGGTGTTGATTGAAAGAGTGAAGAATTTGGGATATCCAAGCTGGAATTAGAAAGGGAATGTGGTGTACTGATCAACGCAGGTTCTTTCTATACGAATCTTCAAAAATAATCTTTTAGCCAAAACCAGAAATATTTCTGTGCAATTTTAGATTTAACAGAGTGGGCAGGGGTATATATATAATTCATCAAAATTCAGTCATTAAAATTTTTTCATAGGGACCCTAGGGCTTGTGTCAGAATCAATGGGGCATATACAGACTGGTTTTGCATCCGTAAAAAAGTCTGGAATGGAAGTGAATACAAGTAAGATAAAAAAGATGTTTTTTGAAACAGAAGAAAGTAAAACGATATGTAAACGAAGTGTGAATGCAGGACATAGAGTGAATTCGGCTCCTCAATCTATTGTGATAAGTCGAAATGTGTTAAAAGATATACGTATTGTAGGTAATTTAAAATGCTGTGTCAGTTCTATACGTAAAAAACATAGTCTATGGTAGTGAAAGTTGGGTGTGGCAGAAGAAGTAAGAGAGAAAATTAATGATGTATGAATGCGGTCATTAACGATTTACCATTGTCAAATATATTCTAGAAGAATATTAACAGCCGTATAGCGCTGCAAAAAAAAATTAACACCAAAGATCATATACCCTTATCATAACCAAATGCGATAAATTTAGCGTAAGGAAGATGCCATGTTAGATTTTTACTATCCGATAGAAGACCCAAAACATGTTACCAATCGCTACACTTATATATACAAATTATTAACAGGTTGCAAAAACAAAGAGCGATGTTTTTGTTTTAATGCCGATTTTCTCGTTTTATTTTTAGCACGTGGAAGAGTGTATTATGTGATAGTATTAGTGAACTCTAGAAAGAAAGCACCAAAGTATGTGAGCAATACATGTTCTAAGTTTACAGGTGGCCTTACAATGATTCCGCATTCTTACTCTAGTCAACTATCATACAAGCTATTTTGTACCTTAGATAAGATGCTTTAAGTTTATATATTAATTGAAATATTTTAAAAAGCTGCTCTACTTAAACAAATAACAGTTAAGTGACGACCTTGCATGGTCAAGTTTCTGCCGGCCGTTCTTGTGTCAGACTTGTCCTGACATTACCTCTGATAATGTAATGCGAGCGAATAACAAACTCGGACAAAAAACGTCAACTAACTGACGTTATTGAATTTATTTACTTACTTTTTATAAGGCCTTAGAAAAAAAGGCGAATAGGCAACCCTTGTTATTTACACCACGTAAAAACACTCTTTTATCTTCAGATCAGAGTCTTATCAGTATCGCCTGGACTATTGTAGGACTGTATGATAATTTTAGTTTTAGTTATTTTCAATGTCAGCGATTACATTTAACAATGAATATAATAAAATTAAATATAAACAAAACTATATTATTACGTAAAAAAAAAACATAATGTAATAATGGTGATGGGCAATAAGCAATAGACGATAGAATGAACAGTTTTAAAGGAACGCATAAAATGCGTTTTATTTTAGTTGTATTTATTAGGAATTCATTGTTATTAGTTAATAAATTAAGAATTTTTAGGTTACCTAACTTAATAAAAAATTTACACGCTTTCTTATGATTTTTATAATTTCATGTCAGAGTTTTGCGTACTCATTACGCTGGGCAGGTAGAGTCAAGATCTTTGCGCAGATATTGCATATTAAACTCACATAAACTATCATTCCTGCAGAAAGGTAAGCACTATTGCTATTTCATTGTTTAACTATATAACGTACAAAATAAAATTCCTCACAGCCTGTGATTATCTCCTCTAAATAATACGTAAGAAGGCGGTACCTACCCAAATGTTCTCTAAGCAGCAAAAGATTCCTTCCATTTCGTGATATTTTTTATAAATATCACACAAAAAATACACGACGATAATTACGATAAATTTGACTTTTATTTATTCAATGGAATCTATTTGGCGTTTTTGTGAGGTCTGAAATGTCAAAGCAATTAGGTCTCCCGTGGGTCTATCGATCCATGTCGAACTGACCGTATTGGGCTATTTAGGTGGAATAAGTTAGCAAATTCTGGTTATCCCGATTTAGTTAATATTGGCACTATTTTATATTTACAAATTTATGTAAATATGAAATATCAGAAGTGTTTTTGACTTTTTTACCTTTTCGTACATATCATTATTAACTTTGTATTGTATTTACAGATATATTTAAAGATTTTATAATTATTAATTGGCGGAGTAATTCATCAGGCAGAGTGATCCACCCCATATCATCCCGTAGATATCGTGGGAGGCGACAAAGTGTAACTGAAACTGGAATTGGGCAGCAGCAAATTCCTGTTCACAGCTCAAATATGCATGCTTTGAGGCAAACTATGGGCATTCTTAAGTTCAGTAATGAACTTTTGATAGTCTATATTTATGAATTAATAAATGAACTTTAATTTTTTTATAGAATAAGGGTGACAAACGAGCATATAGTCTACCTGATGGTAAGTGAATGCTGTGGCCCATATACATCTACATTTATCCTCGATTAAGACTTTTATCGATTAAAATGTTAATAAGTGATATTATATACAACCATAAAAAATTCGTAGCGGTGTAAAGTTGTTTGTATGGGTATATGTGTAATTAATTTTATTTTAAAACAAACACGATTTTATGATTGTGATGTTGCCGTTTAAATCGCCGACTTTGATAACTTACTACTGATATTTGAAATACGTCAAACAGGTTTCTGCCAATCCTAGTGCTAGAATTGAGTAAATTTATTAAGAAATAATATATGTAAAGTAACCGTTCAAATTGATAGGTAAGTTTCGTTCAAATGTAGGTCAATAATATTTGTACTATAGGAATATTTACATTATAGGAAATAACAACTTGGGAACTGCATTCCGTCGAAATCTAATGTCATTCTGCGTTATTAAGTTAATTTACTACTTTAGATTAGCATTTTAGCAGCATATATTTTTGCAACTTGATGACCTCATGTTACACGTTAGGTCATCCAGTAGCTTTAGTTTTATTTTTGACTTTCGTAACTGCATAAAAATGTCACTGATGAACATTTTTTTCATTTCTGTTTGTTTTAAACACGAAAAGTTCAGTTTCTTTACTTAGTATCTATTAACCAAACTTAGTAATGTTAGCTGTATGCCAATCTCAAGTAGAGCGAACTAAGACCTTGGTTATCCCTGGTTGACCTTTTAAGCGCAGGCGGCATGCCGATAGTGAATGGAGACATATCTTACGTATCGAGTGGTATTTAGCAACGGGTCATCTTAGCTTTAGATCCGTGTAACCTCTGAAGTCAGTTAATGTGTGAACATGCAACTGCGCAAGTGGATAACACATAATATTCAATATTCGAAATTCGTTATAAAGACTAGATATAAATTTTTAGGGTAGTTACGTAAGCACTTTGTAAAAGGACTACAATTTACTTGATTTATATGATTAAATGACATGTGGCATTATAGCACAAGGTCCAGCATAACATTTTTCTTTTATTTGTACAAAATAATATTTTCTTGGCCTTTCTCTACTTTAATTTCTGCAATGTTCTTAAGAAAAGTATGATATATTAATAGATGGCGAACATTTATCCACTTTCTTATAGATAACTTCTTTTAAAATGTTTCGAAATCAGTTTATTACTACTATCTTTATAATATTCGTATGTTTTATTATAGTGTGATCATATCAAATCTATTTTGGTATGTAATATTGATTTACCAAAACACAGAAAATAAAATGTAAGTAAATTAAAATTTCCGACATTAAGAAGGGTTTGTAATACATTTATTTAAAAATATTTTATATTTGAAGGTCGCGGAGGTAGTTTGATTTTTTTAAATAATATTATCAACTTGTTGAATTTTGCTAATCTGTATTTTTTTTGTATCCTCATTATCATCAATACAGTCCTTCACAACTTCGCTGCTGAACAAAGGCCTCACCCAAGAAATGTCACAGCCATTAGCCACCTGCATTCACCGAATACCTGCACGTCTTACCAGATTGTCACTCCATCTAGTGGAGGACCGCCCTACATTTCGCTTACCGGTACGAGAAATACTATACTATAAAAATGCGTCTGGAGACGAATAGATATAAATTTTGATTTACCTAAACACCGTAAAATTTGTAAGTCATTTAAATTTTGCTGTTCGACATTAATAATGGATTGTTATGATACTTGCCTAAACTTTTGTTTGAAAAGATATTTTATATTTAAAGGTCGTAGAGGTTGCTACTCTGTTAGTTTGTATTCTTTTTTTTAATAATATACTCGAATTTATTGAATTATTTTCTTATTTAGTAACTATTCGTGTAATTTATTTTCTTATTTTATTTAATCTCCTAATTGATTGTTATTGATTTTTTTTATATAAAACTGAAGTGACATACGAATTTACAGCCGACCTGATGGTAAGAGGCAATTGCAGTCCATAGACACTTGTAGCCAATTTCAAACAAAGAAAACCACAGATGCATTGTCACCCCCTGAGATATATATGATTATAGAAACTTGATAAACATCACTCTGTCGCACTATTTTAAATATTTCCATCATTAAATATATATTTTTCTTAAGCTATTTGATTTGATACATTTAAATACACAATCGTAAGAAAATCTCTCACCCCATTTCGTCACGTGGGTATCGTAAGGTGCGACCACGGAAAATACCGGAAAAATCCCATGACTTCCGATAGATGGCGCTATAAACATCTCACCAGACGTAAAAAACGTTTGGTACTGCATTCGTATGTCCGCCTACCAAACGACGAGTAATACAAAGCCTCTATATAACGGAAGAGACCCACTAGAAGAATGTGACACAGACAGAAGGACTGAAAACCAACCATATTTTTACTAGGACACAGTATCAATAACATTTCAGAGAAATGCATCATGCCATCTTTTTTTAGAAATAATGAAACTTAAAAATCTTAAAAAAACGATGAACTCAAATTTCATGGCAGTAATTCCAGTGGGGTATTGAATTTACATATAATAACCGACAAAAAGATAAAGCCCATTAAATTTGTATTTAAAATTGACGTTAAATTAGTATATTATATTAAAGAATTTCACAACAAAAACATTCAGTAACTTGCTTTGTTGCCAAGGAATGTGTTTAGACCTAGATCCTTTTACTGGCATTGTTGAATGGGGCAATTCTAATAAGTCGCACTGACCTTTGACAAAGCAAGTCACGAACTAGCATATGCAGTGGATATCTATTAGATGTAATTGAGTTTGTAGTCAGGCAAATAATAACTAACGAGGTATATTTATTTTAAATCAAATATAAAAATATCTTCTTTGTTTTGATTAAATTGTTATTACAGGTTTTAAAGCATTTCGTTGCATGTGTAACACTAACATAGATATATGTTCCTGAAACAGGAGACGAGCAGCAGCATCTTAGTAATAAAAATTCAATAATAAGAATAAGCCACCAACCCTCGGCTGTTTGGTCTCCCCTGTAGAAGGCTTACCTCTAGTTGGGGTTTTGTTTATTTATTTTAGTTATAATAATGATGATGACTTATGTTCCTAACTTTTATGAAATGATTAGTTGTAATTTGATTTCAAGTTGCAACAAATCATTTTATAGAATGCATGCTGTTCGTGGCGCAGTAACTTAATTAATTTAAAAAAATGTTTTATTTTAAGATAATAAAATATACAAAGTAATAGAAAATAACTGTACTGTACTATACTCTACTTCAGACAGAAGAAGGAAAAAATATTGTCATATACAGTGTTATTAAAAATAAATTATAATAGTATAAAAATACCTAAATGAACTAACATCTTCACATTGAAAAAATCTCAATAGAACATTTACCGATACAAAAGTTGAACAAGTGTGTGATTTATGCTAACAGCGAACAGGTGTTTTACTTGTTAACTCTCCATTTCGAAATACTATGTTAGTTAAGGTTATGCTTTATGACTTTGATTCGTATTGCTTTGTAATAAGGTGTACTAACAATTTAGCACATGTAAATTAGTGCTGTCGTATTCTATAGTCCCGCACAATAGAACACAGGTGACACAAGTGGTAATGTTTGCAGTTAGATAAATGAATCAACGTGTTGTGCTCATGATTGATTCTTTATTCTTTAGAATAAGGGGCACATTAACTTTTGGAACCAAATATTAGATTTGTTAGTAAAATTTATTTACATACCAGTATACAGGCTACAGCGTGGTAAGGATATACAAAAATCTTTCAAATTGTGGTTGCCTTAGGCGCATTCTTGAAAATGTCACTATTCAGCATTGGATTAAGAAGGGGTGTTAAAAAGAGAATAAGAATGAAAAGATTAGCAAATTTAAAAATAAGAAGGATATTTGTCTTCTTCTAAAGAATACCAGCGTGAAATGGCAGCATTAAGTTGCTGTGTGGCTAGTATGGCTTATGGTGAGTAAAGGGAACCGGAGACCCTTTTTTATGGCATTCCCTCTTAGCCCTGTGAGGCGACAATATACCAGCATTTTGATTCTTAATCGATGCTAGATGTCAATCGGTCAAAGACCTACTTACCATCAGTTAGACTGTGTGCTCATATTATGTCAACTTTATTTTTATATTAAAAAAAACCAAATAATTTATGTTTTTGACGAATAAATATATGACCACTCTTATTAAGATAAGTTAGATCTTTAATGATTGATATTCATGCGTATCAATAGATAGACAAACACACAAAGTAGTTATTAATAACTATGACATGAAATTGACGTGGATACTATCAATTTAAATAATTGAATTATTAAATTAATTAGGAGCAATTACTTTTACAACTTGACACCAGGGTTGCCACATAAACAAAAGAAGAAGAATCATCTCTGTCTAGGAATTATCGATATAAAAATGCGTAAAACATGGTTGTCAATTATTTATATCGTGACATTAATTATTAACTTTCGTAATAAGTATATTTTAAACATAAAAGAAGCATTAAGTTTTGCGACTATACTTAGTTTCTTTTGTATATGATCATAAAATGTCTTAGTCGTGTTAATTTTACAATCTACTGATTGTAGAGTTAATTGTTGATCAATTTATAATTTGTAGTATTACTGACAATGGTTACGATTCATTCTAAAAGCGATAGAAATATTTAATTAAAAATAATTGAATTGAGATCAATACATATAAATAAAATTGAAGTGTTTGTCGGTATTTTTAATATAACTGGCTTCTACTCGTATTAAGCTCAAGGGGTTGGTTGTATGCTATTAAGATATAAACAACCATTTTTTTTTTAATTTTGTCTCTCTGTTTGGGCTAATCTTCGGAATGGCTCTAAACCGATTGTGATGAAACTTTACGAACAGATAAAGAGCAATGCCAGGAGAGATCTAGGCTATATTTATCCGAAAAACTTGAAGATTATTTTTTTATTAAAAAAAATGACAAAATAAATGGTCCTAAATTTAGTTGTTAATATAACTAAGATAAAATAATATTTCTGCTATTTGAATTCTGAAACTTCTGTGATTGAACTGATTATATATACAGATTTTTAGTAGCATAAAGGTTGATGCTCTTTTTTTTGTAAATATTTTTTATAATTACTAGATGGTTATATCTATGAAATTTTATTTACTAAGATCCGTGCGAAAAATGAAATTGTTTCGTTTAAATAGAACCTTCCTCCCTTTGGCAATTGCCTGCACATAACTCACTACACTAGGTAAAACACACCACCGTCGATAATACGACATGTGTTTCGCCTCTAAACGAGGCATCATCAGGAGAAATAGACTGCAATGGTTAATCCGCTTCACCGCAGAATAACATTACGCATAAAGAATGATGTGATTTGGTTAGCCAATAGCCTGTGAATATCTGCAACGAATTTCAAACAAATAAGCTACTGGTGCACTGTCATCGCTAAGAATGAAGTTGGAATCAACATTTTATTTATACTTTCCATACAAATTACACCGAATTACAACAATAAATGCACAGCCGTCTGGTCGCAGCAAGAGGCAAGAGAGAAATTGCTTGGCTAGGAAAGTACCTAGGCAGAAAAGAAGTCCTAGCACGTAATTAATCATATTCCTATTAACATCATATTCTCATTCAATAATTTTCAACCATTTCTAGAAATTTAACTGTGAATGATGCATTCACATTCACCTGTTCCAAATAACGTTTCTATAACCTTGCGCGTGTTTCATTGCCTGACTTAACTGATTTTGATTGATTCGTGTCAGGAAATGATGCTCCGGCTGCTTTCGAAATCTTTCATTAATATATCAGTGTTGAATCTGTTTCGTCTCGACTTGTTTTAATAAGTATGTAATGATTAATAACAAACAGTTTAACAGAATGTTTTGTATTTGTTATGTAAATTACAATTACATATTTTACTCATATACGATATAAGAATACACATATATCTATCGCCCCGTTTTATGCCATGCTTTAAGAAGTGATTTAGGAAAATGCCGGATATTGTCCGATAGATGGCGGTGTAATCATGTATTTATATTTAAAAAACGTTACTCTCGCTCTGAATTTTCTCTGTATCATGATGGTATTTAACATACATAAATTGCACATGAATATACATAGAGGACCCGAAACAATTATTTGTAAGTAACACAAACACTTGTTTAGGGCAGTAACCAAAAGCTTAACCACTGCGCTATCAAGCCGAATATACACAGATAGGCGACAGTAAGATGCTAGACACTGGTACAACTTCTCTCTATTACAGGATGAAATTAATCTTTTTCAGCAGTCTGCTGCTGCTATTCGCATAACGAGTTAGTGTTTTTTAAAATTCTTTGAGATGCTTTGTATTTAGTATATTTTAAACTTTTATTAGAATGAAACTAGTTTTTTTTAGATTTTTAAGGCAACTAACCAATTTCTTTTATATTCACCACGTCTCGAGTACTTTGCAGCACCCATGGTTACGGGAATGAGGTGTTCGACGTCCCTGTGTTAAAGTTAAGCGTTGTTACCTTCAGTTTAAAATAGGTAGTTACCTACAGGCACATATAGGTAACCGTTTGTGCCTGTAGGTAACTACCTGTCTGCCTGTAGGTAACTGCAGTGCCCCGCTCTACAGGTAATTTGTAGATCGGGCAGAACCACTCTCGCACAGAATACCTCTGTAAAATAGCAGTTTAATGGTGCTATGTTTCATGTGGTGAGTGTAACGATCTGTAGACCCTTTTCACTGGAAACGGGACATTCCATTTTATACCTCAGGGGTGACAACGCATCTGTATTTTGATTATTTATCAAGGATAAATGTAGATGTCTATGGGCCACAGCATCCACATACCATCAGGTGGACTGTTTACTAATTTTTCACCCTTATTCTATAAAAAATCGTAAAAACTAGTTTTACTGTTTTGGTTAGAACTATGATCCTAAATAATGAATGGTACGTGGTAATGCGGACTGCATTGAATAATAAATCGCAAAAAGTTTTGGAAAAGCCGTTTATAATTTTATGTCACAAAAAACTAAGTATCATTTCATCTCTCATTATTAAGATTATTAAAAAAAATATTTGTGACCTTGAATTCTGGCTCTTTCGTCCAAATGTCCTAAAAATGAAAAGGACACGGATACGGATTTTTTCTTTGATACTCAAAATCACGTGATTCAATACAATACCAGTTTTGGAGTTATTCCTTATTTATTATTATTGCCAATGTTGCTATAATTAAAAATCAGTTTATAGATTTTATAGTGAACAAATATTGTTCTGAACATAAAAATTATATAAAAAACACGTATGAGGCTAATTTGGACTAATAAGAGCTAGTAAATCAATGTTAATGGCCTTTTCGGTTGACTGTTATTAAGTCTTAAGACACGTGAGTTCATAAGTTTTTCAAGCGGTTGTATTATGTTATATGAGAATCATCATGTATACATTTAACGCACATATTATAAACGTGAGGGAAAGTAAAGGTTTACGCAAACGCAAAAGTTCTACTTCCGTCCGTACAATATTATCTGTATATAATTTTCTACTACAAGAATATTACTGGATAAAAATTTAAAACCAAACACATTTGCGTTTACTCTATGTGAATTATAAACAAGCAAAAAGAAATAAATGTATATTTAATACATATAAAAGCCCATTTATAAGAAAAGAATATGATTCTTCAATACATAACACTTAATAGTAGAATTCAATTTTTATTTGTCACTGTTTCGGAAAATACCTTTGTTCTCGGAAGAACCAGGAAGAAACACAGCGGAATTTTTACGCATTACACAATTATATGACTTATTATAAATATAAACAGCTTGGTTGCAGCTTAGTAGCGATCACCCTACTCACACGGGTTATTTTCATTCACATAGAAATGTATAATACTAAATTTAAGAATTTGAGTATCTTTCAATCTATTAAACCGGGCATTTCACTGCGAAAGTCATTAAAAAGAAGATGTTGCAAATTAATCAGCTAAAATAAAAACGAGAATCTTAGCATAATATAATTTTCACATCTTTAGCAAAGCCTCTTGTCCCCATCAGCCAATAAACATCCCACAACTGGTCGTTCTAAGTCTAAATTAACAACACAAATGCCTTATCTTTTTTGCATTTATGCAGGTATATCTAGTAAATAATACTGCATACTCTGTTTTTCTTGGCACTGTACTACGATTCCGCCTATATCGTACAAAAAACGAGAATTCAAATGAAGTATCGACTCGATCATATTGCACTTTGTTTAAGATATGCAATAAATGTAAGGCAAAAAGAACCTAATGTTAAATAGTGCAAGAATTGAATTATCTAGAACAAGATGCAAGGAATTGCAAAGCTGCAGGACCAGACAGGTGAGTAAAATAGAAAGTTGTTCGCTTCCTGCTCACCCGCTTGCCTCGACGTCTCCAGGTCAGAAATAACTGCGTTCGTTTAGATTTCGATACAAGGTTTTTTCTATTTTAAATTAATAACTATTAGTTAATATTGTTACCATCTTTATATAACACTTAGGTTGCGAATTAAAAAAAATCAAAACAAAATCAAAAGCCAGCGGCAGCATAATACTGCAGTGTTGTGTACTGGAGTAACGCGTCTTCATTTTGATTCCTAGTCGAGAGTAGATGTAGGTATCTGTGGACACTATCCACGTGTGCGTTTATTTGTCATCTAATATATAAAAATTATTGTTTGTTGTTCGTATTTCATACGCTGCTATACCGTTCATCAGATTGCAGTAAAACTTTGTCAACTTATTGCGTGCTCTTGCGCGAAGGTTATAGTACAATTAAATTACAGTAGGTGGTGCGAGTGTCGTACCGACATATTTATTTGAAAGTCATAATATGTCATTCAATTTCATTGAATGTATTATCATTCCTAATTAAACAATATAACCCTTCCAAATTTAAAACGATATATCAACAAATATTTTTTCTGCGACAGCAACGCGCCGGGTACCAGTTGGTACTACTATAAGAAAAACTCTCATATCATGGGACTTATATCATAATTCTTTAAAACATCGTACTTATTCATTAACTTGTTACGTTATAATGTTGTTTAATTAACAAATTTTCAAATATGAATAAATTCAGTCGTAAACAAATGATCCAAAAGCGATTGCTCGTGAAGTAATTGTTCATTCATCGGCATCATGATCAAGTTATAAACAGTACACTGCTAGGAGAATAGGATCGGTAATGGAATTGACATTCACGATATCAGACGTCTTACCAACTGGTCCGACGTCTGCTGTTGGTCATGAGATTTCAGTAGCATATTTAATTCGCTGTTTATAATTAACCATAATATCTGATCTCAAGAAGCCAACACATGGAAATAATATTCAAGTAAGAAGTTATGTTATTCTAAAGTTCGTGTATAAATGTATTAAAAGCTAAATACAGATATTGCGCAAAACCTTTGTTCTTACGAACGTAATACCCCGGTGCCGTTGTAGACGTTGCGTAACGTTAAGTAACAAGAAGATGTGCCCAAAGGTGAAACAAGGGAAGGTCATACTTTAGAACATAATCTTAGAATCTTTATTTTAAAACTAAAGACGAGATAATTATGTCTGTATCTATCATACGTGGTAGAGCCATGCTGCAGCTATATTAACTGTAGCACGAATGGGTAAGGGCCATGCTTTCACAGAATACCAGCATAAAATAGTAGCTTAATGCTGCTGGGTTTCGTATGATCAATGAGAATCGGAGACCCTTTTTACTGGAAACGAGGCATTCCATCTTAGACCTCAGTGGTGACTACGCATCTGCATTTTGATTCTTTATCGAGGATAAAAGAGGAAAAAATACACTTACCACTTCTCCTATATCCTATCTTATACCACATCAGGTGGACTGTGTGCTCATTTGTCACACTTATTTTATAAAAATTTCAAATCTATTAACACAAAATTTATATTATGTAAAACATACGTCATCGGTAACAACATATTTATCACATTATTTATTTCTGATGCAAGTGAATTTTCATATGAAAGCAAGAGTTGAAACATTAAATTAACGACTTTCACTTACCGTACACTAAAAGGTGAAACTGAAATGATCGGAGACGCAGCGACCAAATTTGCAACGTACGACAGTGGCTTCACGTCACAAAAATGTAATAAATTTAAAATTTAATTATGAATTTCGGCTGAGATAATTTAGCCGAAGGGTATGAAGTGTCATCGTAGCTATCCTATAAAAAATCCACTATTGAACATAGGCCTCCCCATAGATTGCATAGATTGCGTTTAGCAGGCGGGTTGGAAACCGTTGTTTTTTATTTTATAGTTATTATTGTTATTAGGAAGACGATGCTGCCTATCTCCTGGTTTGTTTCCCTCTGTCGGCTCTTAGGACTCTTACAGGAGCATATGGCGTAGTGGATATTCTTACACCGCCAATACATGGTCCAATAATAATTCCATTAAATAAATTACTTTAAACATAAATTAAGAAGTAAAATTAATTGTTACCGTAAACTGAGAATGAAATTGTGAACATATTTTGCCTTAATGCCTAGAATGGGTAACTGAAGGTCAGCAAGTGGTTCGAAGTTTGCGTGGTTGTTTAAAAATAAATAAAACAAAAAACCACATTTAAAATATCGAGAAAATATTTTTTGGTTTCTTTAAAACTGTTTATGAAAAATGTATGGCAGCATGTACTTTATTTTCAATTTAACAAGTGCCAAAGTAGATGTTATTCTTAAATAATTTTTAAAATATAATTTTTGCACTCATTGCACACATTGCACGTATTTTAATTATTAAAAAGAATAATTTTATAATAAAAGGCATAAATAGGCATAAATCCTTGACAGAAACGTAGTTTTTGTTCACGGACAATAAAGCCTTACAAATTAGGTTTTAAATAAAAACTGACGAAGACAGAATTCCATCAACACCTTCAAGATGGATAAGTGAATGAATACGCAAATCATTTTATGGGAGATATAGGCATGTGGCAAATCAGTAAAAAGAATAAAACGGAACTTGTATTCAGACATATTTAAGTTTCCTTTTTTAAAAACGTCGGATTGGTTGTTGATGAATTCTAGCCAAACGAAGAAAATTACAAATAAGTTGTGTTTTAATTAAAACAGTTGGAGATAATAAAAAAAAAACTGTTTTTTTTTCGAATCGAATTTTGCGAGGAATTGAAAATAATATTATAGTTTAAAAAACTTAAACAGTACGTACTAATAAAAACGTGTTAAAATGGGTAACAAAACAGCAGATGGATAAAATAAAGACCAAGGTCATCTGTTAAAAATACAATTTAATTTGTCCAAAGGTGAAATGTCATTCAACGCAAGCGAATTTTTAAATAAAGGTAGTATTCGTAAACCGGATGTGGGGCGGCGTTTCGAACGTCTACTTTTACAAGGACACGTCGTACACCTTCTGTTCCCACATTATTATAGTCATCAGAAGTGGGTCTGATGTCTTTAAAACTTAAAACGCACGTAGAGTATTTTAGGCAAAGAATACAATTATTGCATACATTAGTTATACGTGAATGCTTACACATAGAAAATTACAATTAAATTAGTTATAATCATGACTTCAAGAAGGATTGAATAGCCAAAAGCAATTACGTAATTAGGATCCCATTACGTATTTTACGCTCCATCAATGTCATCGCCTTTTCAGTGACATTTTGCTTAATTATAGTCCGTCCGTTAATCTGAATAGAACATCACTTCTATCTAATGTTTATTACAGCCTTACACGTCATTAGACTCCGCGACCTTTTCTAACATGCAATTACATTATATGCAACTACATAAATACCAAAAGAGCATGGTACTCTTAAAAGAGTGACAACTGTACTCTTTCGTAAGTAAGCTCAAGCACACAGATATTACGTAATTTCAATTCTGTTGTTAAAATGTCAAATATTGACCTGCGACACGATGACGTTTCTATTTGTATTGACATTTTAACCAATTAAGATTGAAAATATAATTTGTGTCTTACTTACGATAGTTTTAAAGATTTAGATTGCGTGATGCTAAGGACAAAATTCCTTTTTTTATCTGAGATATATTTTGGAGCAGAAAAGTTCGCTTTATTGCGCAGCCTCAATTGTGTTGACGGGTTTCATACATGTGTGTGTATTAAAAACATATATTTCGAGTACATACTCGAAATAAATGTTTTTAATTTCTTAGACATGCTTGCAGGTTTCACGGTGTTTTCCTTCACTGCCGACTGCATGGTAAATTAGCACTTACAATTGTAATTAACCAGTTCACTGGTGCTGGCGGGGATCTTACTCGGGTTACTCGCGTGCAATGAAATTTAAGGGGAGTCCTTGAGGTTTAAACTTACATTAAACCAATTGAATGAAACTAATTGTACGGATTTTATCGCATTTAATTATATCTGATATTTATTTTTCAACGTTTCGGTGATTTACAGCACCAAGGGTCACAAGGGAACCAAACCAAGTTAAAATCTTTATGTACAGTACTTGTTAGTATTACCACTGCTTTGCAGCAAGTTTCATGATGCTCCTGCCATGTGATGTCATCGCGTGCTATCCTTGACAAAATGTAAAGAATTTGCGAATGAATTTATAATTTTGCTCTTACATACATCTAACTAAACATGTAATAAATATGTTAAGGTTATTAATATATTTAAAGGTTAATGTTTGTAGAATATTTTCATAATTATTTGTAGTAAATAATATTTGCAGTCTTTATAAGTTTTAGCATACTCATGAAGTTTTATACCGATGCTAATAATACAAAGTTACAATAAAGCTAGTTTGAAAAGCGTAGTAAGGAAAGGAATTAATAAATATTACAGTAGTATGTACGCTTTACGTAATATTTTCGGATCAGCTTCGTCAAAGATGTGAAACGTCGGGCAAATAAATAAAATTACATATAAAGGACTGAATAGTCGCGTTGTTAGTTATGCTGTTTTCGAGTTTTCTTATTCTAGATATGTTGAGGCAAAAATTATAATGAACATCAATTTCATACATTTCTTATAATTTGTGTTTAATGTGCATTGTGCACTAAATCGTATTTATAGTTCAGAAATGGATCTATTTCACTGCAATTAGAAATTTTATTTGATTTTTACTTATATTGGGATAACAGAATATTTCAAGAACATAAAATAAAATGATAGATTCTTTGCTCACTATGTTCATCCTCTGAAATGTTTCTTACTATGAAGTGTACCTTACTCTTTCTGTAGTTTAATATAATATTGAATGAGATATTTACTTGTGCCTATAGTAAACAATCTTACTTTTAATACATTCACGTACAAATCTCGCGCGGAAACGTGATTTGAGTGCAATTACACTGTCAACAATTATCGTAGCCTAGAGGAAAGTAAGCAGATAAAGTATCTTGTAAGTAATAACACCGTTTATGGGCTACTTTATAGCTTTTACAGGCAAATTTACAAGAAAAAACCTAAACTTTTTCTAGTTAGTGATCTTTGTAGTGGTTATTATATGCGTTAAATTTGCTTATTTTTACTATCCTTGTAGTAAGATCTTTTAAGACGACCTCTAAATATGTTATATCTATATACCAATATTAAGGGTTGACAAACGAGCATAACATAGTCCAACTGATGGTGAGTGGATGGTAGTGATATTTCATTGGTGAGTGTCGAGACGAAGACTCAAACGCTGACATAAATCTTTCATCATCATCATCATCATTACAGCCCTTCACAAGTCCACTGTAGAACATAGGCCTCCCACAAGGAACGCCACAAAGCACGGTCCCGAGCCACCTGCATCCATTGGGTCAGTATTTAGTTAATATTTTTATGTTAACTGAAATAACTGCAATGTTTATGATCATATATTTCAATGTCGATTATTGAAATAAGTAAAATTCAGAAAAGTGTTTGTGAACGATTGTGAGATGAAAATTTCAAGGCAGCGCAACATATCTGAATAGGTAAACGTCAGATAAAAAAACTGGTAAACTTTTGTCGCAAACTGCGTCGGACAGGTGAAGGCGTTGCAACACCCGGTGTCGGCTAACCACTTGCAACATTCGGTGCGTGAACAAAGTAGCCAGCGCCGATCGCGTATTAAGGACACGGTTGTATAATTTTGCGTCTTATGTCGGAGACGTCAAAATTTTTAATTTTTTTATTATTAATTTGTTTTTATATCATACATTATTCTATTTTTAATATTGTTTAGGTTTAACATAAGATATTTCTGGTAATAGTTTAAACTCATATATAAGTTTTTATCAATTATTGTGTTTATATATAAACACAATCTAAACACAATAATTGATAAAAACCTTGTGCTTTATAAAAAAGGTCAGTTGATTTATAAAGTAAGTTTAGTAATATTTTTCATATATAAAATAACTTGTTCAAAAGATGTTGCAAAATTGAGATTGAGAGAAAAATTTACTTTTATGGTTAAAAACGGGACGTTTTATTCAATAACCTTGATCTACATTGTTTAGGCACCAACTATCTAGTTTGCTTATATAAAATCTATTTCAAAGCCTTGATATTAAGCTAGAAATAAGTTCAAAGAGGAATCGTGACTATTTTTACGTGGATCTTGATATATTTATGACGTTCTAGTAAGAAACAATTTTGATTACTTTTCAAATGTTATGTTTCAGTTCACGTCATAGACTTTTATTTTTTTTATTTTGACTTTATTTGCACAAGATAGTGTACAATAAAGTAAGCTAAATGCTATAAGGCATTCTCTCCCAGTTCTCTAGGTCAAACAGAAAATATACATAAGGTACAAAGTTCAAAAGTTACAGAAATAATGTTGATAAAATAGAAAACCACTTAAAAAGAAATCAGGGAATTTAATATATTAAATTTTATAAATCCACAAAATAAACACATATTACGAAATATGGTTAGATATATAAATAAATATATTATCAGATTTCTGTTATAGAAAGTAACTATTCATATAAATCACCCACAGCTCTTACTAGAGAGTAATAGTGTTCTGTGACCCACAGCTTGCCACGGGCCTTCTCTAAACTCTGAAAGTTTATGCAGCGAGAAAGGTATCACCGCTCTGTCTCAATCGGAATCGAATTGAATCGGCAAACTTCAGATGTAATCGAAATGCTTTCGTTAAATGAGTATTTTCTTACTGTTTTATTTATTAATGATAGTAACAATCCTTGGCATTTTAAAGTATGTAATATAATGATGATTTGTTTTAAGCATGGTTAAGTATTTTATTTTGAATAGTACGAAATAGTTTCGTACGTGGTAGAGCCACGCTGCAGCTATATTATGGTTGTAGCACGAATGGGTCGGCTTGACCGGAGAAGGACCACGCTCTCACAGAATACTAGCGTAAAATAGCAGCTTAATGCTGCTGTCTTTCATATGGTGAATGTAGAGAAGCGGAGACCCTTTTACTGGAAATGAGGCATTCCATCTTATTCCTCAGGAGTTACAACGCATCTGCATTTTGATTCTTAATCGAGGATAATTGTAGATGTCTATGGAGCACAGCATCCACTTTCCATAATGTGGACTGTGTGCTCGTTTGTCACCCTTATTCTATATAAAAAAAGTTTATATCTGCCCAGAAGTCCACTTGATTAGTAACTACCACCTAATTATCTAAAGATGAAACAGAAAACGCGAAGTCGGAAGTGATTATTTAAAATTGCTGAATAACGAATAAGTGCAGGTTATATCTGCCCATTCCTTTCACAAAGACAAGCGTAAAGTACAAAAATAAAACACGGTAATAAAGGCAAGTATTTCAAAGTAACTCCGCGATCGCATTATAAATGAAGCTTTCTGATTTGAAAAGATTACATGTGAAAATTAATTTTAAATGAAGGTGATTTGGGCCGGATTCAATCTCGCTAAAGCCGTTCCTCCGACAGGTATTGTCACTTAGGATCAACGCCCCCAATGATTTATGACAGAGATTTTTTCTTATGTTTTGAAATGCGAAAGTATTGATAATCCGTAATGATAACTTGTACAGACTTCTTTAACCTCTTTTATATCATAATAAGTTGTATTGTAAAACAGTAAAGAGACTGTATTATAATACATTTGAATTGTAAGTAAGCTTTACTTTTATCACGTAGCTTGTAACAATTTTGATTACGATTTCGTAATAGAAATGAGTGAATGTTGCAAATCTATATACGAGGTAATATTCAAGAGAAAGCAACGTCTGTAATTGATAAAATTCACATGTAAGATTGGACATTGAAATGTTAAATTTGAAAAAGTGATAGATGTTTTTTTTTAAATTTAAGCTATAATTAATATACTCCATAAATCAAAAATAATTTGACATTGTTTCAACGCAGAGGTCAAACATTTAACTGTCTTGATCAGATGCTTTCCGGACAATTTGCAGTGCTGTAACACGACCATTGTTGTACATCGGTCACGACCGAGATCAATAGGTCAACTCTTTTTAATGCTCTAGCAGTCAACTACAAAAATCACAAATAGAATCACTATTTTGCGCATTGTTTGTTTCACGTTGCTAATTAATAGTTAAGTTGTGTTATTGTTTTAAACTATACAGTTATTTAATATAAACCTATTCAATAATTGAGAATCCTATTCAACATAGTAATATTTATATATAAATTAAAATTAATAACATATATTTTTTCATTGGGTTGGCATGCATATTTAAAAATACATTAAAATATACAATTAACTATAATAAGATAAATTGAATATATATTATACTAATTTATTTACAAAGCGTAATATTTACATAAAGTTATCTTTGTTAATAAATATTCGAACAAAAACTAATTTCAATTAAACGGTGAAATTATGGAGCTTCTACCTATATATTGAGTTTTACAAGAAGTTATATAGTATAGTCCATAATTAGGGATAAAATGTTGTATTCGACCCATCGGCTGAAACGCATTCGCTGATTATCACTCAATCCGCTAGTTAAACTTAAAAAGGCTAGGCTGTCAATTGAACGGCTCATTAAGCTAGTTGGCTCCATATATACGACGTTACACTGGTAGGATGTATATAGTTTTGCCTGATAGCGGTAATTTGTTTTTGGGTGAAGTCCAATACTAACCTATAGCGTGGTTTTATATCATTAGTCCTTTCAATAATAAGGGAGGAGTCAAATTGCTGTTCTCCATCACAAATTGGTGGGATTTGGGTTTTGTAAATTAGGATAGATTTCTTTCATTAGTCGATCGCCTAAGTCTCGTCTGTTTCGTAGGTGAAACCCGCATTTAGTGCAGATGAAGATTGCATTTTGAGAATAAGGTTACCTCGAGCATAGCTGAAAGAATACTGATGAAAATTGGTAAAGAAGTCGATTAATGAATTTTTGCATTGTCGTGGAATGGGATATAGGACCATTTTTATTACTAAAGATTAATTTTCGTCCAATAAAACACCCACTAGATGGAGTGACGACCTGGTAAGAGATGTAGAAGTTAATGGAAGCAGGTGGCTCAGAGGCGTGCTTTTTGGCGTTCCTTGGGGGAGGCCTATGTTCTATGAAGCCTGGTGAAGCGTTATATAGATTTCTAAAGCCTTGAGTCTAAATATGTGCCATAATAACTGTGACAATTTATTTGCAATTACATGTTGTTACGTGTATCACATATATTATTATGTTGCAATGGAAATTCATAACGGCGCGGCGTATAATACAGATATTGCGTGCCTTACAGGATACCCACTCTAAATTCGTTTCAGTTCTATATAAAGACAACTAAAGGTATCTTAGAAATATATGATTCATATTCACCTTTCCATAAAAAATTGGACCTTAATTAATTGCGACTATTAAAGTAAGTTTTCTACTTGTGCATTTTAATCGTTGTAGATTTTTGTCTATTTTTTATTTTATCTTTTTAAAACGGTTTTCTCCTGTATCGTGGGAGAAATTTACATACATAAATTTCTTAACGACAAACATCTAGACCCGAGAAAATTATTTGTAGGCCATACAAATACTTGTTATGTGCGGGATCCGAACCCGCAGCCCTCAGCGCTGCAACCGTCATAGATTTCAGATTGGTCAGTCTAATCCGAAGACGGGAGATTCCTTGTAGCTTTAAATTAGCTGATGTTGGCCATGTTTAGAATTGATTATTGAAATCATGCAAATGCTATAGAAATTTCGTAAAAAAATCTAATCACTACCAACAGAATTCATTGCTGCTTCATTTCGTACAACTTAATAAACAATAAGTAAAAAAATTCAATGGATATCAAGCAAAAAATTTTATCTAGGTTGTCGAAGTTAAATATAACGTTGAGCGGGTCAGTTGATCTATGCATCAGATTCCCACGTGCCTAATAAAGTATGAGTAGTCGGAAACTATTACAAAAACCCCACAGTAGACAAAGGAAACGAAAAGGTAAGTTGCAACGTATAACCATGGGACATTAGTGTTGATTGAATTAAGGTAGAAGTAAGAAATTAACCGTTTACGTTACTAGCTGCTAATGACTTGAAAATAGTAGCAAGCTATTAAAATGTTAGTTTTAATGCAAAATTATGAAATTATACAAATTTTGTAAGCGTTCGCGTCTTCGAGTTTTACGATTGTGAAGCGAGGCTAAACCTTTCTCGAAAATTTATGCATACATAACATTTTAAATTTTATTAACAATGTAACCAAAATATTATTTAGAACGTTTACGGAAAGCGAAACTTAAAAAAAAAGTCATGACGTAATAAATCTGCGTTTGCAACTTGTATAATTGTGGTTTTAATTTTCAATTTAATATTTTAAAGAAAAATATTCTTACCAGTTTTGTTTTATTTATAATTGTCATCTATCATCAATGTTAATTAACGGAATTGTCTGTGATAACAACATGACATAACAGCAAAATGGTTTCTCTTATACTGTGTAATTTGTTGTATCTATTATTACGGTATCGGTGTGAACTCAAGCGTGAACATTGCTAACAGCGGCTCGGCGACCTCGTGATTGATGTGTAGAAAGTTTCGAACTGATTGAGCGTTATACACGGCTATTACTACTTTACTAGCTTGTTATTATTTCGATTTGTTCTATTCAGTGGTTACAGGGTGACAGGTCTTCGTTTGAGATCTTAAGTGAGAATCTTCTTTTTGTATACCACCGCAACCGACAACCGAGCATGTGGCTCACCTGATACCAGGAATGCCAGGGAATTCCCTTGATGCAGTTGCGTTACCGGCGTTTTAAAAAAGAGTAGGCTCTTTCCTTTATTCTTATTTTTTTGAAGATATTTACTTCGTAAACAACGATAAACGAATAACACGGTAGGTTATTGCGTCATGCCTATCCGAACGGCGTTATTTGAACAGCTATAAATGTTTTCTCGGTTTTAGAGACTGACAGAATACTCGTCAGTATAACTTTCGTCCCTTTGGAGAAAAGCTCAACCCTAGTGTGGGATGCTATGTACGTAGACACGGGCGGCAGCAAAGACGACTGAATTTAGAAAATGGCGCAAAATGTGAGTCTTTGAGAGGCTATAGATATTATCTGTCCGTGGGGTCTAAGAGGAGGAAAATTTCCAAAGGAACTGTATCCGCTACTTGTTGTCGCTGCTGGTGATAAGAGGGTTCTTTTCTCGATGCCATCCAGCGAGGAAACGTAGCTAGTGTTCTTGGCACGATACCGCAGAGAGTAGTATTGTATGATAATTTTAGTTTTAGTTTCTTTATTTTTATATTATTTATTGGATATTATTATGTTAACTTACACTTCAAAGATATAAATCTTAGAACTTGCAGTAAAATTAACTTCACCTGAAATGATAATTAATAATAGTTTTTTTTTTGTAGTTTGCGATGTTATGGCGGCGTAAGAAAACCCATCAGCCCATATTTCATTTTCATTTCTTCTCATGCTGCGCGTGTCGTTTAAAGGAAATGCCAGAAAGATCACGAGAATATCGATCTATGGCGTTACGACCATTTCGTTAAATCAGGACGTAGTTGCAAAATAACGGAGACGGGGAGTAACGTCAAAGGTGTGAGACGTGTCCGGTACTGTGACAGTCAATCCACCTGCTGAAAGTTTAGTCATGACCGCCGCTGAACGAAGCAATTACGGCAACCCCTTCCTACAACAGAAGAGGCCCATGTCCAGCAGTATTTTTCGGGTTGATGATTTTCATAAAAATAAATTATATTTACTTAAATTTAGATCATTAACTTAAAGTATTATGACCTAATTAAAAAAACTGTGGGGATTAACGTGTCATCTTTTTCCTAAATGCTGACTTCATCTGCACGCAGTGCTGTTTGATGAACAAGAGTCTGACTGAGTGGCGGCGGAAGAATATGCTGAACCCAAGTTTCACGCTTGAACAGCTTGGTATCTTTAAAAAAAAAGGCTGTAGTATGTTATAATAACTTACCTTATAAAGCTTGTCTTTCTGATACCACACGTCCTCTTCTTCCTCCACTTGAGTGGCGAAAGCTTGTGTGAGATCATCGCGGGAACGCGACAGTATGCGACGTCGTGACACCATCTCGCCACCCGTCGCCGCGTCAAACGGCCCTAGGCTGCAACAAAATGAATCATCTATATTATTTTATATTAATATTAGCGACCCGCCACTGTGTGAGATCTATTAATGTGATGTCATTTAGATTTTTTTAAATAATCATCAATAATCACCAAAGACAATTTATTTAAAAAAAAATTCACAAAAAATCTCCCAGTTTTTCGAATGACATATAGTTTGGGCATATGAGTAAAGAAGCCGTAACGTTTGGGTCACTCCTGGCGTTGCTCTCTACCTGTTCGTGAGGTTTCGTCACAGTCGATACAACCATTTCGAAGATTAGCCCAGACATACAGAAAGACAAAACTTTTAAAAATGGTTATTCACGTCTTAATGGCATGCGAATAACTCCCTTAGTCAGACACTTCAATTTTGTTTATGTGTAAAGATTCACTGACATTTAAAAAGTTAATTAGAAAACTAATATTGTAGATCGTTTATAATCAGAATGGAAATTTAATTCCGCGTTGTAATCTTAAAATATTAACCTTTAAGAAGAAGATTTATTATTAAAAACATTTTGGGCAATCTATTAATTTTTATTGTAATTTCATAACGTCACGCCTGAAATCCTCGAGGAGGTGCTCAGACTCTAAAGATCAACTAGCTACTCGCACCAGGTTTGGCCACAAAATATGTGTTTAGATAAAATATAGTGATTTGGCCACAAAATATGTGATTAGATAAAATATAGTGAAAGAAGTGATAGGCGACTAGGCCATCGCTTACACAATCATAACACCATTATCCCATTATTCGCCTTCTACGACTTGCTAGGCAAGTAACACAGTTGGCACATTCTTTTTTGTTATAGGTACGTCCCCACATAAACATGGGACTTATAGGTTCCAGACCAACATTTATTAAAATTCTAAAACTCTTAAAAGTCATAAAATTATAGGTAATCATATGTATTAACAACATATGGAACGTAGTCGCTTCATGTATGTAAGTTTTAGCACAAAAGAGTTCGTTTAATGTAAAAAGGCGTATATTTTAATTTTTAAGCATGTTTGGCTACTTGGCAACTTTTCACTTATATAGGCTTATTTGTTTATATAAAAATAATTATATAGGGTACTTCTTAATCGAAAATACGCCTTTTTTATTAAAAGCAAAGTATCAAAAGGCACCATTGGCACAGACTAATAATTTTCAATTTTTAGCTTAGTAAATACATTTACGTAAATACATTAAAAAAATGATACTGTTGCAATTATTGACAAACTTTCTACTGCAAATTAAGCTTATAGATAGCATTATTATGATGTGGAGGAATGGAACAATAGTGTTTGAGAAAGCGATTACTATTGTATTATATTTGTAAATGTTATTTCGTTTGTGTATCGTTAAACCTTTCAACTCATTCTTTGTAATTTATGTGTCTCATTCATTATTGGACTTTTAAAAAAGAAATGATGATGGTAACTAGTTTAATGATGACAGTTATCTAGCAGTGGATTTAAGCTTAGCTTGCTAACGCTGAGCCTAAAGCCGCGGAATCTGAGGGGAGACAAAATTTCTCATGTTATTCGTATTTCTTTCTAGAGAACAAATTTAATAATATAGTTTCATTTTATGATTCTAAGATATTTTACGATTTTAATCATTAATAACTTCCTGCTTTTACAAAACAATGTCGGGCTAAACCTAGGACGACTGATGACCATAAAATTCGAAGTCTAAATGGAATCAACATTTTTGACAAAACCACAGATTATTGCTTTTTATTAATTTATTTTGGCTTTGTTCGTGGGCACTGTAGTCTAATTTTTTTTTTCTTGTTCAAGCAAAGAAGGCCACAAATTTGTTGTTACCTCTGAGTACTAAGATAATATACCTTAAAAGTGTGGGCGCTCAGTTAGTTAGCTGCAGAAACATTATGGGGTCCTACTATATAGGACAACACTCTTCAAAGTATGCGTTACTGGTACCATGAAATATTTATTCGTGTTGGTTTCCTTACGAGATTTTTTTTATAGGATACGGGTGACAAACGGGCCACAGTCCACCTGATAGTAAGTGGTTGCTGTGGCTCATAGACATCTACATCTATCTTCGTTTGCGAATCAAAATGTAGATGCGTTGTCAGCTGTGAGGACTAAGATGGAATGGCTCTTTTGCAGTAAAAAGGGTCACCGGTTCTCTACACTCCCTGTACGAAACACAGCTGCATTAAGCTGCTATTTTACGCTAGTATTCTATGAGAGCGTGGTCCTTCCACTGTCGAGCCGACCCATTCGTGCTACAACTATACAATTAATATAGCTGCAGTATGGCTCTACCACGTTTAAAACGTTTAACATTTTTTGTACATAGCCGACCAATGCAATTAACAAAGTCAATGGCGCGGACACTGTATGCTTGAGTACGGTGATATTATTAGGAGGATATCCGGGCGGCGTTTAGTTTTTACAAACGTATTCTATAACCGTGTAGCGCGGTGTTAGAATATCGTTCCCCAAATCATCCTGTTCTCTGTTATTCCCTGGACATTAGAGCAATTTTTTTCCCGGTACAATCTGTATAATCTGCCCCCGCCATGTTATTATTTTTTTTTCCGTCAATCAATTATTTTGAAAATTAGAAACCTAAAAATACTCAAACTCTCCAATTATACCGATGCCCTATCAAACAAATTTAACGAATATAAAAATAAAAGAAAATCAAACATATTTAGCCACGGAAGAGTCGGGAAGGGACGCCCTAGACGAAGGTTTATCGACCAAATTGGCGATATATTGAAAATGGGCCAGATTAGGAGTACCCTTAACCGACGAACATATATGCGTAGATGATATGATATGATGGATGTAAAGGAGGCGAGAGAGGTGTGTCAGGATCGTGCCAAATGGAAGTGCGTAGTCTCTGCCTACCCCTCTGGGTGACAGACGTGAGTGTTTATGTATTTAGTCACAATCCTTGTTATACTGCTCTTGAAGAAAAAATTGAAGTCGATAAAGTTTTGAAAGAGGAATCAAAAATTACGGGAATAATCAGTCCGAGTTTCAGTTGTCTCCTTTGTTTCCTTTTGATCGCCTTTTGTAGTTCGGGTCCAGCGCGACAGCAATAAATCGTTAAAAACCCATTCTTCATTTTTCTTGTCACCCAGATATTCTTTAAAAACGTGCTCCTATCCCCTTAATATTAAGCTACCTATAATTGCCTTATAATCACTTGTCAAAAGAAGAAATGAAGAAATATTTTTCTAACATATGTAACCTCCTTTGTATAACATACGAGTGGGTTGCGTCTTTTATATCAAAGCTAACAAAGCAATAGTTAGCACGGCTTCCTTCCGAGAGCTAACAATGTGTGGCATTGGATTCGGCATTGGGGATCGCTGTCCGTATCTAACGATCGCCTCCGTCGGTTCCTCCCATTCATTTCATATACAGCGTGGTTTGTTTACGTCTCAGATGTTTGCTATTGCGTCTCTAGCGCCAATTACAGAGATGCACGTTGTCGAAGAAAGTGTTAAAGTGTTCTGTCGATAGCATCTTTGGTGCATTTGCCTGTATCTGCTTGTTCTGTAGCGTTGGCGTTAGTAGGCTGTATTGTGTTGCCACTCTGCCTATTCATAGTATCTATTATGGTTACATACAGGAAGTAAGCGCAGAATTTCATCGATATTTGCTGTTTAGTAGTAGTAAAAAAATACATCCCTAAGAGCTGTAAAGTATAGGATAAATATTTTAATGTGACTAATTTTAGGCCCGTATTAATGTACGTTACTCAGCTCAAGTACACGCACTTGAGTACAATCTTGAGGTTATGATCTTATTAATAAACATATCTCAAGATGCGGTTTAGGTATACGATATCAGCTGAGTGCCACACTGATTAATAAACGAAACTTGACTCTCAAGTGTGTATACTTGAGTGCAAGTCACAGAACAGTATTCCTAAGTACAGCGTTTTGAGATACTGTTTTTATGCAACAATCTTGAGATGCTGATTTCGTAATGAGGGCGTATCAAATGATTACGCACTTGAGTTCGTCGTTGAATAACGTTTATTAATACGGGCCTTAATGTACTAATAAAATAGTCAGGTGACTGACTAATCAGGGATATTATCTTTTGAAGTCGGTTTGTACTTTTTATTGAAAGTTTAATTATTCTATTACATGTCCACTGTATGCACAAAAACCAAAACACGGTCCTGACTGAATTTACGGACTCTCTGCATGTTTCATCAAATCGTTACTCCATGTTTGCTAATACTGGATAGCAGAGTACATTGCATTTTAAAGTTGATACTAAAAGGGTTGTAACGTTCTTCTACGTCGTCATCGAATTTAGTCCCTGAACTGTCCAGGACACTTAGACACAGAACTCTCCCATATTAGAGAGGATTTGTCATATTTGCCACAGTTAGCACGCTGATTAATTATCGCAATACCAGACGTCTCGCATATTTGTCACTGTTCTCCATCGTCAGATTGTGTTTTAAAAATCTGGTACATATTATGTATATGAAATAGTTATTCCCACATCAATCGAAGGCGGTTAGAATTTCATGATATTTTCTAGGCGACTGTAAAAGATGTTTAAGTCTTACACCTCGAAGAAACGAAACTACTGTACTAATATTTCATGATATCTGTATTAATACTATTTTGAATTTTATTAGAGTACAGATTAAAGCTGTTTTGGCAAAAATCCATTGTCTTTATTTTTATTAAATAATTTATTGATGACATTTCCTTTTCCTAATTTCTAATGATTTTATTATTTATTTTAATAATGACAACACGGATGTATAGAATAGGTCACTAGAAAATGCTTATAACAAAACTAAAATCATGCAATAAATAAAATTAAAATATGGCGTAAATATATACAGAATAAAATTATTTGTTTTATAGTAACTCGTAATCCACGAGTGTGATATTGATTTATTTGAATAGAAACATTTAAAACTTATGAATTACGTTACAAGAATTTCTATGCAAATATTACAACTCAAATAGCATGTGTTTTTTTGTGAACAAGTGTTGCGTATGTATGTAGACTTAAGATGATTTCCAATTCGTTATTGAGATATTTCGACTTAGCCAATTATGCCATTATGTAAACTTAAACACCAAAACTGGTGACAAATTTTTCATTTTTTTAATAATATTACTGTTTTTCAAGAGCAGTATACTTTTTATAATATAAAGGCGCTCGAGTGATACAGATTGACGTTCCAAAGTGATTTTGATCAACGAAAGTTTAAATTACTTCAACAGCAAAAGCCTATTTATTCCACTCTGACGCAGCAGAATGTATAAAAATAAAAGAAAACTCAGACACGCCGCACGCGCGTCCCTTTACTGTTGTAATGACTTCTTTTAATTGCCTTGGTCGAAATTAAGTAATCAAATGACTGATTATATTAATTAGATAAAATTATAAGAAAAAGGTGGCAGACAGATAGCAGATAGACAGAAAGACAGCTATTTTGCAATTATGTCACGGAAAAATTGAAATAATCTTTGAGTTCTCCTACAAATGGTACATTGTATAACTTATCTATTACGGTAATTTTAAAGTACATAAGAGAGTATATAAATTTGTGGGTGACGGGAGCCCAAACTATTCTAGTTTTGGCTTCCGTCGATGGAACTACTACACTAAAATATAACAAGTGCTAATTGACCGTGTAGAGGCGATGTAAGAATATCCACTATCCCATAATGTCGCGTGGGTGTCGTAAGAGACTACATAGGGGAAAAAACCAGGAGATGGGCAGCAGCGTCTTCCTTATAAGAACTAGAAAAATACTAAGTAACTATGGCAAATATCTCCCCTGTGAGACAATGAATGAATGAATGAATGAAAAATAACTTGTCTATTACATATTTTTTTAAATACACAAGATTATATAAATCTGTGGATGGACATGATTTTTAATTATGTACATATACTGGTGATGGCGGCGTAATACAAATTGATCACCTCATTTCTTCCTAAGGGTGTCGTAAGAATACGTCGCGAGAAGAAGTCTCCGAAAGATGGCGATATAACTATATAGATTTTTTTAATTTTTGTTACGTGGTCAAGCCACGATAATATAGTGTATTATGGCTGCAGCACGAAGGAATCGGCTCTACCGGGAAGGGACTATTCTCACAAAAAATACCAACGTGAAATAGCAGCATAATTCTGCTGTGTTTCATATGGTACGAGAACCACAACCCTTTTTACTGGTAACAAGGTATTTTATCATAGTACTCAGGGTGACATAGCATCTACAGTTAGGTACATTCTTAATCTGAATCTTTGATCTGAGCTGGTTCTATAAAAATGCTGATGATAATTATTTTTTCAATTGTTTATGTTTTAAATTTTGTTTTAAACACTTAAAGCCAATTTATCGACCTATTTGTATTTAAGCTCTAAAATACTTTTTACTCACATTACAACATGTTTCAAATAAATATTTCATTAACCGTATTCAAGTTTTAATCGATTGCTCACAGTTGCATTATATCATCAACGGGAGAGGGTCTTTGCCCGCTGTATTACAGTTATGCGCACAATTACGTCACAGGCGGGACCTGTTTACAAGAAACCCTGAGACGCTGACCTATATCGACAGGTGAGTGCGTAAGAGTTCTTCACGCATTTACGATAAAGAAATGATTAATTTTATCGTAAAGATTTAAATACATTGATTTGAATATAATTGTGTTAGAATTGCAAACAGTGACATTGTTTGTAACATAAACAGTACTTTTTATTTTTAATACGACTCTGCTACAATGCAGGTCTAAGATTTGTTTATGTATAGGGAGAGTGATAGACTTGGTTAAATTATATTATGTCCCCCTTATTAAACATATTTTAAACCTAAAAGAAATATTAAACAGAATTATTTTCATATTTATATATCTGAAAATTGAACTAAAATAAATGATAGAAATGTGTTTGATATCATCATTGTCATTACGGCCTATCAAAATTCACTGCTGAACCTTGGCCTCCCTCAATTATTGCTACAAAGTATGCCTTGATCAATTTATTGCATGTCTTATAAGATCGTCACTCCACTTCTTCACTTCCACTTATAGGCTTCCTTACTTACTGTTACTAGGCACTTAATAGAATAGTTATATAATGTATTTTAAGTATAAATAATTTATAGAGACATATAACTTTTCTTTAAATAATTTCGGGTAATTTAATGTAATTCAGACTCACGCGACCTTTCTTTCCCGTCGGTTGTTGCTTCTTTCAGCAATATGGCCGAACAATTGTCACTACAGCTAACTAGGGGCTAAGGAACGAAGGAATTGTAAGTGTAAAATAAAGTCAAAATTTTAAATAGCGATCATGTAAGTTCTGCACGACTTGACCGATTGCTGTCATATTTATAATATATATTTGTTTTGTCGAGAAGATGGTTCATAGCTACGCTAGGATTCGATAGGTGGGGCTGTAGTGTAATCAAGTCATTAATAAACTCTATACATATAGACCGAAATAAAAATCATAAAATCTGAACACAATAGGTGGCGCTGTTTTTGAACTATTAATAAATTTTATATTTACACTGTAAAAAGTCAAGAGTGGATTAGTAGTGAAACTTATTAGCGCTGTTTAGCGTAAAGGGCAGAACTACGTAAAATAATTTGTAGTAAAATAATTAAGTAAAATACATAATTATTTATATCTTTGTAACGAAACCAAATTGCTTAGTACCATTGTAGAACAAATTCATCCGAATTGACCTAGTGTAACATATTTTTTTTTACAAAGAGTATTGTCAACCGCGTCGCAAAAACTGTATTCATTTCATCGATATCGAAACCCCGATTGTCCCGTTAACTAACTAACTAACTAACTAACGTTGCTCGACGACTAGTTATTACTGGAGAAGCTAGCGGAACGAGTTACTTTTATTTTCTTTTTATAACGTGGAGGCATCGGTACCGCAATTACCACGGAACAGGATAACACAATGATGTAATCTTATACTACGTGTGGTTTGTTGATTTCACTCTAAAAGATAATTATGAATACAATGTAAAAGTAAATATTAGGTTCATTCACCCGATTTATCTTATTTCTTCTCGATTTCCATTGCTTCGGATGTGTGGTTAGTTTGTTTTTTGTTACTTTAAATATGATCGATTTGTTGTATTTGATATGAGAGTTGTAATTACCTCTAATAATTTGTCGTTCCTCTAATATCTATATTGTTCTAACCCGTGTTTATTATTCTAGAAGTCCTTATATAATATATTTTAATTGTTAACATTATTAATATGGAGACGAACGTTAGTGGTTTGATGAAAATTAGACATTTAATAAAAAGTAAAAACTGACATCAAAATATTTTACACGTAATTTAATAGCTTTAGATTTTGATGCTAAGGCAAAGTTTATCTAAAAATTAAAGCCCAGACTTCAAAAGTTATTAATGATAAGGAAATTATTTTACTATTTTTAGTTCGTTAAAATAGTTTTTATTAAAAGTTTAATTTTTTGACCGTTTGGAGTGGTTTACGGTTACACCTAATAACTATAACTAATAACCTATTTAAAAAATAATCATCAAAACTGGTTCTCAATTGACGCAATTAACATACATACCAAAAAAAAAGATAAAATAACATACAGCAGAATAAACTTTCCTCCTTTTTTGAAGTTGAATAAAAGATATATATAGGTGTTTTAATTTCTAATAACTAAGTCAACATGGCTGAATATAAATAATAGAATTAATTAGTAATAATTTTCTTTTATCAGCTCGTGGCCATCCACTATTACATGGACCTCTTGCACAGAAGGGATAATTTGCCATAACGTGAGCGAACGAAGAAGGTATATCAGACGACTCGCACCATCACTAGCTGGTAGCACTCCTCTTCTGCTTAAGATTCCGTCTAGGTAGATGCTATCTTCTTCTACCGCCAAGCAGCACAGTGCGTGCTCTGCTGTGTTCCGGTCTAGAGTGTATAGAGAGCCAGTATAATTACAGCCGTTCACGCATTCTATTTTAGTTATTAGAGGTGATAACACATCTTTAGCGTTCTTTGTTTGAAGTTGGTCGCAAGTGACCAATGTCCATGGACTGCAGTAGGGACTTACGATCAAATGATTGTGAGTTCGTTTATAACTTAAGCTTTATAAAAAAAGTACTGCTGCCGTCGTCAATCTGGGTGTTTTATATTACGTATACAAAACATGCAGGGTTATACCGCTATGTTTGGTCCCTGGTTTGAAAAGGGACTATAAATATACGGAAGATCTCTTTACAACACATGTGTAAATGTTGTAATTTTCGCAGTCACACACGCACACGCACACACACACACACGCACACATCCACACACACGCACACCCACACACACACGCACGCACACACGCACGCACGCACACACACTCGCGCTCGCGCTCGCACGTTCCATCAAGATAAATTTATTAAATATTTACTTATAATAATAATACTTACCACAAGTAAATGGATTATAACGTATCATTTTTTTTTTTTTTTTAAATTCTCATCTGGTTGGGCTGAATAAATATTTTAAAGGGAATAATAAATAAACATAAATATATATTTAATATACTAACATAAATAAATAAATAATACATAAATAAATAAAACCCAACCAGATGGAAACCCTCGGCAGGAGACCAAACGGCCGAGGGTTAGGGAAAGGAGAGAAACCGGCGGACGATGCGGGCGGTATCGAGGAGCACCGCCTTCTGCATTTGAGCTTGAGCGGTCCGTCACGGAGTCCCAGTCGCCTCAGATGACCCGAGAGGCTGACTGGGATTAACCCGTTCGCAGAGACGACTACAGGTATAATTTCGGTCGGCAGTCCACCCCACATGTCGGTCACCTCGTGAGCCAGCTCCAGATATTTTGTTCGCTTATCTGTTTCGGCTTTCACGAGGTTCTCGTCATACGGAATGGTGATGTCGACCAAAATATCCTTGATTGTGCCCGGTCCATCAGCACAATATCAGGCTTATTGGCAAGAATAGTCCTGTCTGTGATGATGGCCCGGTCCCAGTAGAGCCTGGCGCGGTCATTTTCGAGCACGGCTTCAGGCAAGTACTTGTAATACGGCAATTTCCGGTCCACGAGACCGTATTTCAGAGCGAGCTCCTGGTGTAGAATTCTGGCTACTGTTGTGCCTGTGCAAGTACTCAGAGTTAGAAAGCGCCGAACAACCGGAGATGACATGCCCAGTGACTCGCCGGGATGGCGACAAGCTCGACAGATGTCGACGGTGCCATCCCTTAGGATGTATCTCCGATAGTTGTTGGTCTTAATAACCTGATCCTGTATGGCACAGACAAAACCCTCGGTTTCCAAAGAGGTCACCAAAACGTAGCCAGTGGAGGGAGGCAACTGTGTCTACGAAAGGCACATGTAGAGCCTTGTAGAACCTCCCGTGGAGCTCCTTCTCCTTCCATACGGTCTCCCGGTCGGAAATGCTCTGTACTGCCGGGTCTTGCCATTGCTCGTTGGCCAAGGATAGAGGGGTAAGTCCTTTATCACAAGAAATGACGTCCCTATAGAATGGATCATCCGATCTCGTCAGAAAGTAATTACGGAGGCTGCACACTTCGCGATTATGCATGGTAAGCGCGCTTAAAAAGCCACGCCCACCATGTTTCCGCGGCAAGTACAGCCTCATAATCGACGATCTCGGGTGATGCATCCTATGGGACGTCATAGTAGTGCGGACTTTTCTATCCAGGGCGTTAAGTTCAGTTTGAGTCCACCTAAGTATGCCAAAGGTATATATGAGAACAGGCATGACCCAACCGTATAACGTATCATTATTATTAAAGTAATTACGGTAACCAAAAAACATGTTTTTTCTTTGGTTCTTCTTTCTAACAGAGATTTACCATGGTCGCCTCTTAAAAAACCTACAGAACGATAAAGGGTGATGAGTCTTTTACTTCGCCACCACACATTATTGTTATAATTAATAAATTATATTATTATTAGAATTGATTTTTTTTCAATTGTAATACCCAAGTTCCAAACGAATCACAATTACATGGTATATGCATGAAACATGTTACAGTACTTAAAATTGCAGTAAAAATTGACCGAGAGCATTCTCAACAACTACTTTCCAAGTCAAATGACAACGTGCTTACGATCCCAATTGCATTCTTCTATTATACACGGCACGGTAAGAATGAAGACGTTACCAGTTAATACTTTTAAAATGCAAATTTGGTTGATCCTATTTTGCGTTTAGAGCTCATAATCGCTTGCGATTTCAACATCAACATATCTTAAAAGCGACGCTCTTTTGATGATTGGTCTCGTTCCATTTTTACTGTACGTGCTTTTGTTAAGCAAAAAGTATTTTCGCAATGTGTGTTTTCTTGTAAACGGTCACAATAGGACATGGCACCAATGTTTAAGAGTCAAAGGAAATAATCATGTTAAGGTCATGTTTAAATACTAAAAAAAACTCGCGTGCATTAAGCGCTTAGTACCCGAGCAAACCTAGTTTAATCTCTGCCAACACTAATAAAATTGTTGTTTGCTATGTAGATTTATCACGTGATCGTCGGTGAAGGAAAACTTCTTGAGGTAACCGGAATTTTTACGGCAGTTTGTGCCTTATGTAGGCTAATACTTGTTTACATAATAATCGAAGTTTTTCAAAATAAAACGGTTTAGATTAAAAATTATTTCGGAAATATTAATAGATTGTGTGGGAAGTAAACCGTTTTAGTGTAAATAAACAAATAGATAATTGATTTAAACAACTTAAATATTTCCAAAATTTACTACAAGTTATTATGGTTAGATGCATATAATATAATAAAAGCTTTTTCCGTTTTCTACAAACATTAATCTTCACTTTAATATGATATACGGGATCTAAGCAAGTAAATAAATTACAATAAACTTGAAACCTGTTGTAGCAATTTTGTGCAAAACACAATGCACCCACATAACGCCACTAATTAGCCTACAAGCTTGTCAAAGATTAAAATTACAAACACGTCATACCTTAGCTATGATGCACAGAAAGTTTATTTAAGGCCTAGCTTATTTATAAAAAAAAAATTAAAAACGATACACACCGCTACTTTTAAATTTGATAAAGAAGTAGAAATACAAATTTTGGCTGACTTTAAAAAAGAAGAAGTACCCAATTCGGCTGGATGATTTTTTGTATGTACGTTACGATGATAATATCTTTACCAAATGTGAACCGCTTATTTATAAATTATCTCAAGGGTAGTATCCATTTAAAATTAAAAATAAATACCCCTAAGGATGGAAAAATAGGGGATGAAGTTTTAATGTAACTGTTTAGATGTCGTTCTAGTCAAACTTGTGATATTTCTTATTCCGCTATAAAGGGTAAAAAAAATCACATAATGGCTTCTGACCCCTACTTCAGACGGGGGGGGGTTTATGTTTTTGTATACAATAATATGTCTTAGCACTGACTTTAAAAGCTATTATGTTAAAATTATTTTATCGTTTATAGTTCCTTGAAGTTAACCTTAGCTAAAAAATTAATGTTTGCAAACCGTGACCTTTTTACTGCTGGACATGAGCGACTTAAGTTGAAGCGTATTTTTGTTTACTGCCATCTATTAAATGCCATGGTCTTTCTGGCCTATTTTATATTAGACTCCTTAAAGAAGTATTTAGAGTAAGAATTTTATGATCCCTCGAAAGAGAATCCACAATTCAAATCAAAGAGGGCAATAAAACAGGAGATGGGCAACAGCATATTCCTGATAAAAATTCAATTAATAAAAGAACTGCGAATGCCACCCGCCTGTCAAGCGTGGCAACTATGGTAAAGACGTCCCCCTTTGAAGCGATATATGGTGGAGGGTTATGTATATCAAAGGATAGGCTGTAATGATGATGAAGATGAAAAGTGAGTGCTTATATAATTTAAAGAATGAAATATATCTATAACACAATACTTCATGTTGATTTAAGAAAAATGCAAAATGTAGAAACGTCGTCGACATCTCTGTCGGAAATATGAAATTTATGGTGCATTTTGTATTTAATTTAACACATATTAATCTTATCGGTCATTTGGCAGTAAAAGAAAACAAGTGACAATAAATCTAAAAGTTAAGGAAATAAGATCAGTAGAAAGTGAGAAGGCGGAATAATATGCATATTTTGTTTGACAGAAAGCGTAACTGGTTCACGGATATGTAAATGTAGTGCGATGATATGTTATTATTTAGAATGGTATTGTATACCTAATGATTTTTAGTATCTTGTTAATAGAAACTCGTGTGACGCATATATTAAAAAAATGTTAAACCTTTTACACGCGGTAGAGCTACGCTGTAGATATATTATGGATGTAGCACGAATGGGTCGGCTCGACATAGGAAGGACTACGCCCTCACAGAATACCAACATAAAATAATAGCTTGATGCTGCTGTGTTTCGTATAGTCAGTTTAGAGAACCGGAAACACTTTTTACTAGAAACAAGGCATCTTAGTCCTCAGGGATGACAACGCATCTGCATTTGTAGGATAGATGTAAATATTTATGGGTCATATTATCCATTAACTATCAGGTAGACTGTTTGCTCGTTTCTCAACCTTATAAATAAAATAAAAAATACCAAAACACTTTGGAGAACTGTTTCAAGTTTTTGTTGTGAAAAATGTATAGGATAATATGATATCAAGAAATTTATTACAAAGTTCGTATAATACAAGATTGATAGCTTTTCCCATTTTTAGATTATTTTTGTATCTATTTTTTTATTTAATGGAATACAAATTCATACTAATTAAAAATAATTCAATTACAAATTTGAACTCTGATCTTCTGTGGTCATTAGTTCGGTGATAATACATTAGTAACGCAATATTCAGCAACCATTAGTGAAATTGATATCGGAGCGAAATTAGTCGAGTATACGTAAATGTCGGCGTTTGATTAAATTTTGACATGAAAAATTATGCAATGGTTGGTTATTTATTATTTTCAATAAAATCACCTACAAACATCCTGTTATGTTGTCATATACTCAATAATCATAATTTTATGTAGTCATTTTGATTCTTTTATACATAATGCATCCATAACAGCCTATAAAGCCTATTGCTGAACATAGGCCTTCCCAAAAAAGGCGGGTTGGTCGTGCAGTTTTTTTATTATTTTGAGATGTTATGAGAAGGATGCTGCTGCCCATCTTCTGCTTCAGTTTCCCTCTGTCGCCTCTTACCACACTCAATTAGTACTATTAATTATTATTCAATTCTACGCATTGAGTTTTGTTAAATACCCAACAGAGAAAAAAATTATTATTTTATTCAATTCTGCTATAGTGTAAATCCTGACTTTTTTTTACTTTACTACTTTTTTTACTTTTACCACGTGCTCGGCGGTGAAGGAAAACATCGTGAGGAAACCTGCATGTCTGAGAAATAAGAAAAAAATATTTCGAAGACATGTGAAGTTCGCCAACACGCATTGGGGCAGCGCGGCGGACACTTCCTTGCTCTAAAACCCTCTCAGAAATGAGAGGAGGCCTGTGCCCAGCTAGGCTGTAACTTTAACTGTTTTTTTATAACTTTTACTTTTATTAAAAGAACTTTACTTTTTTCATTAAATGCATAGTAAAGAGTCTTGTGTTGTATCTTAATTACTAATTGCAAAGATTTGAAACCGAATTCGTGGAATGATATATGAATGCTTTCTTATAATGTATCTGACAAAAGTCATTATACAAGAACTTCAAGGTGGTATGGATGACATTTTAGTTTTACTTGAAGTTGTGAAATATTTATCGACAAATCAATTTGTTTTGTAAAATCGATGTTAGAATATGTAAATAAGAATTAAGTACGTGTTATAAGCCGGTGACTAAACACAAAAATATCCATAATGCAATAAGGTGTTGAAGGTAAATTTTTAAACAAGCGATCTCTATGATAAAATAGCATAGTAATCACAGATGACTACTGAGTTATAGGTTCTAAGTTTGAATTGCAGCCGTAGTCAAAAGACAGTAGACACTGGTATTAGTGTTTCATCATATATTGGTAGGCTAGGACTTTTGATCCCTATACCTTTCTTTCTTCTACATCAGCCCGTCAAAGTTCACTGCTGGACATGGGCCTCTCCCATTGTAACGAGGATTTGTATTTATCGTCACGATTAAAAATGTCAAAATGGCGTTGATAAAGCAGCACCCTTTTGACCTTTTATTATTTGATTGACTGATGAAGAGCTATCATATCACAGAGCCATCTATCCAAACAAAGCTGTAATTTTTGAGTTATAAGGTGACCATATTAACCGTTACCGTTACTGTTACAACTTATTAAAGTAAACTGCTAAATAGGCCTCCCTCATAGATTGGCTCATAGAGGGAATATTTGCCATAGTTGCCACGCTTGGCAAGCTGGTTGGCAACCGCAATTTTTTATTTTTAGACGTTATTAGGAAGACACTGCTCTCATTTGCTGATTTGTTTCCCTCAGTCATCTCTTACACCGCCACTACATGGTAAGCATATTAACCAGATGACTATATTACCATCAAGTATGCTAGTATTTAAACACATACGCAATATACTACCAATAACTAATCGATACTAAATTACCTTATTCCATACGCATACATAGTTACTTTAAGGCTTTTATAATAACTTAATTTGCGGCTATGTGCAAAGAGTTCGCTCGTTTATCCGCGCACACTACGATTAATGCTTTACCCACACAAATGTTACGTAAATTAATAAAGGTCACGTGCGACTGTGGGAGTGGATGATGGAACGCAACTCGTTGCAATAAAAGAAGCATTACTTATTTTATAAATTGTATTGTAGTGGCGAAACGTCTGCACTGAATTCGGTGCGATACATCTGTTTTTAACAATGATCTGTGACTATTTTATAAGTCTGTTCTATTGTAAAGTGAAACAGAAGAAGTTTTGGGTGTTTTATTTTTATACAACTGTAGTAACAAACAAACTTATAGTCCACCTGAAGGTAAGTGGTTACTGCAACCTATGGACGCCTGCAGCCAACTTGAAATAAATAAAGCTTCAGATGACTTGTAACCCTTGAAGACTTAGATGATATGGATATTCCCTTCAAACCAAAACACAGCAGTGCAGGCACTTTCATTTGACGGCGGAAATAGCGAAGAGGGTGGTTTATAGAATTTATAGAAAACGAGCACACATTCCACCTGATTGTAAATGCTGTGGCTCATACCACAGTATCCAATTATGTGTCTATATAGACATCTATATTTATCCTCGATTAAGAATCTGAATGTACCAACCCAGACGCAAGTCAAGAAAGAAAAGGAGTTCTACCACCTACTAAATTGCATGGTATAATGTTTTTTGTAACATTCAATTGAGGTAACACTTTTCATGATTAAATAAAAGACAAAAGACATTACAAATTAAAGGTAATGGGAAGTAACTGTTTAACGAATAACCTCACTAAGCCTCATTAAACAAGATTTATTTTCCGTTATAACGTGTTTCATTTACATGACATCTTATATACAAACTGAAGGAATCATTACGAGAATGATGCATTCCTTACATGAAAGTGATAAGCGTGGTAACGGATCAAGACTTGTGTTGAAGGATAATATCGTCGGACGTCTGGTCGCAAAAAACCCCAGACACCGTTTTAACCACATCATATTGTCCGACCGTCTATCTCATCGTGAACACGTGACTCGAATTAACAAATATAGTAGATGAACAGGTTTATGTGTGTACCTACTAAATGTCTAGTCGATCACAGATTAGAAACAGCTATTGTTTAAGAGCCTCTTCACACACGGAGTACGAAACGAGCGATTAAATATTCCGTTCAATGTAAATTACACATGTTACTTTGTCGTGAAGAATGTTTGCAGGTGTTAATGCCTAATTTAGCTAATTTAAATCTTTAGATACTTACCATCAGGACCATTTGCTTGTTTTCCGTTATAATGTTATACTTTTGTAACAATGACTAAATACAGATTTAACAAGCCTATTGAGGCCTATATTTGATTAAATTAACAAGGCTAGGTAGATAACACTCTTTTTCATCAAAGCGTAAAAGTTCACAGCTGCTCACAATGAATAAATACATATAACTATGATTACATATAGATTCAACTCGATAGGCCTTCATCGAATAAATTAAGATAATTGTTATATAGACTTGTAGCTATTTTGGTTGCATTTAAATGCATAATGACCTGGTCTTTTTCATCAGAGCGTAAAAGCCATAGCCTCTACAATAGGCACATAGGTGATGCATTCTTTTACGCTATCACTATATTATGACCAATAATATATATAGGTAACCTGGAACTGAAACTGGATTTATTTGTATTCCTAAATAACAAATAAAATATTTACGAGAGCTTATTAATTTGTTTGAATCTAATTGTTATGTACGAGTGCTTAACGATTTTTACTATTTATACTCAACTTTTTCTTTGTATGATCAGAAAAATACTTGCCTTTTTGAAAAATGCTTAAGAAGTGCTAAGTTATAATTTGTAGTACTTGTTTTTATTTCTGTATTAAACTTTTGTATTAGGCACCAACGAGTATATATTATTTGTTTTGTGCACGTAGTTTTCGGAAAAATGGCTTGATTTTGTTTATAAATAATGTTGATGTTAAAGAACAAATCACTCTTTTGCTGTATTACTTTCTTTTAAAAATTAACGAAAACAACATCATACTTCTTTTCTCCGTATATAATTTATAAGGATGTTTTGCACCCACGCAACGGCCTACTTAAGTGTGAAAGCAGCTTTTAGATGTTTAATCAAGTAGGCTTTTATGCTTAGTTCTAACTTTAAAATTCGTTAATCATTATTACAAATCGTTTAAAGTTTGCGAATATCTTATAAAGTAGATTGTAAGTACCAATAATTTTGATACCTTTTTCTAGTAACAGATTCCATCATTATGCTTAATTGAAAATATTGATGACACCAGTATAACCTTTCAAAGACAATGTGTTTTAGCAGAGTTCAAAATGTTCTCGAAATGTTCATTTTTATTTTTTAGACATGCATCATCTAGTTTCTGTGATGTTAGTGCTGTTAGCCTTTTGGCTTTTACAGCTTCATCGGACTCAGGGATCAGGACTCAACTATAAAAAAAGAGGCATGGTCAAGATGATATACATTTAGCATACGTAACTTTCGTAACGGTGTTCACCTATGAGAATTTTTCGGTTCACAGATGAGTTATCTAACCGCCGTCCGAACAGGGGTAGTGGCCCCCGGTGCTTACGGCTAACTCTTTTAAACATGTATGTTTCCTCACGTTGTTTTCTTTCACTGCCAAGCACATTGTGGTAAATCATTCCTTAAAATTGTAATAAACAACGTCAATCGTGCCGGTGGAGATCACACTCGGTTTGCTCGCGTGAAATTAAATCTTATCACAGTCTTGTATTAATTATGTTAGTAATCGATAGCTTCCACCCAAAAACAGACTAACAATTTCTATAAGGACCGATGTAAAATCTCTATATATAAAAATCAATAACGGACAGCAAGTTTTAGTCTCGCAAAAACTCTAAAATGGCTGGACCGATTTTGATGACATTTTTTATGTGTGTTTGAGTGAGTCCCTGGGTGATCTAAACGATTCACAATTGGACCCGGTAGGTGGCGCTGTTGTCGAGATCTAGATATCACCCGTGCGAAGCTGGGGCGGATCACTAGTCTTGTAATAAAATCGTCATAAAATTTATATATCTAATATATAAAAATTAATGTTTGTTTGTTCGTATTTTATGCGCTGCTATACCGTTCATCAGATTGCGGTAAAACTTTGTCAACTTATTGATTGCACTTGCGCGAAGGTTATAGGCATAGTACAATTAACTTACACCTGGTGGCGCGCATATCGTACTTTTATTGAAAAGTTATATATCATTTAACTTCAATAAATATATTATCATTACTAATTATACAATATATTTTATACGTGGTAGAGCCATGCTGCAGGTATATTAGTAGTATAGTCGTAGCACGAATGGGTCGGCTCGACCGGGGAAGGACCATGCTCTCACAGAATACAATAGCAGCTTAATGCTGCTGTGTTTCGTTTGGTGAGTGTAGAGAACCGAAGACCCTTTTTATTGGAAAAGAGGCATTCCATCTTAGTCCTCACGGGTGACAACGCATCTGCATTTTGATTCTTTATTGAGTATAGACGTAGATATATATGGTCCACAGCAACCGCTTACCATCAGGTGGACTGTGTGCTCGTTTGTCGCCCTATCCTATAAAAAAATATAACTCTTCCAAATTTAAAACGATATTTCCACAATTGCTTTTTCTGTGGCAGCAACGTGCCGGTTACCAGCTAGTTAATTATAAAATCCGCAGTTATATTACACATTTTTGATAGAGAACTACATTTCACTGGTCCTTGGTCATTAACAATTTTCTTCTCTCCCTATTTAATGACATATTTATACATAATGACAACATGGTAACATTGAGTAAAAATAATTTTACGAATTTTATCGCACTTAATTTTATCTTTTTTTTAAAACTTTGAACCTTTCGAGCGCGCTGTGGTTACGATCCCCTCGTGTTGTAGTCACGTAAATATTAAATATTTACAATTAATTATTTTGTAGAATAGATATTAGAGTAAAGATTCAGAGTTTGTTTTAACAAAACGATGGTTATTTTATTTTATAACGATTTTTTTTATGGAATGATAATATTATAATAGAGCTATCTATAGATATTCATTTTCTAAAGCCTTTTTTAGAGTTCACCGTTGGATACTCCGACCTTATTATCATGCTATGGGTGTCGTAAACGCGAGAATTTTAAACTGAAACAGGAGATTCGCAAAATAAAAAACTGCGGTTGCCAAGATGTCTGTTAAGCGTGGCAACTGTGGAAAATATCTTTTTTGCTCTATAAGATTAGGGTTCGCCATTCTTGGATGGGTTTTCCATCATTGTCGGTCTTCTGAGCTTGATGGATATTAATTCCATCTCGCTCGCACTATAGAAAGAGGGTCGTGACAGAAAAATCTTACACTTTTAGTATCACCTCAGTTTCAAGGCACTCCCCTTGTTGCCTCAGCCAGTATCGGAATCCTCGGCGTTGACATATCGAGTGATGTGCAGTTTCGTGGTCACTTGGAAGAGAAGGCCAAATTGGCCTCTAAAAAGCTTGGCGTGTTCAGCAGAGCGGGACAGTATTTCATGCCGGCACAACGCCTGCAAATTTACAAGGCGCAGGTTCAGCCTCACATGGAATACTTTTCCCATCTCTGGGCTGGGGCTCTCCAGTGCCGGCTTCTTCCACTTAACCGCATCCAGCGCAGAGCGGCTCGAATTGTCGACGACCGAGTCCTTTCCGATCGGCTCGATTCATTGGCGCTGCGAAGAGATGTTGCATCCCTTTGCATTTTCTTTCGCATTTACCACGGGGAGTGTTCTGAGGAATTGTTCGGATTAATCCCAGCCGCCAAATTTCGCGAACGCACATCGCGGCAGAACTCCCAATACCATCCACACCATCTGGATGATTGGCGGTCCACCGCTGTGCGATTTAGAAGATGTTTTCTTCCTCGCACAACTTCCTTCTGGAATCGATTACCACCAGCGATTTTTCCGGACCGATACGACATAGGGACCTCCAATAAAAATGCCTACTCCTTTTTAAAAGGCCAGCAACGCATCTGTAATTCCCCTAGTTCCCCTGGTGTTGCAGTTGTTCATGGGCGGCGGTAGTCACTTACTATCAGGTGAGCCGCATGCTCGTTTGCGGCTCTCCTATAAAAAAAAAAAATTTTCTCGTCTAGCCCCCATTCCTTAAATTCGTACCTACTGTGCAATAAGGAACTTCGTTCCAATAATATTTCTTTCATGGCAAGACAAGAAAAAGTGCGAGGGAGATAGATATTATTCCATCTCGCTTCCTTGTAGCCGCCAAGGCCGTCTACACTACGTCAGAAGGGATCTTGACGGAAAAATCTTACACTTTTCTCGGCTAGCCCCATCCGCCAAATTCGTACCGTCCGTCGTAAATATTGGAACGAAGTTCGTCGATAAGGAACTTCGTTCCAATATTTGATCCGTGTGGGGCTCATGCTACTGCCTCACCGAGTCGTCTAAATTGATAAACGTTTTAGCGAAGAGTTACAGAATACGCCACCCGGCCTGAATAACGATTCAACCTGTGAACCGCTATCCGCGGTAATTCATGTAGCGCGGTGGCTTATCTGCCGTTAACATCAGGCGACATCTCGCGGTTTGCGAATTTTACGACACATACCTGCGGATCAGTTTCGTAACCGCCGTTTGATATAGTGTGGCATTTCTTATGTTTACAACTATCGTACTTAAATTCACGTTATTCCTTTTTTTATTAAGCTTTTGACTTCACTGCCGGATACAAGCTTTTTTTTTAAAGCAGCTGATGGTAAGTGGATGCTACCCATACACGCAATAGGATCTTAGGTTCTCGTTACGTCTCTAAGAAACACATCAGCATTTTGATATTATTTCACGCTGTTATTCTGTGAGAGCGTAGGCCTTCTTCGCTCAATCCGATCTGTTCATGCTGCGGCCAATGTATAGATCTACAACGATTGAAAAAAAAAACACATGACGAAGAATGAATATTCCCTAGCATCAATTTTTTGTGTTGAATCTAAATGAGGTGGAGTATTCCGCCAACAATCGGTCATCAGAACCCTGTTCGATTGTTAAAGGATGGGTCGTTGCGTCCAGACTAGGTTGACACTTTAAGAAAAACATGGTATTATGTTCAACATCATGGTATATATTTCAATAGGTATATAAACCATTGCCATGTAGTGGCGGCGTAAGAAAAAACGAGAAAAAGAGAATCCGTTACCCCATATAATCATTCTATGGATGTCGTAACAAGGGTCAGAGAGAAATTAAACCGGAGATGGGCAACAGCATTTTCCTGATAACAAGTCATAATAAAAAAATGTTTTAGCGTATACATATTATACAATCAAAAAAGTCACTCATTCTGTGAGTTTATAAGCCCTTTGAGAACCAATTCTAAGCATACGAGAAATTAATTGTTTAATCATTTAAATTGCAACATATTATTATATTAGTATATTAATAAATACGTTTTAGGTTATTTGATTTAACAACAGAAAGCTTTGAAAAAGCTATCAAAAATAATGTTAGACGTATTTATGCTATGTTTTTATACACACACGGAATATTAAATTTGAGAATTAAAGTAGACGGATTTTCCTTTATGTTTGCATACAATGTCTTGTTACTGCATTTTTTCTTCGCAGGTAATGCCGTTGTGAGCACTATCAGAAACAATTAATCAAGTGTCTGTCATAACGTTAACTGAAGTAAGAAATGCCTAACCTAGCGCAATCAAACCTTAACTTAGCCATTTATACAATGCTATCAAGATACCGTTAGCAAAAAATGAAAAATTGTTGAAAAAAATGATTCCGCGTTTTTACATACGGATTTGGTATTTTCAGAAACATCACGTTACGTACGAACGGGACTTATAGTAATTTACCTGATCTTATAAAATATGCAAATGTTGATGAATTTAAGTGGATCAGGACTAAGTTTTGTGACCGATTTTGAGGGAGACCTATACTTTATTTAGCATTGGACTTCTAATAGGTCTCAATGATGATGATAATGATATTTTCATCTAAACTTACTTTTTGAATAGCATTTGGACTTGTAATAGGTCGTTAGTACTGGTTGATATCCAAATTTTGAATTGACTAATTTAAAACTCATGAATTTAAATTTTTGCAATAGACAAATTCGTAAATTATACCCAAAATTGTGTTGTTTTTTTCTTCTTCTTTGGAACGTTATGATATTTTTGTCTGTAATTCACCGGTTAATTTATTCTCTTTTGCTTACGAATAATTCATGAAAATTACGGCTGTTATTTCTGAGTATACATGACATGTAATTTTTATATAAATTGCTTCGCACATATTCATAAAATACCTAATGTGACTAGCATATAAACAATGTTTAACGATATGAAGGTTAAGTCAGCGGTCAGTGTAACAAACTTTTGACAGCCGTGTAGTTTATCTGTAAACGCGTTTACCTACTGACTCTTCAAACCCTTCATTCCATGTTTTGGTGGGTTTATTTGTTTTTGTTCTTATTATAGTCGTGTTAATATCACTGGCGTTGCTTACTGCTCTACTATTGTAGTATAAATATTGTTAAAGTTAGACTTGAAATGACTCGGTATCTATAGAGACATTATGTTACATATTTTAGAATTTTTCGATAATATGTAGCTCTACAAATAAAAAGAGCCAGCTAGTCAAGATCAAATTTTTTTTTTCAAAATAAGTCGTTACGATAAAAATATTTTTATTTAAAATTGACCTTCACAATGCAGCTTTTGACAGCCAAGAAAGATAGAGTCAACAAGTCCATGCGGGAGACCTTGTGAGAATTGACAAGAAATTTAAAATGAAAAAACTTTTTTTATATACATTGAGGGTGATAAACAATTACACAGTCTAACTTATCTTATTATAATAATCATTGAAACGTAGCTAAATGTACACTAAGTCGTCAGTACAGAAAATATGAGGAAGGCATTTCAAGACTGACTTTATAAATATATATGAAAACGACCTTGCATATACGAGTATACTTCCAAAGTAACGGGTAACGTAAAGATATTCCATATATATTTTGGTGGTAAATTCACGCTGTAACTTGGCTCGATCAGACAAAATGTCCCACAGAATACCAGCGTAAAGTAGCATTAACGGTGTGTGTTCGTATGTTTAGCGACGAAAACCGGATACCCTTTTTATTTGTAATGAGGCATTAATCTGTTCCATTTTAGTTCTCATTGGTAATAAAGTGTCTGTATTTTGATTATTAATTCAGGATACATGTAAGTGTCAATGGGGGCCATAGCATTCTTTTGTCTGATGACAAGTAACGAGACAGTGACCTGAGTGCTTGTTTGTGGGTGACAAACGAGAACTTAAAAGTTCTTGCTAAGATACGTTATGCAATTCGAAGTTGTAAAAATGATCATTGGAAAAACAAATTTTACCACAAGGCTAGTTAAATAAATAGAAACAAAGAATTACAGTTTCAAACAGGTAATATAGGTATATAACAAGTTGCAAGTTTAAGATGAGACATGTAAAATATAATTGCATATATTTTATATGTTTATGGTCTAAATATCTATCATATTTTTATAAGATGATATTTATTCTAATATAAATTTTGCTGGTAAAAAACTATTTCAGTGCTTGAGATTTCACTATCTTTAGCTATTAATGATCTTATATAATCACAATGGCGGCTTTCACCTAAGCTACGTGTAAACAGAACTTTGGTGTTGTTTTTTTGTGCGTCAACTCTTCTTAGTGTTTCACTTTACGTAATAATTGCTAATGACTGTCCCAAAAGTTACGCGAAAAGACTAAAATACAAATTGTAACTTTTATTATGTCCATTTTAGTGTTCTAAATGTTTTGATTTTATTTTTATTTAGTCGTTTATTAAGTGAATTAGATATTAGTAATTATTTATCTTATTACAGTACTAATATAACATTATTATGAACAGAAAAATCTTCTATTTAATTTAGTATACTTAATTTTTAATGGTTTTGAGTATTTTTTCATCGCAATAGTAAATAAATAAGATGAAAGCTCTACTTTATGTCTTATTTTGTAAAAACGTAGAAAAAAAGTAATAAATATTTAAAAAAGTAAATATAAAATTTGTGTAGAACAATTTAATACCGTTTGTATATTTTTAGGAGATATTGTCAATAAATGTGAACTTGTTGAACTTGAAATCCACGAATCAAATTTTCTGATCTTATTTGACCTGACATTGAAGATAAACGTGAAACGGTCAAAAGAGTGACAAAAATATTTCAATTGAACATATGAAAACAACTAAGTAACATACGATAATATTATGTTTATGGTTATTTCTGAAATATTGTAAAGTTATTTCACGTACCGAACAATTCCCTAAATTATTGCTTAGCTCATGTCGATAGGCGAAGCTTAAGGTGACCCCCACTAGATGAAGACGCAACCTGGTAAGAGATGCAGGAAGTCGATGGCTCAGGTCTGTGCTTTGTGGCATTTCTTGGGGAATTCCCTTGTTCAGCAGTGGACTAGTGAAGGGCTGTAATAATCCCCATCCTTTAAATATTTAAGGCGAGATGTGTCTTCGCGCTTTCTGTATGAAAAATTTTCTTTGTAAAAATTTATTTAATTAAATACTCTCGAATGTTTAATCAAAAGCTGTTGCGTGATGTAAGGAAAAGCATATTTTCCTAAAGTTGTACTTAATATTTGCTTAGAGTTTTTATCCTGATATTATTCACACATTAATTGCATTTATAATCACACGTTTTTTTAATTGCTGTGTATAATGACAATGAATGACAGCCTACGATTCCGTAGTAATGAGTGTGTTAACATTGCGTCATTGTTAGTGCTCTTGAATGTAGTTTTCTTTGTTTCACATATGGTCTAGATTACTAAATTGTATATCCATTATCCGTCCATTACAAGCCTATAAAAGTCCACTGCTGAACATAGATTGCCTTGTAGGGGGGTGGATTTTAACAGAGTTGCCACTCTTGGCAGGTGGGTTACCAATCGCAGTTTTTCTATAAGTTGAGTTGTTGTCAGGAAGATGCTGCTACTTACCTCCTGTTTCAGTTTCCATCTGTCGCCTCTTATGACACCCACGGGACGATAAAGTTGTAGTGAATATTCTTACACCGTACTTTGCATAACCTATTCTCACCGGGGAAACGTCCGGGAATTAAATATGTGTTGAAATTAAATTAGACATATTCATAAAATTAGTTTTATCCAATATGCAGTAATAGCGACCCTTAGATACAGGAGGGTAATGCTAATAAGTTATGTGTTTTGAACGAGTGTGTGTGGTCCTTCCAGGTTCGTGTTTATGTTTATGTTTATGAGATCTTTAACTAGTAGTAGTTACAGCATAACCATACTGATTTAAGAGTACATATATACGTAGTAAATGTAAGAAAGCATTAATTACAGAAATAGATGTAGGATGTAATTCTGTACCCAGAAATTAGTGGTTTAAAAAGGACACATAAACATGCCAGCTTTGTAATGTAACAGGGCAATGTTGTAACTGCGAATACAAATAAACGTTGAAATATAAGGAGAATACATTACTCATCTCATTTTTTGCGTGTCAAAAAAGTTGTGAGATGAAAAGACCTTTAACCGCTGATATGACAATCGCAAGGAGTTTAAAAAATAATCAATGTAATAGAACAAACCCGTAGTGGATGGTTTGGATTGGTCAGATTGACATTGATGTCTAACAAGGACAAGGGCTTATCAAGGAAGTGTAAATAGGTGATGAAACATAAGGTTGTGAATGGATAAAAGATGCGAGTCACTCCCATCATAAAAAAATCTAGCTTTGAGCTGATATCATGAGCATGTTCCATATGGATTATTTTCAACCTCGGCGAGAACTTATGAATATTAGTAAATATTATGAATATTAGAATATTAGTAATGTGCGTAGGATAATATTAGTAATAGTATTCCCTTGCCCGATGTACACTTATGTGGTAGTATAAGTAGATTTGTAAATATTGTCAAAATTACGGAACAATTACAACAAATTAGACATAAGGAAAATCAACAATTATTTGCACAAATGTTGGCCTTCGATTCAGTTGGAATTCGAACACGATACGCTCAACGTAACTGTCAAGAACTCTATCCATTCAGTCACTCGGACGTCAAGTTAGCTGATACTGTATCATATATCATAATATACATTCCGCCCAAAAGTTTTCGGTATTCTTTCTTAACAATTAAATTCACTTTCCTTTAATAACCATACCTTGGTGAGGAAATTGATGAAGACCGGGACAAATTAGTTCTAGTTTTGTGTCTCAATTTCCGATTTCGCAAATCCATGATTACAACAACAAGTCCGAACAACAGATCAACACAACAATCAACACACGACCACTCACTGACCGCGCACTCTTGAAACTAGTGCAACAATGAAATACACTATAATGAAATCTTATTAACATAAAAATTTCAAGTATTAACCTTACACCGGAGTCTTTAGACGGCAATTACAATGAAGAGTTGGGAAATCTCACTTTGGCTTGCAAGCAATATAGTTTGGGTGAAAGAGATAGTGGAGCTAGAGCTGTTTTGTCGAAATTTGGATGGGCGTCGTAATTGCTTACTTCAACACAAAACATTTATTTTCTCACAGGGTTATATTATTTTATTTTAGCTTTTACTGTGCAACAAAAAATTTCATGAAGATTATTTTAAGCCCTATGTGATGTTCAACCAGTGCGTGTTGCCAGTGATGACCTATGGATCTGAGACGTGGTCCTTCACTGCTGGCCGTATGAGGAAGCTCAAGGTCGCTCGGCGAGCTATGGAGAGGGCTATGCTCGGGGTCTCTGCGTGATAGACTTAAAACGAGGATATTCGCAGTAGGACCAGAGTAACCGGCATAGCCCAACGGATTAGTAAGCTAAAGTGGAAATGGGCCGGCCATATAGCTTGAAGAACCGACAACCGATGGGGAAGAAAGGTTCTCGGATGCAGGTGGCTCGGGACCGTGCTTTGTGGCGTTTCTTGGGGGAGGCCTATGTTCAGCACTGGACTTGTGATGGGCTGTAATGACGATGATGACGACTAATGTTTTAATTCCTTTATCCATTTCTAAATTAGCAGTTGGTTACTATTGAACATTTCTTTTCTGTTCTAATACTAGATCTTTGTTTTCTATTCTGATACTAGTTTTGATCAAGGCGACCTATGATTTTCTACCGACTTCAATATGTTTTTTTTTATGTGTGTTACCCCATAACTTCTTTCTGCGTGAACCGATTTTGATGATTCTTTTTTTATTTGAAATCTAATGCTTCACATGCGGTCCCATATAAATTTGATCAAGGTTTGGCCAATAGTTTTTGAGTTATTCTTAATAATTTATATTGAAGTCGGTTGTACAAAATTTTTAATTTTAAATTATATAATATAAATAATGGTAATAATAAGTATTGGAAATAAATATATTTAGGTTCAAAATGTTTATATTTCCTGAAACAGTTTTATTTTCCTTTTTTGATAAAAATGAAGTGACAAACGAAATTACAGTGCACCTGATGTTAAGTGGTAACTAATGCCAATGAACACCTGTAACCAACTTCAAACAAAGAAGGCTACAGATGCGTCATCACCTGTGCTCTAAGATAGAATCACTCACAGCCTGTAATTGAACTGCCTCTCTATACCTTGCAAACCTCAACACTACAAAGCACGCACTGTTGCTTGGCAGCAGAAATAGGTATAGGATGAGAGGTTCAAACTTCTAGATAGAAAAAAAGTCCTACCATCTTGAATTATCCGTCCATTAATAGGAATCTATACCATGGCACACCATACAATTGCCGGAATAACCATCTTAAAATTCAGATCTGATATATCCGAAATGGTGACTGAGTTAATATTATATAGGTATTTATTATATTTGTATGCAATATACCTCGTGGTGATTGCATATCTCATTTTTGTAATCATCAGCCAATTGTGTTTTTTAGGAACACAAGATCTTGGGGCTTCCGATACATGGCTTTAAAATCATTTTTGGAGTTCTTGTCTACAAATACCGTATCATGCATTTATTTAGCAAGATCTTCTCTGCGCTGGTTACAGAGATATATATCCTTATTGAGCATTCGGAAGTGCCACGCGGTGTTCAGGTTCAAAGGCGTAGAAATAGGAGTTAGTGGGCGATACACGTTCATGATAGTAAGCGGCTCGTTTGTACTATCACGGAGTGTGATGACGGTACGAAGGCCGCTTGAATACATCACTTATAATTACTTAACGGAAAGTTTGCAAATCGCTTTGTTGTTCTTTTAAAGTTAAGTTTAGTTGGTAAAGAAATAAAAAATTTGACAAATGACAGAATTAGAAAGTGCTTAAAAATGCGGGGAGGTGTAGTCGTTGTGTATGCTATGTCATATCATATTAATATACTAGAACAACTATTTGAGTTATTCTGACTAAAATATTTTTCTTCTACTTCATCAGGCCGTAAAAGTCCACTTCTGAGCATGGGCATCTCTTGTTTTAGACAGGATATGCCGTAATCGCCACGCTTGGCAGGCGGATTAGCGATCGCAGTACCAGATCTCTCCCAGCATAGACGCTACTCCCCGTCAACGGCCTGGGTAAATTACTTCTGGTATAAACATGATGATTATACTGTCATCTGGAAGAAAAACGAGCAAATAGTTCACCTGGTGGCATGTGGATGCTGTAGGCTATAGACATCTATATCTATCCTCGATAAAGAATCAAAATGCAGATGCGCGTTCATCCTTGAGGACTAAGATGGAATGCTTCGTTTACAGTAAAAAGGGGTCCCCAGTTCTCTATAGTCACCATAAGAAACACAGGAGGATTAAGGTGTTATTTCACGCTGGTATTCTGTGAGAGCGTGGTCCTTCGCCGGTCAAGCCGACCCATTTGTGCTACAAAAATAATATAGCTACAGCGTTGTTTACCACTTACAAAGCTTATAAAATATATGAAATATTTGTTCAAGCATGTGTATAATATATGAAATATTTATTCAAACATGTGTATAAGTGGACACAGAATATTTGCTAAATGATTGATAACGATGGATTATATAATGTGTTCCCAAAACAGTAGCGTCACCACTTGACCATCGAACCATACATTTGAGTATTGAACCGTTAGCGACGCACGCGCTTAGAATGTTAACATCGATCTATAAGTTAGAGACCTTTGCCACCTACATTTTACTTATAACTGTTTTAAACTATTGTAGCCGAGTTTTGAAGCAGGAATTTAAATAAACCTTAATAAGAACAACTTAGAAATATTAATTCCTTAGATATTTCACCTATATTACGTTTATAACGCTTTCATGCTTTACAAATATAAATTGCATACGGAAAAAATGATTTTCTTTAGCAGCCGCCAAACGTTGATCACTGCGGTACCGACAGAGAGTTGATTATTATTGGAAGAAATAAAGTAATTCACTGAAACAGATGTGTAAAAATAAATAGTTCATTACATAATAGTTACATTGTGTATTGCTATGTCTAATCTTAGATATAGTTATTGTATCTGGATGTTTGAATAAGAGCATTTTATGTATATTTAACGCCTCTACTAGGGAATTTATTATAGAAGAAGAAATTTATTCGTAGTAAAAATATTGATGCGTTTGCATTAATGTCATTGAATAAAACTAATTTTGCGGATTTTATGGCGCTGATTTAAATGATATTTCCGTCCTCACTTGATTGGATTCTGTAATAAATACATAGGTTCGAAAAGTCGGGTATTAAAAAATAAGTTATAATTAAGAGCGATGAAATGCGTAAAATATATTTGCGTTAATATAAGAAATCGTTATTGTGCATTTAAAACGATATTATGCATATTATATAGGCATCGTAAATACTTCAAGGTGCTAGAAATGTAATCAAAAAAATAACACAATAAACGGTATATTGATAAAGTGATGATTTTATACCATACTATTTACGATTAGTACGTGATGGCGGAATTCGAGATATGTATGACGGAACGTTGCCATACTTGGCATACGAATGAGTTACAATAGATGAGTGGTTACTTAAGAAGCCTGGGAAAACGAACCGTAGTTTGAAGCTGCATTGATTATTCATATTCCGGAATTGTTGACGTCACGGTATTCCCTGACGTTTAAGCTCTAGACAACGTTTTGACGAACTTTTAGAATGTCAATGACGTCATCATAATAAACTAATGTGAAAATTAAAGAATTGCCAAAAATATGTATGAAAAGTAAAATTATGTGTATTACGTAGCTGAAGAGAACCTCCGAATGGTCAAATCCGACGACAAGCTTTTAGAGTTGTTGTCTTACATAGAAACGGGCATACATACATGTCAGCCAAAAATTTGTAGCTCATTTTGGGCTCTACGTAGTCGAATGAAAATAATTAATTGAATTTTGCTTCAATTAATTATTTTTGCGGAATATATATATACCTACAAAATAACTTGCTATACATAATATATTCGGTAAATAATAATTTGTGCTACAAACTAAAATTATAAATCAATATGTTATTTTTAAAGAAGATTCATGTTCTTTTTAATTTTTGGCATCTATTACCTACATTATTTCCACAAGTCCCAGATTGACCGGGACAGGCTTTAATTCCATTCCATTTCATTTGATTGCGATCGTTTTGATTAGGGTGTTTAATACAATAAAGTAAAAACATACATATATTAATTAATTTTAAAATTTTAAGCGTTTTATTATAACATGTTTACAAAATTGGATTTTGATTTATTAACAGCTTATGTATAAGTGTGAAGGTCAGCAAGTATTTCAACTTTGATAAATCTTTAAAATGTTATTTTCGCTGTAAAAATGTTTACGAAACCCTTTTTTGTCTGATTTGTTTATCGAAATTAATATTCTATGGGGAAGGCCAATGTAATTACAATTAAACGTGTAAATTAGAAATTGTTTATAAATATTAAATAATAAAGTTACAGCCTATATACGTCCCACTGCTGGGCACAGGCCTCCTCTGAATCGTTTGCCGCGCCGCCCCATTGCGTGTTGGCGAACTTCAGATGTCTTCGAAATATTTTTTCTTATTTCTCAGACATGCAGGTTTACTCACGATGGTTCCTTCACCGCTCATCACGTGGTACATCGGCACATAAAATTGCAATTAACAATGTCATTGGTGCCGGATCGAACCCGGTTACTCGCGTGAAGTTTACAGCGAGCGCTTAGCCCATGAGCTACCACGGCTTATAAATGTTTGCTAATACAAAATTCAACTTATATATTATTATCTATTCTAAGTGGTAGGACTAATTTTCCGCCTAGCAGTCCATCTTGATAGGTAGTACCCTTTTACCTTTTTCTGTTGCCGAACATCAGTGCCCGTTGTTCCAATTTGAAGGGTTCAAGAACCAGTATAATAACAGACTGTAAGGCATTCCACTTTGGTCACAACACCTTTGTACCAACGCATTGTAGCCTACTTTATTTGAAATTGGTTGCAGGTGTCTATGGGCTGCAGTAGCCACTTACCATCAGGTGGTCTGTAAGTTCGCTTGGCACAATAATTTTATATAAAAAATATGATGAAAGTTTGACTATTAGTGGTCATAATAACTGTTTTCATTTTTCAAAAAAAAAAACGAAATATAATCTACATCAACATTACTTATAAATGATATGAGAATTCTTGGATATTTATTCAATCGACTCTAAACTTTGTGTTTATTTATATGACACCCACGCACCATTCTAGTTTATATTTGTTTCCTACAAAATTGCGTTAAGAAATCTACTTAAAAACGATTCATTGAATTTGAATTCAGGATTAATTGTTATGCAGCAGACTCCAGATGAAGGAGGCCCGATCGTATCAATTTTTACGCACGCGAGAAATACGTCTCTATTTCTCGCGTGAGTTCTTCGTCTCTTCACGTGTCAACTTTCAGTCAATCAAGCTTGACTTCGACAGATCTAGATCATTATAGGAACATTAAGGAGCTTGCTTTAAGTCTAGCTTTAAGGTATATGTGAAGTAATTTTCTTTAATGAGTTAGGTAGAATTTAAAGCCCATGAACAAAGAACGGTAAATAATGGAATTAAATTATACTAACTAATATTTAGGCTATTTTTTTATTATTTTAGCGATAAATTTCACAAGAACTTAGTGTAAAATGATGTTAACGAACGGTTAATAATTGAATTTTAAATGTTTTATCTTGTTTTATGACGATATTTTTTCTACCGACTTCAAAAAGGAGGCGGTACTCAATTCGACTGTATGTTTTTTTTATGTGTGTTACCTCATAACTTTGTTCTGCGTGAACCGATTTCGATGATTCTTTTTTTATTTGAAAGCTGGTGCTTGTCATGTGGTTCCATATAAATTCCATATAATCCATATAAATTGATTAAGGTCTAACTAATAGTTTTTGAGTTATCCTTAATAATATAAATTGAATTCAGTTGTACAAAATTTTTAATTTTTAATTATTTTGTTATTTTGTCCTTTTTTGGTAATCATACCACCTTGCTTTGGTATTGACAGCTTTTTTTTATATGATAGGGTGACGAACGAGCACACAGTCCACCTGATGATAAGTGATTGCTGTGACCCATAGACATCTACATCTATCCTCCATTACGAATCAAAATGCAGATACGTTGTCACCCGTGAGGACTAAGATGGAATGCCTCTTTTCCAGTTAAAAGGGTCTCCGGTTCTCTACACTTACCATACGAAACACAGCAGTGTTAAGCTGCTATTTTACGCTGGTATTCTGGAGAGCGTGGTCCTTCCCCGGTCGAGCCGACCCATTCGTGCTACAACTATGCTACTAATATAGCTGCAGCATGGCTCAACCACGTAACATAACAGCTACATACATACAGCACGTAGCGTAACATAACGGAACAGCAATAATACTTTTACAATTAAAAGTTATTCTTTATTCTTTCATCATAAATGTTGCTAATATTTGTATCAACCACTTCAAGTACCTGTATTGCGTGTGCTATTAATGGTTTACAATTAGGCTTCTGTCGCTTAGTAAGTTTAATATAATCTTCGCTTATATAGTTAATATTTTTTCTGTATTATTTTGGAGTAGTGATTTCCTGCAGACCGAAGTTTGGTCACGGCGGCTAGTCTCAACGGAGTCTAGCCATCTGCACAGGAAACGATTGTAGTCTCCGAGTGTATGCGCTAATACAGGTGCGCTCTCTATTCCCTCACTCTTAAAGTCCAATAGGACGGCAGTCCGACATGACTGGAGAGAGATCAGGTGGAGGGACAACGGCTTTACGTTCTTTCCGAGGCACGGGGGTGAGCTACCACTGAGATTTTCTTAACAGATAAACGCAATAACTGATTTTGCGGTCGACCCGGGATTCGAAATGGGGACGCTATGATCAGCAGTAGACCAACGAGGCAATCAAATTATTTTAAGAAAGCATTGTATTTTGGAATATATCACAAATGTAAAATTACCTACAATTTAAATGTGATAAAGTCACGCTGGCTGCAGCACGAATGAGTCGAGTTGTCTGGGGAAGAACTATGCTCGCACTGAATAACAGTATAATTCAGTAGCATAACGCTGTTCTGTATCGAATGGTGAATATAGAGAACTGGATATCCTTTTAATGATAACGAGTCATTCCTCTTATATGACAAATCTGCTCTTTTATTCTTAAACGAAGATAGATGTTGGCGTCCCAAGTCCAGAGTCCACTTACCATCAGGTGGACTGTTCGTTCGTTTTTCTTTTACTACTATAAGGCAGTGCTTGACTAGTATCCAACCTGATGGTAAGTAGTGATGCAGCCGAATATGGTAAAACGCGCTGACTTAGCTTAACAACAGCCTATTTACTCTTACCTTGAAGACGCCCACATTGTATTCGGATAGTTTTTGACTTACAAAAAGTGCTTCGTAAAGGCCAATTTTGTATGAAAATCTTTTGACTTTGACTTCGGATGAAAAGACAGATGAAGACAATTTATTCGACTCCGATGCTGCAAGCATGTCGAACGTCGAACAAACCGTTTGGTTTGAATGTGTGGTATGTCGACAATAATGGGACGGAGACTGGCAGAGCGTCACGTTGCTAACTTACGATGGTGGAAGGGAGAGGAAGGAATTAAGGCATGCAACTTCTTCACACAGTCTCCGAAGTATATCCCATGGAACACCAAAAGGCTAAAAAAGGCACTTTGTGCTTGTGCTCGAGACTGGTAAGATTTGCTTTAATCAGATACATGTCACTAATAAGCCTCTTAGTACGCCTTTCCATTGAGTCTAAAGCGTATACTTCATGCACGACCGGGCTTGCGCTTAATATAGAATGAGCAGCTGTCCCGGCGTGAAGTACTGTTGCACATTTGCAAGGACACCTAACTTCATTGCAGCTGCAATGACCCTGGACTCAAGGAACCGCCCTAAGTTCAGATTCGAGGAAATGTTAAGTCTCAAAAAAGGAAGGCGGTCGGTTTATTCCAAAGATACATTCCAGAAGGAAGGAGCCATGTTGAGCTGGCTCTTTTTTGCGGTAAAAAGTCGAGAGAAGAGAGTTTGTCACCTTTAGGTCTTTAAAACTCAATTTTATGTTCTATAAATGAAAGATATCCTTTTAATTTTGTAAACGTTACTAGAACATGCGTCTGCTATCACTATAATCTTGTAAGATTGATGTCATTACGTGTTAATGAAGGCAATTTTCAGTGTTAATTGTCGCCGTAAATCTTATGTTAAAGAAAACAACGACGATAGTAGTTGACGTGCAACATTGACAAATAGAAATAGTAAAGTTTGTCTATGCCCAGTTAAAAACAAGCAGTTTTAAATTAAACCTGGGGTTCGTAAAATAATAAAACGTAATGTAAAAGGTGTGTATACATATATATATATACACACTGTCACCCAGAGAGGTAGGCAAAGATTACGGACTTCCATTTAGCACGTTTTTTCAATTTGGTCGAAAATTTTCCATCATCTAAGGCATCTCCTGCTGTCTCAACTATACTCTTTTCTCGTTCATTCTTTCTACGTATCCAAACCACCGAAACATTCCTTTCTACAAATAATAATGTTATAAACTTTAGCTTTGTACATATTAATTTTTATAATATATTTATTTTTAATTTATCTAATATTTTTCATATTTGATAATGTAACGTAGATTTACAATTTTAACAAAAACTAAATACTAAAAAGATGTCGATGTTAAATTAAGAGTGGTGTGCTGAAAAATTGATACTTCGGAAGCTATTATGTAAAAAATAGTTTTTTTTAGTTTTAAAAGCCGGTTTTTACTTTTTATTTAAAGTTTAATCTTTTACCTTTTGAGTGGACTAAACAATATCACAAGCTAAGGTTGCAACTAGAATGTCGTCTAAATAACAAATCCACTCCTAGGGTGACATTTTTCTTTGTGAAAATGAGATGTAAATTGAGGTGTAGCCTATTTAATCATAGAAAATAACCATTTGGATCGGTTTAGCCTTTTCTGCGCAAACGGTGGCTAAACATTAAAAAACACGTATATGTCGAATATAGAACCTTTTCCCTTTTGAAATGAGCAAAAATTATCACACTCTTACTGCTTTTACTTCAATACATATCTAATATATATATATATATATATATATATATATATATATATATATATATATACAATTTTATTTATATATCATCCAATTTTAATTATCAAAATTTAATGGTAATTCACTATATTCTAAAGAACATAAAAATTATCACATTTACTTTTAGAGCCTTCGAGACGTCCATATCCTGTTTGCGATTGGCCGCTTATTTTTACATATATAACGTGTCAATTTCACTTTATTAGTATTCAGAGTGGCACATATAAATACGTTTCTTTTATGCCTATCACGCTACGTTCACGCGGAGGGTACATCATAGAGCTCCACACACGAGCAATTAGGTAAGAATCGTTTCGTAACGCGCTATCGATCTTAATCTATATATATATATATATATATATATATACTTAATCTATATATATATATTATATATTTATATATATATATATATATATATATATATATATATATATATATATATATATATATATATATATATATATATATATATATATAGATTAATATATATATGATAAAAGCTATACACAGAATTACAGCTTAAAATAGATATAGCATGAGCAGATCCTTCTGCGTGTAAAATAATACCGTCCTCTGTGTGGTGGCGGCTTAAAAGAAGCTCAAGCCATTTCGTCCCCTACTAGTTGTCGTGTAATATGCCAGAAAGATCTTGTAACTTCCGATAGATGGCGTTATAACCTTTTAAATTATGCCAGTGAGCGCCGTCAAAGGTTCGAGACGTCTAGTACTGCGGTCGCCAAAAATCCTGCAAAACATGACGATAAAGACAAATCTTTCCTATAACGGGAGATGCCTCTGTCCAGTAGTAGACTTTACGGGATGACGAGGAAGAAGAATATTGTAATAATATTTAACACGTACAAGTAACGTAACGTTATCTAAACTCCAATATCAAAGTCTAAAGTTGTATTAACAGCCTGCAAACGTTCTATTGGAGGGTACAGATCTTCTCTCATCTTCAAGACAATTTTTGGAGCAAGTCCACACTACTCCAATGGGTGCTGGCGGACTTCAAATGTCCACGAAATATGTATGTTTTCTTTCACCTTGGACCACTTGGTTATTCAGCACCTAAAGTTTTAATTACAATTTATATAGTTAACGGGGATCTTACACTTCACTCGCGTACTGTCAAATATTAAGGCGAATACCTATCCGCTGAGGTACCACGGTTCATTACGCTTATAAGTATAAGACATGTGATGGATATTATCACGAACTTTAATGTCATACCCGTGACGTGCATCGGGCCCATGCCATTTATTAACACATAAAAGTATCAAACTGTTTACAATACGCGGGTTAAGAGACTTCTCGCAACATCATGCTGAGTAAGACTCCTTGTCACTTCGTTATGTCGCTCGCATAATAAAGATTTAAAATGTACATAAGCGTGAAATAAATCGAAAGAAGGGTTCTTTGTGATCGATGAACAAATGCTTTTTAAATCTGCAATGACTACGTATTATTCAGTTGAATATAAATCGAAGTATGACATTCATTTTCTACAAAAGTTATTGGAGTGGGTGCTCTACTGACTTCTTTATTCTTTGCGAGTACCGATCGTGGGATTCGATCAGTTGTCCTATAACAGTTCTATTGAATACACAACATACAGAAGGCTGAGTTCCAAGAAGTCACACTTTACGATGACCGACAGTTGGAGTTCGAAAATGAATTTTAGATTGAATGCGATAAGTTATTGGGATAGTCAGCTTGTTGTTTAAAAAGTTAAGCACTTGAGAAAGTTATTGCTCTGAATATTTATTGTTATTATTTGATCAGTCGGTTACTGTGAAATATTGTCTACAAAAATCAAAAATTTTTGTTGTGTATGAACCTCAATGTTTTGTTTTTATCAGTCTACGTATTTTTATGATTTTTAAATCGCGAAAACCTTTTCGTATTTATTTCTTTAATCCTTTTTTGGTTTGTGATTGTACTTTATAATTTACGTGCTTTAGTTATTATGGGTTTGGAGTTTAGATGATGTTAGTGTTATAAGTTCTGCATTATAGATAATTCCAGGATAATACATAGTAAAAATATTAACGCGAATACATTTAAGGCGTTTATACACTAAATACTTATATGAAACATAATATTTTTTTTACTACGAACAAGTTTGCGATAGAGAAAAATAATAATATAATATTTAAGTCCATTCCTGTATCAGCCTTCGTATATTTAATGTAACAGATCATTATAAGATTAATCAGTGCGTTTAATGTTAATTTATACATTAATATTCGATAATAAAGGCTAACTTAAACTATATTATATATTACTAATTAGTGGCGGCCTAAATCAAATGTGCAAGGTAAACGTATGCACAAAACCTCCAGCTTAGTGTGGCGATTATTACGCCTTTCAATTTAGAAGAGCCAGCCGTTCCTAAAGATGATAATTGAATATTTTAAAGTACCTACTTATTCAATAAGTTAATAGGCTCTTCTCTGCCTAAAGTCCATCAAGGTTGAAACCATCCCTTTACCTATTTCTCTCGAAAAGCAGTAGTTATCCACTGTGACTTAATTGTTTCTAAATAAAAAAAATCAGATAGAATTTTCAACAAACCTGGTTCTTTACCATTGTATTTGTTACAGTTATTGATTTACGTACCTGAAACAGAAAGATATTTATGAGTAAACGTGTAAATTGATCCCGTAAACGTATTTCGTATCTAATCAATAATTGCCATAAATGATTATGAATCTAAACACTTTATTATAAAATTAATAAATACACGACTCGATTACCTCTCTAACCTTATAAGACGAAAAAGGTCTAATCGATTTTCGATGAAAGCAACAAAAGTTTTACGTACTGTTAAATAGCGATTTATAAACCGACTATGGTCGATTGGGTCGACTACTTTCGGTCCATATCTCGTTATATCTTCATGTATTTATTTTATAATAATATTTCGCAGGACGAAAATATATTTCGATCTCTAAACCATGAATACCCACTATAGAGAATAGAATGCTAAAATTAGATTATTAATTAGTTAGATTCTACTCCCTACTCCATAACTCATATTTAAGGTCACCTAAGCTTATAGTTGTTTTAGCCTCTGAAAGTTGTCTCAATACCATTACACTAGAACTTTTTTTTAGATCAGGTAAAGTTATAAATTCATGCATCATTTCTTCATTACAGTCCATCAAAAGGCTACTACTGAACAGAAGCCTCCCCCACAGATTGCCTCAACCGAATGTTCAGCCTCTGCCGAACAGATTAGTAACAGCAGTTTTTCATTATTTTGAGAAGTTATGAGAAACATGCTGTTACTAATGTCCTGTTTCATTTCACTATGTCTCCTCTTATTAATATATATATGAATTCTCTTACGCCGGTACTATATTGCACCTTACTTAATAGGATAAAATTATAATTAACATTAGCAATTGGCTTCGGATTACGATTTAAGTTCTATAGTAAATTTAAACCATTTTTCCAAAACAGGAATAGCAGGAAGATATTGACAATAAAAGTACACAACGTTTCCTTAAGCATATTGTCACTAAGTTTTAGTATGCCGTCGTTGTCTTAAAATTTTCTATTTATACCAGGAACAATTTAAAATTAATAGCTAGTTACCCTTCCGTGATAGCTATCTCTTATTATCTCAAAACAGTCCGGTATAACTTTTTTATGGTCTCAATGGCGTCCATCAGTCGCACGTCACGGTTCGAAATAATATGATTTATTACACCAATCTGTTACCGACAATGAGTTTTATGTGCATTCAGTTATGATTTAAATTTGTTAGAGATTTGATTGATAAGTATTTCTGTTTAATATGTTAATAAGCTACGATGCAGTTGATCGTGCAGTGAAAGTTGAATTTTCGTATGCGAAGGTTTAATGCACGTGTTGCATTCTCGTATAGCTTCCGTAATTTTTTTTTTCTAAATCATAAGGCAATATTAAGGAATTCTTAGTGTGGGAGTGTATTTCTTTAATAGCTAGACCATTAGTATTATATTTTTTTTAACATTAACTCCCACACTATGATTTTCTCCTGTTCCGTTTAGGGGTTTAACATATAAACTGCAAATGGACAGTCTAATTATTTGCAAGCTCTACAAATACGAGTTATAGAACTCGAATACCAAAAAATATAACTAATTTGAAATTTATTGTAATAATGTAGATGCTACCTACAAAAAAACTGTATGGTGGCATAAATTTCAAACAGGATCTTAACGTGATACTAAAAGAACGATAAATAAATAGTATATACATAATTTTTTTACAACTTTTTAATCTCACGAATTAAGTAATAGCCGATATCTGCGTCGATAAATAATTGAGATACTTAATATGAATATAAATAAAATTTATACTATTGTACAAGAGAACAATTTAAAACATTGATTTGGATTTTTGTCACTCCTTAAGCAATTAGCAAATGATACTCAATGTCAAGGGGTTACTAATCTCAAGCTAAATTTAACCAAGTTATCACAACTTGCTTTAATTTTCAAGCTACGCAAGTGAATCGATTCGATTCCGTCGACATTAATTAAATTGCTATTTGTAGTACTAATTTACCACATGCTCGCTGCTGAAGAAAAAAACGTGAGGAACCTACCTATATATGATAGTAAAATATTTCGAGGACATTCAGCCAACATTGCTCACAAACCTCGTAATAAATGGGAGGAGGCCTGTACCCAGCTTTGGGACGTGTATAGACTGTTAAAAGTAAAGTTATAGCCTATATACGTTCCACTGCTTAATACAGGCCAGGCCTCCTCCTCTCATTTCTGAGAGGGTTGCAACCACTTTGCCCCAATACGTGTTGGCGGACTGCACATGTCTTCAAAATTTTTTTAAGTTTTTTTTTAATTTTAGGTTGCTCTGGTGTTTTCCTTCACTTTTATGAAATTAACACTTATAAATGCAACTATTTCATTGGTGCAGGCGGTGATTGAACCTGGTTTGATTTCATACTGTGATATTTACGGCGAACATTTAGCCTCTGAGCTACCGCCGCTATATTATTACTAGTACTTCGTGAACCAATAATTAGTATAGACTGTTAATATTTCTTAACTATTTGTATAAATACTAGTTATTTTTGTGGAGTGGTTCACGACTCTGAATGGCAGATTTGGACATCTGTATTCCAGATCGTATTTCGGTCTTAACGTCAACGGAGCTTAGCCAACTAACTACACATGGACATGATTATAGTGCTCGAGTGTATGCGCAAGCACATGTCCATTCTCTACTCTCTCTCTCATAGTTCGATGGGACGGCAATCCAAGACACAATCGAAAAGAGATCTGCCGCAGGACTAACGTGCTTTCCGAGGCACGGAGGTGAAATACCGCCAGCTTCCTGACTCCGGGCTGCTACTGAGAATTTCTTGACAGAAAAACCCAGATTATGGCCATGAGCAGCCACTCGTACGACCACTAGACCAACTTGATAGACGAAAGCTTTTTTAAAGTGCCTGTCTCCTTACCTGTCGCTTAACAAAGTGATAATTTAATATTGAAATGATAAACTGTATTATTGTAATAGTAGTATTGTTGCGTTTTGTGATAGAACCTTTGATCATCTGATTGGTCTACATAAGCCCATACTGAAACGTACTTCGCAGTATCCAGACTAGCAGTAACAATGATATATAAGTTGCCAGCGTGTTGCTCCGACGACAGTTACTGGGTTTTATGTCACCATCACCATAATCATAATTGCTGCCCCTTTGAAGTCTATAGCTGAACACAGACATACCCTAAATGAATGGAACGAAGCACGGTCCTGACCTACCTGTATCTATAGATATTAGGACCACCCGACACTCTTCTTACCGTTTTATTTCGGATTTTTTTAAGTTGGACATGTGGTGAATTAGCTCTTAATTTATTTAATAGTGCCGGCGGGATCAAAGTGGAGTTGATCACGTTCTACAAAATTAGGTTGAGCGTGCGGCCTCTGATTCTATCGCGGATCTTGGTAATTATAATACAGTCATAGCCCATATTTCCTTTTCTTATTTATTTTTATTGCATGGTATAAATTTAAAAACAAAAGAAACATCTTAAAAGTGCATGTATTCGTTAAGGGGGCAGTCTTTATAGCAGCAACTAATTCACTATAAAAACTATCTAATCAGTTTATTGAAAAGGTCGAACAACACTCTTATTAATTGTGTTGACTTCATTCAAAACCTCAGGCCAATGCAGCTTTGTTTCATTCCGGTGCGAGTCACGCTGAGTCATGACTCCTGTTTAGTTCCGGCCAAGTATGCATTTCCGTGGTAAATCCAAAACGGGACTGCGTTCATAACTTAAGTATCGACTAGTAATTCACAAACAAATACATTCTTATTTTTAATACAAGCAAGGGTAACAATCAAATTCCAGTCCATCTGATAGTGAATACTGTGGCCCGTAGTCATATCCGATATCTTACATTTATCCTGGATTGAAAATAAAAAGGCAGATTTATGGAATATTATACATATATGTGCCTTTAGAAAGCCTTATTATATGTGAAAAGAGTATTCGGTTCTCATCACTTAATGAAATATAGTAGAATTGTGCTCCTATGTTATGCTGGTATTCTGTGAGAGCGTGTTTCTTCCAGTCAAGACATTTCAGACCCATTCGAGCTTAACCCCCGGTAAAAAAAAATGAGGTGACGCCCTATACTATGTTCACCGGTACAAGGCTACCATTTGAGAACTCTTCTTTTTCGTTTACTCTCGGTTCTTCGAGCTATAGAGCCGGTGGGTGGGTATGAGGAGACTACCGAATAACAAGAGATTGGGGCGAAAAATCTATACAAATACGAAGAAGGTAATTTTTTACACACTTGTGATGGTGGTGGTGGTCTATCATTACCAGTTTGCGAGTAATGACTTTGCTCTCACCACCATATTTATGAGCTAATATTTCAAGCATCCCAGTTGACAAATCCTTGAATAGGCCTATGTTCAGTAGTAGTTATAGAAAACTGTTAGTGCTTGTGATATCATCATCACAGCCTATCAAAGTTCAACTGTTGAATATGTTTGAGATAGTTGTCACGTTTGACAGGCTGGTTGGCAACCGAAGTATGAGTATGAGTTGTTATCAGGAAGATACTGCTGCCCTTCCCCTGTTTCAGTTTCTCTTTTTCAACTCAAGCGACACCCACGGGAATCTTCCCGTGTCTATGAGGAAGTAGATTATTTTACGTCGCCACTACATATCAACGAGTTGGTGATATGGCAAGTTTATATTAATCTATCAAAGTTAACTGTTGAATATAAACCTCACCCATAGATTGCTTCATTAGGCGTATTTTTCCGTAGTTGCCACGCTTGGCAAGCGGATTTGTAACCGTAGTTTTTTTTTTGTAGAGTTGTTATCAGGAATATACTGCTGCTTATTTTAGTTTCCCTCTGTCGCTTACGACACCCACGGTATTATATGGGTTAAGAAATTTCTGTAATTAATATCTATGTCATAAATGTTTTGTTCTATTTAACCAACTCTTAATACACGTTTCAAAAGTTTGTGTTAGACGTCATGTTAGCGACAATTTTAGTCAGCCGCGTGTCTCGCGGCGTTGTTGTTTAATGATTTATTAATAATCAGCTCAAACGCTAAGTTCCGATGTACTCGACAACAGGAGACTATTCTCGTACACTTGCCCGTCTGTCCGTTGCATCACATAAACATGACGGCTGCTGACTTTTGACTAATGGCTATATAACGTGCATTGTACTCTTAATGCGTAAACCGTAGGTAGCTAGTTGTATGGAAGTCTACTGGTAAGTAGAAATAACGTTAAAAGTTTTGGTTTAATTTTAAAATGTTTAAGCTATACCTCTATATACATAATTTTTTTTACTAGTCTAAATCAGCGCTTAACTACAATCCTGATTGTAAGTGGTTTAACTTTGAATTAATTATTCAACAAACACTATTTAAAAGGATTAGTATAATATCAATAAATACGTGATTAATAAAAATGGGTGATCTCTAAAATTATTTTCATTGTTAATTGTACTATTAACTTATATAAATACTTACATAAATTTAAATTTACTTTTGTAAATCGCTGGGTATTTTACTGGTTCTTTCCAGGAAAAAAGTTTTAGCTGAACGAATTTTTTTATTTTTAAAACTGAAGTAACAAACAAACTAACAGTTTACCTGTTAGTAGGTGGTTACTGCAGTCCTTGGGCACCTGCAGCCAACTTAGAAGACTACAGGTGCGTTGCCACCTCTGAGGACTACGATGGAATGCTCATAGCCTGTAATATCTTTTTTGAATAAAATAATTCTTATATAATATGAAATTACAATTCATGGAGTTCATAAAGGATTAAACATTAAAAGATTAAAGTTATGTAAGCGTTAAAATTTTAAACGAAAAATTTCAAAAGATATTTCGGCACGAGCGTAGCAAACATTGTTATGCATGAATATTCCGAAACTGTGTGGAAATAAAGAAATGACATCGTGACAGGCATAAATACTTTGGGCTATATTATCTGGGTTAAAGAATGAAGGTTTGTAGTGTAATGAGAATGGAAAATATGTTTTAAAATTCCATAATTATCAAACAAATTAAATAGAAGCTTTTTATAGCAGTTTAAAATTATAGAAAATTGGCGCAGACATTATTGCCATTACGTCATGTTTTTAACAGTAGTTAGAGTAGAGATAAGTATCTTAAAGATTTTCCAATATTCTGTTGAACATTACATAAATGATTTGCCTATATAATTGGCAAATAAGTTGGTGATTGCAGAACCTTCTTATAAACTCACACCAACGCCCTTAATATCTACTTATATAGGTAGATATTATCTGGTCCTTAATATCTATGCTAATCTACTAAGTCGCCAATTTGCAGTATATGTGTTTAGCATTTTCACAAAGATTCACTGCACTTTCTGGGTAGCCAGAGGTTCATTCGTTAACAGATGCAACACGTGCAGGTGTGGTTGGCATTTTGAGAAGCATATTTTTATAAGATGTTTTATTTCTAAAATGGAAAAAATGTATCGCGCGTGCGTCACATATACTTTGAAATTGGACTTTCATCTTTAAAAACTAGTACAGAAAACAGATTATCTTATACCAATTGTGCTTAACGTCGTTACACTGTTTGATTTGGTGTAGCATGCTCTAGAGATATATTAATGCGAATTTCACCGCATTTCTCTCAGTTACTTTCCAACCGCGGTTGAATAACCCCCATGTTAACGCATCGCGTAATTACGTCAATCTACGCATCCGCAGACGTAAAAGAACTTGTACACGATTTAGTTTACTTGTTTCATATCTTATCTGGAATCTACACAAAAATTTATTTCTGCTTTGTTACTTTCATTATTAATAGGAGGTTGAAAGTTGAGTGTATATAATCTTAAAAATCATCATCAGCTCGCAGAAGGCCACTGCTGGAGAAGGGGCCCTTCCCGTTGGAGGGTGGGTTTACCTTAATCCTCACGCTTGGCAGATGGATTTAGTCCAGCAGTACAAGACGTCTCGCACTTTTGACTCTGCTGGTCGTCTTCAAATATCAAGACGGAAGATACGATTTTTCTATGATTCATCCCTTATGATAGCCACGGGATGACATTGTATGAAGGATTATCTTACGCCGCCACCAGACCTCAAGCTTTACCATATTATAACTATAATAGGTTAATATTATAAATCTTTTAATAATTAATCTTTTAATTAATTTACAACTTTATACAGATTATAACTATTAATTAATCTTTAATTAATAGTTATAATCTGTTATGTGGGTTCGAGAAATCATCGAGGATTTAGGAAATGCCAGAACGATTTAATGGCGTTCAATATGTTGCGGTAATGATCTAGTTCGCCATGTAGTAACGGTGTAAAAGAAGCCACGAAACCATATCGTGTCGTACGTAGCGACAAAGGGATACTGAAAGAGAAGATGGACATCAGCATCTTTATGATAACGACCCATTAATAATAAAGAAACTGCGATTTCTAACCCGCCTGCCAAGTGGCAACTATGGAAAATATCTCCTCATAAAACAATCTGTGGTGGACGCCTATGTTCAGCAGTGGACAGTTGATGGGCTGTAATGAATAAAATTTCTGCAAAATTTCTGGTTATTCGATCGCCAATAGCTGGATCAGCAATTGAAGTACCAATTATGGCAAATCAAAGGGTTTGCCATATATAGCGGTGATGTTTACAGACTAATGGAGAAACTATTTGTAGATCTATAAATACGTGTTTCGTGCAGGATTCGAACCCGCGGTCTTCAGCGCCTCAACTCATTGCTAAGCCACTGCGCCAATTTTATCCTCTAGAAAGAAACTTGAGCGAAATTTTCTTCAAAATATATTTTCTAATACATAACTAGCTGTAAGGAACTCTTGAAAGGTGTTTTACAGATCAAGATGCCGCTATAAAACCGTCTTGTGTCCTAGTTTAAAGCTTGGGAAAGTCTACACCTATTACAATTTTCTTTACACAAACGTTTAAATTTCTCTTCCTCTACTTATTTTAATGGTAAGTATTATAAAATTTTAATACAATTTTCCTCACATACTTTGTAATTAAGAGAAATTTCTGAATATTATAGCAATGTAATGTAGCGATGAAATATTACAACTAAATAACAATTCAAATTTAAAAATATTAGTGATTTAATTTTACGATTTACAAGAAAATTAAAAGACTAAACTTTAAAAGGCTGTTTTAGCCTTGACAAAAACAAGTAAATCGAATATTTTAATAGGTAATATTGTATTGGCTTTCACGGTTCAATGACGAAGGAGACCGCGGAGGCAATGTAAGGTCATCCGGTTTTACCGAATTAAGAATAAACAAGTTTCAAAATGTCACACAATCGTAAAACCATTCTATATTATTGGAACGTGTCAACGTGTGCCAGCTAGCGATGGACCAAAACTTCTAAATGACGCAAACTACCTGGACAATGCCTGCGAAAATAAAAACAGCATGTTTTTTTAATTTGTATTTTTTGATGTTTAATAAATTTGGTATAAATTAAATATTATTAACAATATTTATTATTATAATTAAAAAAAAAAACTAAAATTGTTTTATAGTGTTTCTTCGCTGAATTTTCTTTGAGCGAGAAAAGAACCAGCTCTCTTGTCAGTGGCGATAACTAGTCGCGGTTATTTATACTATGTTATAAATATATTTTTATATTTTATGTGCCTTAAGATATCCAACGCACAAAAACTAACGGTAAAGGTCCAAAAAGGACTAACTACGATAAATAATAATCAATTAAATGTATGTATGAAATTTTAGGTACGTTTTCTCTTAATAAGACTAAGGTTATCCTGTTACCAGTAAGCAAGACTTAACAAGACTCTAACAACACTTCAGGAAATACAGCAGAATAATTCTGTTAATTTCCGTTATTTTCTTTTGCGCTTGCTGAGTGACTAAACTTCTTCATACAGCCAGCAGTGAAGAATCACGATTCGGTTCCGTAAATCATCACTGGTAATGAGCCCTGGTTGTACACTTATATCTGAAGGCCCCGACGTATATCAGACAAGAAGATATTAATTATGTCGCAATTTCCTGAACGCTGCTAAACCGAGTGTGATTCGTCGGTTGACGAGCACACAGCACACCTGATGGTAAGTGGATGCTGCAGCACATAAACATCTACGATTATCCTCGATTAAGAATCAAAATGCAGATTCGTTGTCACTCCTGAGGAATAAGATGGAATGTCTCGTTTCCAGTAAAAAGTTTCTCCGGTTATCTACGTTCACCATACGAAACATAGCAGCATTAAGCTGCTATTTAACGCTGGTATTCTGTGAGAGCGTGGTCCTTCCCCGGTCGAGCCGACCCATTCGTGCTACAGCCATAATATAGCTGCAGCTTGGCTATACCACGTATTCTTGTTCGAAGTTGCCTACTACCTAATTGGATATTTTTTCATGTGTACATACTCGTCAACACCTTCGAACGTTGCATTAAGTACCGATATACACCTATATGGACGTTAGACGTGATGAATCTTGTCCATATCCATAGAAGCTATAGTCAGGCCATATAGTTTGATAAACCGACAACCGATATCAAAGAAAGTTACTTCGAAAGGCAGCCTCGTACTGAAAAGCGCTTTGTTGGGTGACCCCCTACTAAATGGAGTGACGACCAGATCAAACGCGTGGGTTGTCGACTGATGTAGGAACGTACTTTGCGGCAATCTATAGGTAAGACCTATTTTTTGGAGTGATAGTTATATTTTGATAATATACGTTGCTCTTCCACGGAAACTCTGCTCTGCTCTAGTTTGCGTGCAACAGTTCAAAAGTGAATATACCTTTTACTAAAAGTAAGTCAAAATATTACATAGATAGCGAAGTAAGAGAATTTATACCCTCATTTCGTATGTGTCGGTGGATTACAATCGAAAATTTTGGAATGAATTTCTGGTTCAGCGTTATAATTATCTCGTTGACGCCAAATTTCAAATGTCTACACCGACGACGAGCAACAGCGTCAGTGTTTAGATTGATAAGTGACTTCGGCTAAAATACGAACCAGCTATATTATAAAATCCATTTTGTAAAAATATATAGAAAAGCGGTGCTAAAATATTTTCACAACTAAAATGGAGTAAGCATGTGATAAAAATCGATCAGAGCACTTTACCTCTGTCTAATATATGATTGCACTTACTGAAAGCAAAAAATACATTATCTTGATATTAGTTGTATAAATTTTTTCGACATGTTATTTACTTTACGCCCACGAGTATACATAAAATATTTTCTCATTGAATAGGATTAATTTTACGGATTTCGTCGCGTTTATTTTTAACTTATTATAATTTCCCGACGTTTTCAGTCTTTTGCAACACCCATGGATATTAGGGGCGGAAGGACTGAAGTTTTCGACATCATGAGTACTCAACATCCTGATGTCATAGTTAACCCCAGGTAACATCAGTTTTTTACACCATATAAATGGCAGAGGCACCGCCAAATATTACCGTCGTGATAAAAAAAGTAGTTTTGTTCATTATTTGTGAAATTTATTATGATTGAAAATGTTTATTAACTATTTTAATCCATATTCAAATTTAAAAAACGAAAACACTCTAAATCGATTTTCAAATCGATTAATAAGTAATATATTTTTTAACTAACGCCTAGTCCAAACCAGATAGAGGCGGTTTAAAAGATCTGATTAATCGATCCCGCAGGGTAGAGCTTATAGTTGCTTATAGAAATTATCGGATTTGATGCTCATTTGAGCATAAGAAATTTTAATTTGGTTTATGAAACAGAATTTGTAATAAACGTTTACTCAGAATGTACCGACCCAATCAACTGTTCCGATCCAATTGCATTATGAACAAATTCTTTGTGAAAAATAAGGGCCTTACACAGAAAAATTTTGTCCGTATTTTACTCGAAGTTTACAAAGCATAATTTCATCTTATTCGATTCCAAAAATTAAATTGTTTAGTAATTATTTTTTTTACATATCTATTACAAAGATAGTTAATCATTTACCATACACCCATTTAAGTTAGTGACCTGAGGTTACCAAAATTAATGTGTTTGTCAAAAGTCCCAATGATATTAATGTAAAATTTTCGTCTCGAACCAAATACTGGTTCTAGATCCGGCTAATTTTGTATATCATTATAATAAAATCTTCCATTCCAACGTAATGAAGTTATAGTTTAGCATATTGTTCCACGATTCTCATTTTGTTATATAATTTTACGCGTCTATATTAATTAAACACCAGTACAAGTTTATGAATATCAGGCAAAATATATAACCTGTCTTTCTCATAGAAAGTGAATGTTATTATTTCGAGAAATAAATATCTTACAAGCGTGGACGTTGATTTTTTCTTTTAAAACTCGCACACTAGAATTTTCTCCGGTATCGTGGAGGCGTTTTACGTACATAAGATGCACATGGGCAAAAATTCAGTTCGGAACAATTATTTTTAAGCCATACAAATTCTTGTATAGTGCGGAATTAAAGCCCGCAGCTCGCAGCGCTGAGACCAAACGTATTAGCCACTACATTTCAGAACCGACATGTGTGTTTATGTTATTGTGATGTTTAGAAATAATTGTTTCTTATTTGGGGGTGTCCATTATGGGCCAAAGCATCCTTTTTCAATTAGGTTGAAAGCGTGAATTTTCTTTATGATTTTAATCGTACAAAAAGTCCTTATTTACATTCTTATATAATATGAAGCACAAAACAACTTTAATTGTGTCATTAAACGAAACTCAAAAATCAAAATACGTGTACGTAGCAATTAATATGCTATTAATGGCAAGTGCTCTTAAGCTATAAATATATTTCTAATAATTAATATTTCAAAGCCATTCCAAAAATCTGTTGATAAAACTCTAAAGATATATAAGACGATGAAAATCAAATACAAAGATTCTACTAAGTTCTAAGGACTGATTTTAGTAAAATCTTTAAAAAGGCTGTAACAGCCATCAAGATGGCGATAAAATGTGATATTTATAAAACGTGACAATTAGTTAAAATGTTATGCACCTCTCAATTACACACCCACAGATTTGCACCTAGAACAAACGAGAGAACGGCGTTCTTTCGCAAGGACTTGTGTTATTCAATACGCCGTGACGTTGTTTAAGAGATAATGAAGTTTTCAAATAATTTCCAAATGTTTTAACACTAGTTTTCTATTTTATGAATAGCCGTGGCTCTGTCGCAAATATGTTTATTTTGTAAGTGGTCGACTGGTACTTGACTACTACGCTGTGTCTAAATCCCAGCCCTAGCCAACATTTACGCAAGCAGCCAAATTGTTACGTCTGGTTGTGTTGTGATTATCCACTAATCTTACAAATAAAATTGCACCTACAAATCTACAATTCCTTATTTGCGAATAATTGTGGCACAATGAAAATTAATAAGGTTTTTTTAATCTGTGCATGTCATGATGTGTGTGGCAACGATTTAAGTTGATGTGTTGTTTTGAGCATGTGTATGTGTACAAAGTCTGTCATATTGCTGATCTTACAAAAAATATCTGGAAAACACCGCACTACACAATATCGCAAGCACAAAAGAAAATAAGATAAAATACGTTTCGGTTTACAGAAAATTTGTACTGTTGATACGTTGAGATCGATTTATTATCATACGTTACCGTTACAAACCAACAAAAGTCAATTGCTGAACATAGGCATAGGCCTACCCCATAGATTGCCTCATAGGAGCAGTATTTGCTATAGTTGCCACGCTTTGCAGGCGGGTTGGCAACCGCAGTTTTTTATTTTTCAGTTGTTATAGATGCTGCTGACACCCATGAGATGATATGGGGTAGTGGATATTCTTACACAGCCACTACACGGTCAGTTAATAACATCATTCCGTTCTCTTTTGGCTCGTCATGTTTTTCGTCTAAGAAAAGTATTAGATATGTTAAAAACCCCACTCCACCTATGTCTAATCATTGCATAGAGGTACTGATAAGAGATGAAAATTAAGAGACTAAACTTTTTTTAGTAGTAATTGCATGATAATGAAATAATGCGAAAAATTGCAATTTTTTTAATAGTATTCGTGGAACATTACGGAAGTTCAAAACGACCTTCTGTTGTGTTGCCTTGTTTTACATGTAGTCATTTAAGTGTGTTAGTTGCTTAAGAACATATTTTTTATTTGAACTCGTAAAATTATTGTAAAAGCAACATTTTAAATTCACACAACTAGCCCGCACATTTCTATGTAAACCTCGTCCCATTTAGAAATCATGTTTAATGGAACAGTTTGCTTTAATACATAAATATAAAATCTAGTTATTAATCTATAATACGTCAATTTGTGTATACAGTAGTTTGAACTGAATAACTAAGGAATAAGAACGAAAGTGGCCTGAGTAGCTAAACACTGACTAGCCTATCGAATCCCCACTACCAACTCGTAATTTCTAACAGCGGTATGACCTTACCACGCCAATCAAACGTGTTTTATCATTAGTTGAATCAAATTAGACGATTTCTACCAAGTTACGATGGCTAGAGATCTATTTAAGCTATTGTTATTGACTATTGTTACTAAGTATAACTCATTAGATCTTTATTAAAAGGCGCGTGGGTGTAGAGAAGTCAAAAACCTACTTGAAAGTTTTAGTGCTCAGTTATCTCAAGTATGTACTAAAAAGTTCTTAGCACGTATAAGTATGCAACTGTAGTCTACTAAATTACACACTTTAATTAGTTATAAATTATTACCATAGATTAATAATGTACAGTTCCTTTATATCAACACACATATCAATACATACTCGTATGATCTAATTGTGGAATAAAAGTTAATAAACCCAAATAATAAGAATATAATTTTATTAGAGGTCTTTTTTTCGAAGCAGTGGTAAAATCATAATTGTATATAGTATAGTATATTTTTATATTTAACAAGCGCATTCGTTCTAGACAGTATAATATAATTAAGAGCAACAGCATTGGTGGTCAAATAAATTGGTGGCAAAGACAATGAATTGCCAAAGATAAATTTAATGTAAAATAATATATGTAAAATGCAACTCTTGATGACTTCTTTAAAGACTACTCAATGAACAGTTGTAAGAATTGGCTACCCTACCCTTGGATCTTACGACTTGGTCCTTAGACTGCGCTAGCATTTCGCAACTAACCAGCCTGCGCGTGTGCAGGTAACTAATTGAAGTGGCGCAAGCGCAAGCGCAGCCAGACGCCATAAAAGATATGCTATAAATACACTAATAAATAATTTATAGCAACAAACCTAACCTTATTACGAAATAATATAAACTATTTAAAATATTTTTTAAAACAATAAATATATAATATGTTTTAACTTAGATCAATTTAGGAAAGTAAAATAAATATTAATAACAATGAATTTAGTAACAGACGTAATAGATCAGATTTTTTTTTTGAATTAATACTCATTTAAAAATGTGTCGTTTAGCTACCACTACATCTTAGTATTTACAGCTTATAAGCAAACAAATTCTTATGTTAGGATAATTTGTATAACGACCCAAAGTACCGGATATGCAACTTATGATTCTTGGATCAATTTTGGACTCTACAATAACTCAATAAAGTTCGTTTTTATTTGCGTATTCTTAACAGTGTATCCTGCCGGAATAAGCGTTTCTAGCGAATCGGAAAACAGTTAATAGGTCTGTTGTAGAATATAACTAAGCAATAATCGTCTTCCGATGGCCTTTATACTTAGAAATGTAGTAAGGTTTAAACTCGACAAGTAACGCATGGAACCACAAGTATAAACGTAAAAATTAACCCATTGTATAAGTATTTTCTATTATATGCCGTGTGGTGACGGGGATTGGGAATCTATCGCACACCCTATTCACCTTGTAGGTGGCCAAAAACTCATATGTCTCCAGACAGATAGCAGTTACCATTTCGTATTAAACAGATATAAAATAGCCACACCAGGGACGAATAGCAGCTTCAATGATACGAGGTAACTGGTACTTGGATCGCAAATCCTTCTCCGTCTTTTACACATTTTTTTTCTAGGTAGAGTCACGCTGCAGCTTTAATATGGCTGTAGCACGAATGGGTTGACAAGTGTAGGACTATGATGTCAGAGAATGAATGAAGCGTAAAATAGCAGCTTAATGCTACTTTTTTCGTATGGTGAGTGCAGAGAACCGGATACCAAAGCTCACTAGAAACGAGGCATTCCATTTTAGTTCTCAGGGTTCACAACTTATCTGCATTTTGATTCTTAATCTAGGATAGATGTAGATTTCTAAGGGCCACAGTATCCACTTCCCATCGGGTAGAAGGAGTACATAATTCACGGAACGAGATAGATTTGTTAGTCTCAAGTTGTTTATAAACCCAACTATTTATGTGCTTTTCATTCATAATTTTATACTTCATAAGAGTGGTAGTTATCTCAATCAATTATTTTCTTTGAGCGGCAGTGAACAGTCTGTAAGAAAATTATTCTGTATAGTTTCACACCCACGAACTCGTACGTAATCCCTTTACACACGATTGAGCATTGCACAACTCAACGACCAGTTATTGTTAACGTCAACAATAACTACCAACGGTAACTGTCAGTAATTCCATATCAAAGCGGTTAAACGGATCATTTGCTTTCTTTTGTTCTTTTGTCAGTCTGTGTATTTGAACTGACCAAAAATTTTCAGCATTCCCGACCCTATTCGTTTGTTTTTAGGATGTACTTGTTTCGTTTGTTCAATTTTTATGTAAATTTTATAAAAGAGAGAGCACTTCTTTTGAATTTCATGGCTAGCCGTGGGAATTTCAATACATTATTACTTTACTAATTGACTTTTTAAATATGTAGGCTGAATTACTTGACATTCAATGTAAGTAAGGAAGTGCATTTTAAAGGGATTTCGATAAGATTTTTATATCATATTATATATTATCTACCACATCATTAAAAACATATTTATTATAGTTTTCTTTTTATTATTTTAGAATAAAGCCCTTTTTAAGTTTGTTTGTATGAGGCACTAAGATTATGAATATTTATATTTTTTATGAAAATTTTCATATACTTATCCATATGAGGTATTTGAAAACATAAGAATAAACATAATACCGCCTTCACTATACAAAATAATTTAGTCTAAGCATTTGACTACGGGCAGCGGTTTTGAATCCGAAACTACTACTTGACTGGCATACAAATAATTGCTCCAGGTCTGGTCTGTCTGTTCGTTCAAGTGAAATTTATTTTTGTAAAATAGTTACACGATACAGAAGAAATTTTTACCATGGGTAAATAAAACTATTTAAAAACTAAATATTCTGTCATTGCATTTGTATTCCATTACGTTAATAAGTTCAATATTTGTATCATTGAAACTTAATATTTTAATTAATTCATGCTTTTTTCATATGTTTAAAGAAGAAAAATATTTATTTAAAATAAATATTTTTGTTTTTAATATAACTAATTATCAAAAATATAAATAGTACAAATATTAGCATATAAACGATGCGCCATAAACAGAATAGATATACATGAAAATGGCTTATTAAGGAATGTATAAAGAAATGTATTTCAATGTATTCGTCTTAAATAATCATCTATTTATTCATTGCCATAAATTCATTTGGCAATGTTTTCCAAAAAAGAGCTTATAATAAAACATAGTAAGTAGAATAGAAGGTAATTTTTTGATTGAAAAATTAAACCGCCAGAGATCGGTGTCTTTAGTTTTTCAATCTATATGTGTATTTAATGATGATATTAGGATGATATAATGATGAAAGGGAATTAGTTTTTTCGTAATCAAGCTACAATATTTTCGAAACTTTTAATATTCAGTTGTAGAAGTAATTAATATAATAAGTAATTAATAATACCTTTATCATATTTTAATACTATATCATTCGGCATTTATCAATATAAGATCGTTATAACTTTATTGCTACCGAAACAAAATAGAGAAAAAGGGAAGGGAAAATATATTAATGTCATATAACAATGTATAACAATATAATCTTATATACCTATACAAAAACTTAATAATTTTAGTTACCATATATTTACAGTACATACATTAAAAAGCATCAGCTATATATTTTTTCAAGAATTATTTTTGTCCGATAAATCAGTGAAATATCAATTCAAGTTGCCCTTTACATTACGTTTATATATGACAATAATATGGTTCCTCCTTTCAATTTGTGAATAAAACAGTTATTTTTAAATCATAACGGCTTACCGCAAGACAACCGCTTGATCATGTTTTAATTATTGTTAACATTTTTTATAATAATAGCGTTTACTAATTATTCATTAATTAATAACTTTCTAAGAAAATGGTAACAGTAAAATTATGAAACATTCAAATCATTTAATTTGTATTTAGATTTATTAAATAACTTTACCACGTATACTTTTACTCAAAAATACTTGGTCAGCATTAATGACTCTTCTTATCGTTTTTTCATCTTTTTATTAGTTTAGTAATTCATTTCTTTGCATGATAGACTTCATAATGCGGATATTTGCAGTAGAACCGGATAACCGACATAGACTAACGGATCAGTAAGCTGAAGTGACAATGGGCGGCCATACAGCTGAAAGAACCAACAACTGATGTAGAAGAAAGGTTCTCAAGTAGCAATCTCTTACCAGTAAGTAAATTATAGGACGCCCCCTCCCCGCACTATATAGAGTCGTACTGTATATAGAGTCGACCTGGTAAGAAATGCAGAAAATCGATGGGTGCAGGTAGCTCGGGATCATGCTTTGTGACATTCCTAGGAAGAGGCCTATGTATGTGAGACTGTTGGACTTGTGAAGGCCTGTAATAATAATGGTGAGACAGATTTCCTCACGAAGTTTATCTTCACCATGAAGAACATGATAAATTTAAAATTGCGATAAAAAATTTCATTGGTTAGTTGTAGTGAAGATCAAAATGGTATTGATCATACTACCAAAACCCTATAATATATATTTTACATATAAGTGATAATTAGATTTTATGGCAATAAATCTAACAAAATTTTCACAATAACACGAAAAGTGATAGGTAATGGAAACACGCCGCCAACAAATGTCAAGAAACTGGTTCTTTTCCTTATTCTTAAAAATACAATTCCTAGTTTCAAAATTATTCATGCCATTTAGACTGTGATATAATATACTGAAATAAATTATGTTAATATCTTGACATTTATTTCCAAGACGCAACTTTCGCAGTTGTATTTTATATAGAAGAGGCAAAAGAACTATTAAGTAATGTTGTTCAAAGAACCGACAAAAAATTTAACTAAGTGAAAATATAAACATTATCCAAGAATGTCTAAATTTACACAATTTACATAAAGTAAATATAAAGTTTTATTGCACACTTAGTTAGCATGCAATTATAGCGTTTCTAAGTCAGTATAATTTGAATGTAACTTCTGTCACTCTTTCCATAGTTAAAATGTATTATAATTTAGACAACGGTAGCCTTTTGGTTGAGGGTACGTACTACAAAACTTTTTAGGGCAAGAGTTCGAATCCGCCATTCAACTACAGTTGAAAACGGCTCCAAGCATAGCATTTTTAAGTAATATCTCTAGAAAGGAGTCTATTTTCACGAAGATATGATGATCTTGATAAAATTTTTGTTTCTTATCTCATTCATTCATTACAGCCTATCAAAGTCCACTACTTGCCTTGCCCTTGCTTTGCAGTGCACTTGCCTCATAAGGGGGACATTTGATATAGTTGCTAGGCTTAGTAGGTGGGTTGCCAACTGCAGTTTTTTATTTCCTTTCCTATTAGTTTTTTATTATGTTGTTATTAGGAAGACGCTGCTGGCAACCTCCTGTTTTTTTTCTTTGTGTCGTCTCTTATGACACTTACGGGACGATACAGGGCAGTGGATATTCTTATGCCACCTCTGCACGGTTAACTCTGATTACGATTATGAAAATTTAATTTACTTATCTCATATAGAAAGGTATTTTACAGCATAGCCGGTTTTGGCGCGAATGTCAATGATTTTTTTTACTTTATCAACTACCATAATTAAAATTATCACTAGTGTAAATAAATAAGTGGTAAAATTAAAAAAAAAATTATACAACCGACTTTAATATAAATAAAATGAGAACATTATCAATGTAGTCGAAGTCAATTAAATACACATTATTAAGGATAACTCAAAAACTACTTGTCAGTTCTTGATCAAATTTATATGGAACCACGTGAAAAGCACCAGCTTTTAAATAAAAAAGAGTCATCAAAATCGGTTTATCTAGAAAAAAGTTCTGAGGTAACACACATAAGAAAAATTAAAAAAAATACAGTCGAATTGAGAACCTCCTCCTTTTTTTGAAGTCGGTTAAAAAAACGACGACTGAACGATTATACGATAACTACGATTGATGTCAAACTTTAAATGTTACATGTTATATCATGTATTGACAGAATCAGTTAGATGTAATAAGCTTCTAAGGATGCTGTTTGCTGTTCTTTTCTTTTCTTTATTTCTTCCCCTGCTACTTCTTTAATATTTTTTCAATCCACGATACTTTAATTTATTCTTTTTTGCATTCTCCATATCAAAAAAGAATACAGAGGACGGTATTAATGACTTTAGATATTATCTATCAGTCAATCCATGGAGTGATGATTTGACGTAGGTTAAGCAATGCAGAAAAAATACTTCATGACATTTTATGTTATGAATTGTCTTTGAGTTATACCAAAACATATTTTCATCTTACATAAAGTGAAATTCCAAATATCAATACGTATTCTAAGCTATAACTTAATCTTATTAAAATAATATACGCATAACATAAAATGCGCTTATCATAATGGCGATTTGTTAAATATGAAGTTTTAAATAAGTCATTGCAAACATTTGTCCAAAAACAAATTACATAATAGTCTCTTAGACAGTGAGCATTATTCAGTATTATTCTAGAAAGTGAGCGTTATTCAGTATTATTCTATAAATAGTATGTCTTATATATCACAATTTATAAACTGAAATCTAGAGGTAGCGATTGTAGTTTCAGTGTGGTTATAAACCAGAAACTTAATTACAGTGACTCCCACATAATGTTTTCAAATTAAGGATTTACCATTTAGGTGGAGTGACGCTGACCATTCGGAGGTCACCTTGAGGCCGAACTAGAATTTTTATTAGGCATTTGCAAGTTGGAATTTCTGCCTACTTTAGACTACAACGGGCGGTACGTATGCAACTCGTGCATACAAAAGATATCAACGAGCGCTGTTTGACATTCTTTAGAAAATAGCGTATGCTAATAATTTAAAGATACATACTATGTCAAATAAAAATAATATGTTATATTGATATCGTGATACAAATATAAAAATAACTGGCCGAAGCTTTTTGAATAGGAAAAAGATTTTTACTACAAATATACAAAAATATTTTTGTGGAACATTTGTTTTAATTTTTAAAGAATTGTAATATTTTTTTTATAAATAATTATGCAATTAACAATGTGGAAAATATTAACTAGGACAATTTTGGAGCATTGGCTTGACGTTCAATTCCGCATTTTCAAATGCACGCATGCGCTGGTGTCTTTAAACGCTTCTAATACTTTGATAGGTTACAACATTTTAAGGCTTTCGACGTTTCCGTATGTCGAGGCAAGAATTGTGTAACAGTCAATTACGCGACGCCTGATTAAAAATAAGCTAAAACACTCACCGCTTGCAAAAAAACTCTTGGTGAGGTGAAAGTATCTGAACGGAGCTATCAGCAAGTTTTACGTCACTGTTATATTGCTGGCACAAAACACTGAAAATGCACTATTGAAATAGAAGAAAACACGGAGTTTGATTTTGGAAATGGAATTTTCGGAGGATTTGAAAGTCGCGCGGCAAAAGTAGCGCGCTGCGACGGTGGACGGGCGCGCAAGGCGGCTGGCGGCGAGAGACTGCGCGCGCGGCTTTGACTGTCCGGGCCCGAAATACTAATCACCTTGCAATTGAGAATATGATTCTGTCCCAAAGTTGGAGATTTAGCGACATTTTTCGCTAGACGATTCTGACGTCTGCTGTGATCTCATGAGTGTTACATTGGACAGGGATAGGTTAAGATGACTGGACACTTGTAAGATTCAGTGCTTTCAGCGTACACTTTTTTATTATTCAGATATTACACTTCTTCATCAGCTGACATAACATGAGTCTCTCCTGTTAGAGAAGATTTGCCACGATTGGCAGGCGGACTGGCGATTGCAGTACTAGATATCTCGTACCTTTAACGCTGCTACCTATCACTCGTCTAGGTATTTTACGTCTAGCATTTCTCACAGTCGGCGCTTAAAACACGTGCGGAAGGAAATCTACATTGCCACTATACGGCAAAGTAGTCAATACCTAGAATAATATTATTATTACACTATCTCTTTTATATAACTCTTAATAACTAGCGATTCGCCCCGGATTCACACGGGTGATTTCTGGATCTCGACAACAGCGCCACCTACTGGGTCCAATTGTGATTCGTTTAGCTTTATCATACAGGGACCCACTCAAACACACACACAAAATTTCATCAAAATCAGTCCGTTTTCGAGTTTTTGCGACACAAACGGACAAAACTGATTTTATATATAGAAAATACTTTCATTAAATAATTATTAATAATATTATATTTTACTTTTTATTCCTACCGAAAGCTGGTAGAATACAATCTCGTTCACTCCAAATGTAAAATCTCCAGACCAGCGACGGGTAACAGCGTCAAATTTGCTAGACATCTGGTATATAACTTTGGTCTTTGTACTCTGGTCGTTAATCTACTTGGTAAACATGGCGATCAAAGGCAAATCCACCTTACAACGGGAGAGTTCCATATCTAGCAATGGACTTTACGGGATGATATTGAAGTGGAAGAAGATTAAACGAGTTATTATAAGTTTAATTGTTGATAAAGTCTGCAAAAATGAGTTGAATTAATTTTTATTTATTTATTTATTGAATTTCAATCTTTATTTCATTTCCCTGTAAGAAAAAATACAAAAAGCGGACCTTCAGTATTATTTCCTTAACTAGAATCTCTTAATCTTGTTACTTGAGACACACGAAAAGGAAGTAAGTCACGCACTACATGACGTTTTTCATTTCTCTTGTAAATTGTTAAGGTCAAAAATTGGTCACAATTATGACCTATCAGAAGTCGTCGATATTTACGACACTACACAAGGGAGTAGGTCATTGTCAAATGAGTTCCAGTTTTTTTTAAATTGTTTAAAATTACGTTTTATCTTTATTATAAATATACAAATCTCACTGTTTTCTATCTCATTGAGTTTGCTACTCTCATGGAATTTTTTCTCTTATAGTATTTGAGAAATTAATTAAAACATATATTATGATAGGTTGAAGCCAAAAACATCAACGATAAAGTTTTGAATAAAATGTTCAATATCTTTAATAGGTACAAATTAAACAGGAACTATACTGCAATGATCAATTATTTAATGTTCTTGAGAGCGTTGTCTCAGTATTGCTACGCGTACGTATGTGCGTACGCTCGCCAAACGGACACTCCGTTACTAATAGGAAAATACAGTGAAAAGATACATAAGAAAATCAAGTTTATGACTATAGTTAGTTATGACTAAGTTCGGAGATAGTTCGGCCAAGGCCATACCTACCGAACTATTAGACAACGATTACTCGTAGCTGATTGGATTTGTATTTAGGTGGTTTGTGTCACTTTCAGCCAATTAATATATTCCCAAAATATTAGTAATTTTATCTGTTTGTAATATGGATAGAACTGAATTTTCTGCTATTGACCGCCAATTATATGAAACATGTAACACTCCTGAGATAAGAAGGAATGTAACAACAACTAGAACTTCAAAATCTGTCAGACTATTGACAACAAGAAGTCCTAAAGGAACAGTCAGTCATCATCATTGCAGAACTTCACAAATCCACTGCTGAACATAGGTTTCCTACAAGAAATGCCAAAAAACAGAGTTCTAAGCCTTATCCATCGACTTCCTGAGTATCTTATCAGGTTGTCACTATATGCACTCTGCTAACCCAAACGAGGGTGCCACTCGAAAACCTTTCGTCACTATTGGTTTTCGGCTATATTGTAGGTCCATTGCCACTTGAGTTGGCTAATTGGTTGGGCTACGTCGGTTACTCTGGTTGTACTACTGATGTCATATTTTAAACAATTTACCCGAAAAACATATTACGATTTAGCAATAAAAAAAAACATATTATTTTTTTATATCTCTCCTTTTAAGCATTGAAGCAAAAATTCTTGAAACTAGAAAAAACAGTGCAACTTGAAACTTAAATGTACTGCAACTGAAATTCTCGTCTTTACTGGCGCGGAGCGTAGCATACCGCTTATATCTCCAACCCCGATGCATCAATTTTTTATTGCTATCTCCTCTGGAACTAATTTTCCGATATCCTTCTCAGATAATCTACGTTATGTGAAAAGTGCATAGATACGTTTTCATATTTCCAGTTATTTTTAGAAAGAACATTTTTATAAAGGAGTGGGCGTACTTCTCTGATTCTACAATTGAGATGAAACTTAGAGCAGATAATCTACGTAGTGTGAACAGTACTCAGATTCATTTCATATCTCTAGCATTCATTGATATAAAATCGAAAATTTTATTCATTAATAATTATATATATCAAATATTAGTTGCCCTTAAATTAATGTAATTTTTTATTTTACAATAATTTTTATTGAATAATAAGTAATTTCGCCCCTATTTTGTCTGCAACACGGACTTTTTCTGTCTTTCTTTTTAAACTTACCTCAAAGTATAGAGGCTATTATCCCTTACCATTCCCAAAACTGAAAACACTTACAGACTGAACATAATATCTCAACGTTAATCAGCATTTTTCATATATCATATTTTTATATATATATAAGAGGCCAAGGAAGCGTGTGGCTTACCTGATGATAAGTAAGTACCGCCGCTCATGAACAACTGCAACACCAGGGAATTGCAGATCTATTGCCGGTCTTTTAAAAAAGAGTAACCTCTTTTCTCCAAGATCCTAATTGATACAGTCAGGGTCAAAGTTACGACTCACTAAGTCAATTAATCAAATAAGATATTGAATAAAAACAAAGAGGATAAATAAGGAAAAAACTCACCAAATAAATTTTTATTTATTTTCTTTTACACTAAAGGCGCTGATATAATGATGGTGCGAATTGTCGATCTTAATACAGTATTTAAAATTAATGTATTGATGGCGATAATGATCTCAAGGTTTGAATTCGGCAATCACTTCCAAACCTGACTTTATCAACAGTGCAGGACATATGAAACTACAAGTCTAATGTAAGGCTAAAACGTTTTTATAAATATTCATTTATAAAAACGTTGGTGCGTGTGTTAGTGATCCAATTACTTTTGAATTACTTGATTGATTGAGGTCATAATCACATAATATAATTTTGTTTTGTCGAGACGATGGTTTATAGCTACACTAATATCCGATAGGTAGCGCTGTAGTCGATTAAGTAACAAATTTCATATTTTAAATGTTTTTTTTTATTAGAATAAGGCTGACTAATGAGCACACAGTTCACCCGATGGTAAGTGGATGCTGTGGCCCAAATACATCTACAAGTATCCTCGATTTAGAATCAAAATGCAGATGCGTTGTACACCCCTGAGGACTAAGGTGGAATGCAGGAGGCATTCCAACTTAGTCATGAAATTAACCATTACAAACTTTTTACACGTATCTATGTACGAGCATGGCACTTCCCCGGTCAAGGCGTCCTATTCGATCTGTAGCCATAATACTCCGCAGCGAGGCTCTACCACGTACAAAACTAAGACGTAGTTTCAGACATACATTACCCCCGTAATCATAACACACACAGATCCGAAAACTATTGATACTATTCACAAGTGTTGGGCCTGGCGCGTATTCGAACCCGAGGCTGACACTGCAGTCGTAGCATAATTAATATATGAAAAATATAAGCGCTTCATAAATACTTATAAAACAATCATTTGTCATGTAACAACTTGTAAAATTTTCTTGTCTAACTCCTCCCACGTATTAAAGGTGCGAGCAATTAGAGTCGCAGTTGATCGCACAAGCAGTGTGCGTTAGTCTGTAGGTCGAACGCGAAACAAGGTGCAAACTAAAACTGCAGACCAGCGTTCCAAACGCGGCGTTTTAACAGAACACTCATTGATGATGATCGTCATCACAGCCCATAACAAGTACAATGTACAAGTAGTCTCCTATAGAGTGCCACAGGTTCTAAGCCTCTAGCATACAGTCACTCCCTGCATTTTCTGGTTATCACTTAATTTTGAAGACATGTGAAGTCCACCACCACACATGCAGTTGAACTATTTTCTTCCAAATGCTACTCAGAAACGAGAGGAGGCCTGTATGACTGATAGAATTTATCAAATTAATAACTACATTATTACACTCACCTAGCTAGGCAGGTAGTTTGGTGAGCGCACAGTGGAACATGGCATTGAACGAATATGCCGCCATTTATTGGTTATCAGAGGCTCATTAATTGATAAGGAGGATGCTTTGTATGGATGAGAATGGTGATCGGACAAATTGTTGTTATATCTTCCCTAATCCCCTCTTTAGCTTTCATGCGTTAATTACAGGCCTCTCTAATAGATTGCCACGTAGCGGGGATATATGACATAGTTGCCCCGCTTGGCAGGTTGGTTGGCAGCCGCAGTTTTTTATTATTTTAAGTTACTTGTTATCAGAAAAAAGCTGCTGCCCGTCTCCTGTTTTATTTTTCTCTGTTACTATATTTACGACACCTATGGTATGATATGGGGCATTCGATTCTCGTACGTCATCACTAAACAACTGAAAGTGAATAGTTTTTTTTTTATATATATATAAAACGAGACGGTCATAAGTAATGCCTAAACAGACAAAAAACGCTTTTTATTTCTGAATTTAGCTTAACAGTAATTTAATGAGAGAGAAATTAATTGAACTACGCAATTAATAAACCTCGATTTTTAACTGTGAACTTCCAGATAACAACCGGTTCTTCAACAATAACACTGTGAATAAAATAATAGCGACAGTTATTAACTTTTCATTATGGCTATGTTCTTCTGCTCATTGGAACACGTTATAATGACTTATTTATTTATTCTTTTTTGTGCACCGGAATACAGAATACGAATAAAAGTACATATTCAAGTATATGTACACAATTACGTACGTCAAACTTTGCGTTATTTGATTCATTGTAAAATATAAAAATTGCATTCTTACTCTTGTTTATTTCGATGCAAGAATATAATAATCCAACACATGAACTTTTAATTCTCTTGTGCCGTAGTAGCTAAGGGTCTAGGTGCTGAAAAGACATTAAAAAAATACAGAAAAATGTCCAAGTGCTCCACACATCAGCGTCGATACAAAGTTTGTAGGCTGCTTAATCAGTGAGATTGTGTCAACAAATGGCATTGGCCTAGTTGTAGCGGATTCGATATTCGGTTACATCGCGCAGGTGACGAGACCGTGCGCCTCTACACGCATCTATAATTAATGAATCGTTGGTTTCTCACTTCATTCTTCAATAAGTGACATCATTGTGTTATTTTTTACGTAAATTAAATATTATTTTGGATATTATTTAGAGCTTACAGGCCTATATAAAATCTGGTATAACAAATAAGTAATCTAATAAAAAAATGTAAATTGAAATTCGAATTTCGCTATAATTTCGAATTCTAATACTAAGAATTTGAATTTAGAAACACAAGATACACGTGTAGAGTAAACAATGTTATTGGTGTGGTTAGTTTTATGTAATGTATTTGAACGTATAATACTTGAAACTATTAAGTACTGTACTTGAAATTAAACCCACCAATACCTTTTTCGATATCGATAATTTGTAGTCCGTTTACCTCGTTGATCGTAAACGCTTTTGCTGAACGAACGCGTACGAACTCCAGGTCGGGCCAAAATAAAATCAGTTATTGAGTTTTTCTGTTAAGAAATTCTCAGTAGCAGACCGGAGTCAAGAAGTGTTTCACCCTCGTGCCCCGAAAAGCATGAAAAACCGTAGTTCCTGCGCCTCATCTCTCTCCGGTCGTGTCGGATTGCCGACTCATCGGACTATATACGCTCGGGATTTTTTCTTAGTATACGCTTAATTATCTACCGTAATACTAAATTCTAAGCTTCTAAGTAAACTAGAAGTGGTGGGTTTCTCCTAGGTCTAGGTTTTTGAATATTAAAAATTATAATGATTTCTTATATTTACGCGAATACTACACATTGAATAAAACTATGGTCACGGGGGGGACTCCCCCGTGACCATGGGTGCTGTAAAGCACCCGAAACGTCGGGAATCAAAATAGTAAAATTAAAGGCGATAAAATTCGTAAAAATAGTTTTATTCAATATTAAAAATTATTTTCTATATTCTAAACGCTCATCCATGTAATTAATTCTGTATCTTTGATACAAGATGAAATGCGTCGAAAAGCTACAGCCTGTAAATTATGCAATACAGCATGGTACATGCTTCACTTATTTCTGATAGGATTATTATTTTGATGGACTCCATATACCCTCGAAATATTTTATTGCTCAGACATGCAGGTTTCATCACTATTTATATTCCTTTACCGCTGAGCACGTCGTAAATCAGCAGCTTAATTTCAATTATCAATTTCATTTATAACGGCGGGGATCGAATCCGGATTGCTCGCGTATTGTGAAATTCACGGCGGGCACTTAGATTATTAGAATACATCTAAGCCTATATGCAGATGGACCACATAATTTTGCATATGTAAGAGTTAGAAAATAAAATAAAACCTCTATATATATTTGTGTTACTTGCAGCTCTACATTAGTGTATTCATTCATTCATTACAGGCTGTCAAAATCCACTGCTAAACATAGGGCTCCCCATAAGTTGCCTCATTATTGAAATATTTGCAATAGTTGTGCAACTATGGCAAATGAGGAAGGAAAGCGGGTGGGCAAATGCAGTTTTTCTTTCAAAAGAAAAAACTTCTTCTTATTTTGTTTCCCTCTGTCACCTCTTAGGGTAGTGAATATTCATACATCGCCACTACACGGTGAGTAAGTGCATACAAATAATTTTAAAGCTATCGCATATCGGCCATGGGAATGTTCAATATTTTAAATATTTGCTGTAGAGACTATCGGTCCGTGGGGTCCACGTGCGGTGAAGTTCTTAAAGGAACTCCATCCGCGGCTGGTCGTTGCTGCTGGTGGTAAGAGGGCTGGCTCTTTTCTCGCTCAAAGGCTAAGTATAGCCATTCAGCGGGGAAACGCAGTCAGCGTTCTTGGCACGATACCGCGTGGAGTAGGACTTTGATAACAAAATTACTAGTTTTAGTTTTTTTTTATTATAGTTTTTAATATTGTATATAATAAAATATTGTATATTATGTTATGTTTTTTTAAATAGATTCAATTTACTATTATATATATTAAATACATAAAATACAGAAGACGACTATAAGAGCAATATAAGATTTAAACTCTAAAGAGTCTCTAAGACGAAAATTGCAGGCAATTAACTTTAGCCTCCCGATACATTTACGAAAAGCTTAATGCAAATATACAAAAATATTTCTTACATTTTTGTTTAAAAAAAAGTGATATTCACCCTGTAAATACTAGGATCAGACACAAGCAAGTAGTATCAGTTACTCGACTTTACAGAGTCAATAATACATTGTCATGGGGGAATACGCTTTTACAACAAAATCCCAGAGATTGAACAAAATCTGACTTCCGCCAAGTTTAAAAACTTTGTTAAACAAAGATTCTATAAAATGGATCATTATAATATTAAGGTTTTTATGGATGATAGTAAACACTAGGAATGAGGTGTTCGCTACCAACTTATTTCTACATTGTGTTGTGTGATAATAATTATTGTGTAACAAAAAAATTGCTCCGCTGGGTTTCTTGCTGGTTCTTCCCAAGACAGAGGTATTTTCCGAACCAGTGGTAAATTAAACATACGAGTGACTTTCAATAAGTATTATTTATAATCTATATTGAATAAAAAAGTTTCTATTTCTATGCCTATTTTCTGGTTCTAATAATGTACAAGTATATTTTTTCGTAATTAAAGCTGCGAACCTTGAATAACCATTATTCGAAATATTCGCATGCATAACAAATTTCCCTCTATTTCACTAGTAATAAAAGAATTTGATCTTGTATCCAAATGTTCCGGTTAAGATTTAGTTGACACGTCATCGTCTCTGCCTCAGTGGGATTTACCCAAAAGTCTGAAGGTGTAACGTATAATGACGTTATTAACAGCAAAGATGACTGTAGCGTCACTCTCATTCTTTTTCGTGTCAAGAATTATCACATTTGATACCAAGAATTCAGAACTAGAAGTTATAATTTTAATAAGCTGTTATTGGAAGATAGAAAAACAGTGGGGTAGTAGTGGAAGGTAGGTTTGTTACCGGCTGGGGTTGCTAGAACCAACAGGGATGACCCTCAGTAAGTCCTCTATAGTCTATTTATATTATTGGAAAATCACTGGCGCCTGTCACCCACAGTGGTAGGCACGAACTACGGACTTCCATTTTTCGCGATCCTGACACACATCTCTCGCCTCCTTTACAGCCATATAACTACGCACACATTTTACTTTATTTGACTCATATTCAATATATCGCCAATTTTGTCGTGGGCCGTCGTCGTCTCTTGTCGATTATGCCACTCACTACCGCAACATAAATTGATTTGTCACTCTTTCCTCATTCATTCTTATGTAGCGGCGGTGAAAGAATATGAGATAAGTTTATATAGCCATCTATCAGTAACTCCCGTTACGTACTCCAGCTAAGCTTAAAATTCTTGTGCGATGTGTGTGTGGTTCACGATAGTAGTCGGAAAGGCGGATTGAAACCAACCACTTTTGAGTTTCGCCGTCCGCAATCCTTATCCATTAAGATACAGTCGCTTCGATGTTAATTAAGTTGTCTCAGATATATAAAGAAAATTATGACCTTGAGTACAGGTCTCCACAAATCTCAAATATACCAAACAATAACCCGAATACTGTGATGGTTCTGAATGGTTTAACCATTCGAAAGAGGTTTTCCGTCTTCTATAAATATACCGGTTATGCCTAGATAAAATAATAAAGAAAAAAAAACTTAATAAAAAGTAAAAACTGACTTCAAGCAACTAAAAATAATGAAATAATTTTCACAGAACGGGGCTCTAACCCTTCGATACACTCTATCTTAGCAACGAAGTTACTTACTTTAAAAGCTATTATTAGTTACTTAAAACTTCAGACACTATTATGCGAGAATTATATTATTATTTTTAATTCTTTAAGGTTGTTTTTTACTTTTTATTAAAAGTTAAATTTGTCAAGGTAACTAGAATGTCGTCTGAATAGTTACATTGAAAACTCATTTCCTATTTGTCCACACTTAGGGGTGGGATTCTTTCTTCAAACCATCTTTGAGGTACAGTTTATTTAAATAAAAAGAGAAGCAATAAAATGTTTCCATAATTGGCGAATAAATCGCGTAATATACATAAAGATATAGTCGAATTGCGAACCTCCTTTATATTGACCTCTAGATATAGATCTAGATATTCCTGAATAAGCAGCCAACCATCCCGCAGTGTGAGTGCTCTATGCCTGATGTGCGATTCACACAGTGCTCAGTACGCAAAGCACTCCTCTCCCTGGACATCCACAAGTCGACTGGGCCTGACGGAATCCCGTCAATTGTGCTGAGGACGTGCGCTCCAGAGTTGGCACCGGTTCTAACGCGTCTTTTCCGGTACTCCTACTCCCTAGGCGTTGTCCCGAATTCATGGAAGACAGCTTTCGTGCACCCGATCCTCAAAAGGTAACCGCTCTGATCCGTCTAACTACAGGCCTATCGCCATCACCCCCTTGTTCTCGAAATTAATGGAGTCCATTATTAACTGCCAGCTCATGCGGTACCTTGAGGAGCACCAGCTGATTAGTGACCGCCAATACGTTTTCCATCGGGGTCGCTCAGCTGGTGATCTTCGTATTTACCTAACACATAGATGGGCGCAGGCGATCGAGTCCAAGGGGGAGACATTGGCCATTAGTTTGGACATAGCGAAGGCCTTCGATCGGGTCTGGCACAAAGTGCTTCTTTCGAAGCTTCCTTCCTATGGGCTTCCCGAAAAATTGTGCAATTGGATCACCAGTTTTCGGGCTGATCGGAGCATCAAGGTCGTATTAGACGGCGCATGCTCCGATTACAAGCCTATTAACGCTGGTGTTCCACAAGTCTGCGTGGTATTACCAACGCTGTTCCTTGTGCATATCAATGATATGTTGCAAACCGGTAACATTCATTGCTATGCGGATGACAGCACTGATGATGCTCTATACACCGGCCGTGCCAATATTTCTCGGGAAAACGTCACCGAGTACCGGAATAAACTTGTGTTTGAAGTCGAGTCTTTGCTGAACAAAGTCTCGGATTGGGGGCGACTAAATCTAGTCCAGTTTAATCCTCAGAAGACACAAGTCTGCGCGTTTACCGCTAAAAAGAACCCCTTTGTCGTATCTACTCAGTTTCAAGGCACTCCCCTTGTTGCCTCAGCTAGTATCGGAATCCTCGGCGTCGACATATCGAATGACGTGCAGTTTCGTGGTCACTTGAAAGAGAAGACCAAATTGGCCTCTAAAAAGCTTGGCGTGCTCAGCAGAGCGGGATAGTATTTCATGCCGGCACACCGCCTGCAAATTTACAAGGTGCAGGTTTGACCTAACATGGAATACTGTTCCCATCTCTGGGCTGGGGCTCCCCAGTGCCAGCTCCTTCCACTTGACCGCACCCAGCGCAGAGCAGCTTGAATCGTCGACGACCGAGTCCTTTCCGATCGGCTCGATTCACTGGCGCTGCGAAGAGATGTTGCATCCCTTTGCATTTTCTTTCGCATCTACCACGAGGAGCGCTCTGAATAATTGTTCGGATTAATCCCAGCCGCTAAATTTCACGAACGCACATCGCGGCAAAATTCCCGATACCATCCACACCATCTGGAGGCTTGGCGGTCCACCAGTGTACGTTTCACTAAGAGTTTTCTTCCGCGTATGACCTCTCTGTGGAATAGCTTACCGCCGGCGATTCTCCCGGACCGATAAGGCTTAGGGACCTTCAAGAAAAGAGCTTACTCCTTTCTAAAAAGCCGGCATCGCACCTGCAATTCCCGTGGTGTTGCAGTTGTTCACTTACCATCAGTTGAGCCGTATGCTCGTTTGCCCCCTCTCCTATAAAAAAATAATAAAGTTTATTTATATATTTATTTATTGGTTCATCAACAATTGTTTACACTAGTACATTAATAGGTATAATTAGGCTATAATTCTATGTACATTACAAAATCTAGGTGTAACAAGCACTTATATGTAAATATTACATATTGACATACTTCTAAATAAATGAGATGTGGTAAAGATAACTAACTACTTTTAAGGCAATATTCATAAGCTATTGAAAATAAATAAAAACAATGTCTACTTTTAAGGTGGTTATAATAGAACGAATCTTGTTACGTGAGTCAGCGTGAATATCTAGTTGGAAATTATATTTATTTACCAATTTATACAGTCTGTATTACAGTCTGTCTGTTTTACATATCTGTACTGTATTAACAGACTTCATATTTTTCTTCTATGGCATATTTTATAACTATACAAACAATTCCCACAGTGTAACGGACATTTTAGGACGCGTTTTATTTCTGCAATCTACGTGGACCACAAATGTGCGATGTCCCTTTTAAGGTGGTTATGTGAGTTCGTCGAACCGAAAATTAGATGTCATTTTCCTTCTACGCCTGTGTGACATCACTCGGTCCTACAAAGTATAAACTGAGCATTTTATTCAGAAATTGTACAAATATTTTGTAAAAGATTAAAAATAATGTAAATTATACGATTTGTTTACTGTGGTAAATGTAATATCAAATACATATGTATATATATATAAACTCTTGCTGTTGTCACACAGAGAGGTATGTAGAGACTAGGACTTCCACTTGGCACGGTCCTGACACACCTCTCTCGCTTCTTTCACATTCATACATATATCTGCGCACACATGTTCGTCTTAATATAGCCCATCTTAAATATATCGACAACTTGGTCAATTAACTTCCATCTAGGGCATCCCTTGTCGACTCCGCCACTCACTTTTAATTTGTCGCTCTTTCCTCAGTCATTATTTCTACGTATTTAATCTACCGAAGCATTCCATTTTTAATCTCTTATCTATCATTCAGTGTCACCCATAACATACTTTTTAATAATCGAATTTGTACAGCATTAATTTTACTCTCATGCCTTTCTTCTGCCACGTTCAACTTTTACTATTCACTAGTTATATGAAACTATATTTAAATTCAAAATATCATTATAAAAGGGGATAAAGAGTTACAGACACGTTGAATTAAGATTAAAATAATAATAAGTATAGTAAAAACAGTACCTCAATGTTATTCGTTTAGACTGCGGCTCACTATGTAAACAAAATTTTCGACATTCCACATTCTCTTAAACTTATTCATCAAAGAACTACCTTTTCTAAAGAACAATAAATAAATATCAGTTACCTAAAATGTCAACATTTATTATGTGAGTGTTAATTGTATATCAAAAAAGTCTGTTGTGTAAGTCAACTAAAATATTGTGAGGACATCTAAGTGGCGAAGAAAAAAAATTATATTAGAACCTTTATGGAAAGCCGTGTCGTTTATATGCTTTTTACTTATCGAAACCCTCTGATATTCAAATATAAGGAATGCCGAAAACGGATCAGTTAATATCACTTTACGCGTGCGTACTCCAATTAAATGAATTAATGGCGGTTTTATTAAATTATTTTAATTTATAGTTTTAGAATTTTAGAATTTTGACGCTGCTCCTCGACACCGGTCTATTTTTTTTACATTTAAAGTAGTGGTAGGGTGCCTTATTCCGATGAGTCGGACTTTGCAGATTGAACTTTTTTACCTATTTCTGCCGACAATCAGCAGAGTGTGCATTGTTGCGTTCCGGTTTGAAGGGTATAGAGAGCCAGTATAATTACAGGCTATGAGCATTGAGTTCTATGTACTACGTACTAGAGAAGCCATTCCAAACAAAAAATGTGCACTACTCTGTTTTCGCGCATGCGCGGGAGATAGTAGATTTTCGTCTATGATTGTAGATAGCGTTGCATATAAATGAAGAAATTTATTTTTTCTATTGTAATATTATTACCTATTTATTCACTTGAACAACAAATAATTTTACTTATTTGACTACTGAATTATTAATTACGTTCAGGTTTAAACTTTAACTTGAAATCTCGTATTATTAGCGCAGCTCCACACTCTATGAATATTGAAGCCACACTAAGTGACACTAAATTTGTACGGATTGCAGTACAGTTCATTTGAACATAGTGAATGTTCGGAATGCCAAATCTAGTACGTAGTACATATATATCGATGGCTATGAGACATTCTACTCAGAGGTGACAACGCATCTATGGCCTTCCCTATCGAATTTGGTTGAAAGTGTATGTAAGAGTGTATAAAAAAGTAGGTAGGTAAGTAGGTAGTAGACTGTGTTTCGGTTTGCTGAGAGTAATAGAGTCAGTATTATGACTGGCTGTGAGGCTTTCTGTCCTCGTCGGCAGAGATAACAACGCGTCTGTAACTTCTTTTTGAAGTCTGTTGAAGTAGATTTTTACTTTAGTAGAGATAAAGACCGAGCAACTAAACGTTAGTTGAAGTTGAAGTTAAACGTATAGAATTTTCTTCTGGATCTTAGACGCTTTCGCAAACCTAAAATGAATTAATAAATATAATAACTCTCTGTACACTTCACAATGAAACCACAATATTGGTTGTATTGCCGTTTAGCTGCAGAAATAGTTGAAGGTCGTATCTACCCACATCTACGAACACGGATTCCTAGACAAAAAATACTAACTTATCACATAGTGAAATGAGCGGTAAAACGCTATATTTATCACCATTATTTAAAACTCATTACCGTTTAAAAGCTAGCTTTTGTGTTTCTTAATTCTTATATATCAATTAATGATATATGGATATAATTCAAAGTTAATAAAAGTCTTAAAAAATTATTTCTTTAAAAATATCTCTTACCACGTCTGGCAAATAAATGCAATATAATTTCTGTGATTCAAAATTAATATCTGCAAATAATGCAAAACTAAATAATGAAAACATGACTTAACCGATGATATATTTCGAATAAAAAGGAACATTTCAATTACAGGAAGATAATTTAGAATTGCACGCGCACGATCATAAAATTTTTGAATATTGGCAATTTATAATACTTCGTAATGACAACCACCTGATGCATTGCCGTGAACACAGCGCATTTAAAAACCTATTACTCTCAACACGGCATCGAAATGAATCCTCAATTTGTTTAAAAAACGAACATAAATCGATTATACAATTCATTCGATTACAAATAAAGGCGCCTCCGCCTTCCCGAATGCGGAGAAGGACTTACTGAAATTGAAATTTCTTACCATTTCTTTTACTTACCTCAAACAATGTGTCGTAAATTTGCAGACATTTATACGATTTGTAATTGACTGTGAATGTTTTAAATATCTGGCTATAACCAATTTTAAATAAATGGCTGGTAACCAATATTGAGAATAACATCAAATTTTTAAATTTAAGTATAGGTAACCTGTAAACCTAAGAAAACGGTCGGCAGGACGTGTGACGTAACGGCGGGTATGGAATACATTTTGCTACTACCACTGTTACTCAGACCAACAAAGAAAGATAGACGGAGCGCTGCATACATTCTAAGTGACGCCGAAAATAAGCATAAACCATGCTTAATTTATTGTAAGAACACGCACTTGCACACATATGCATCTAAAATCATTTGCTAGCAACAACATGATTTTAGGTGTATATGTGTGCGTCCAGCAGTTTTCGAACTGTTAAAAAAGGTAAGAAGAAAGGTGTGGTCGAAATTGTGTGTCAAGTAAATCACTTGTGCGTCAATATTCTAATGCTGGTTTTGAACTATGACAGGACCACTAATCACTAAGCTGCATAAACTGACCAAGCGCATGTTGGAAAAAGCGTAAAGTAGGGTTTCGCTTCACAGATTATGTAATTCTATAACATTTTCTAAAATAAAAAATAAAAAATTAATTTAAATAAAACTAGTTTTTATGGATTTTATCGCATATATTAACTTATTTTATATTGCCGACGTTTAGAGCACTTCCGTTTAGAGAAGTTCCGTTTAGAGAAGTTCCGATCTACGCAGTACGAACTTATAGATCGGAACAAAAATTAATAATTTTTATCTGGGGGTAGTCGTGGTTAACTATGACATTGGAACGTCAAACACCTCAGCCCCCCCCCGTGACCAAAGGTGCTGTAAAGTGCTCGAAACGTCGGAAATATAAAATAAGTTATTATACGCGATAAAATCCGTAAAAACTAATTTTATTTAAATGTGTAGTGTTCGCGTAAATATAATAAATCATTACAATAATTTCAGTTGCAAACTATTAATTAAATAAAATTGAAGCTTGCTATTCCAAAACATATGCTAAAAGTAAATCATAAAATCTTTAAAATAATTATAAAAATTACATACCTCGAGGATGTCATAGGCTTTTCTGCCTACGAATTCTTTTGAGTTTATAACCTTTTACCTATTTTTGTTTTCTTAGTACCCTGGGATAACATCCTGCTTTAATAGAAATTACGGTCAGTTATTAATTGGATGTAGTAGCTTCTTTCCATCCCCTATTTCCATGCCACTGAAGTAAATACAATAAGTTATCGAATAAATTGCAACTCAAGAGGTTATAGTCTATTACAAAGTTGAACATTTGGAGAGAATGAAATAACATGGGTTGTTATATGATAACGGGACCCTAAAATACTCAAACTGCAGCAGCTAAAAATTTAATATTTTCAATATCTTAAAGATTTCTTTTGAATCATACTTTTATTTTTAAATTTCGAACGCCTGAGGCACCGCGCCTGTAATGTCAAAATATAAATCAATTCGAAAGCAAATACATCGCCAGCGTACACTTCCGCGACTCATCTGTCTTCTTCTGAGTACATCACCCTATAGGGTTATCACGTTCAAGATTTTCAATTTTCACCATCTCATTTTAAAGTGACAATACTATAGTCAAAGACGTTTCGATAAGGATAAATTCTCAACAAAATCGTTCTAATATTAACCCCTTTTATTAAAAGTAGTAAAAAATTACCTCCTCTTTTTTCTTTTAGTAGGAAAGCGCCTTTTTAGCAGCGGACTCAACATATTTTTTTATTCATTTAAAAAACTTAACCTATAAAGTAGAAATTTCTAATGCATGTATAAACAAAAAAACCATGCGTGAGTGTGGTGGAACGCTCGGTTGGAACGAAGTTCCTTTCGTAGTATATTATTATTGATAAACGTATTATATTAGTGATTAACAAATACAAATAAATGAATTACTAGCGTCTATTAAAATGAAGCGTCATTTAAAATAAAATAATATTTCCTTCATGGCAAGATAAGAAAAAGTGCGAAGGAGATGGATATTATTCCATTTCGCTTCCTTATAACCGCCAAGGCCGTCTACACTACGTCAGAAGGGGTCGTGACGGAAAAATCTTACACTTTTTCCCGCCTAGCCTCCATCCGTCAAATTCGTACCGTCCGATAAGGAACTTCGTTCCAATAATTTCAGATCGGCGTTAGACTATAGTCGGACACAAACCAATTATTTGGAGGCCATATAAATATTTATTCTATGCGGGAATCATACCCGCGGCCCACAGCACTAAAGCCGTTAGAACTAGCGTATATTATACTTACTAGTTTTAAATATTTGTGTAAAATAATATATAAAAAAAATTGGTGTATTATAACAACACATCAAATCACGATTACGATTTCTTCCTTGTAGTGCAAATAGTACTGAAAATTGTTAGTCACAAATTTAAGGGAACCAGTGGAGATCGAACTTAGACTGCATTTTAAGCAATAACTGAGCAGTCATCGTCATCATCATCAGCCCGTAGATGTTTAATGCTGGACATGGGCCTCTCTCGTAGTAGGAAGATACAGAAGATACGCTTGGCAAGGAGATTTACGATCGCAATACCAGACGTCTCGCACCATTGCTGCCCGTCGTTCGTCTAGGTATTTTAAGCCTGTGGTAATCGAGATGGCATTTTCCTCTTATGACACTCGAGGGACGAAATGCAATGATGGATCTCTTACGCCGTCGCCTCACGGCAATTTTGTAGTAATATCCTAATTACATTTATCTAGAGGCTTTGTTTATCTATATATTTAAGATTTATAAATAATAATATTTAGAATTTTATTAAATAAAGGAAAAGGAAAATTAATATAACACCACTCAACTACTACTACGGCGGACGAAGTGTAGGGCGTCCCCCACTAGATGGAGTGACGACCTGGTAAGACATGCAGGAAGTCGATGGATGCAGGTGGCTCAGGACCGTGCTTTGTGGCATTCCTTGGGGGAGGCCTATGTTCAGCAGTGGACTTGTGAAGGCTGTAATGATGATGATGATGACTCAACTACTCATATACGTGTATAACTCTGAAACTAATATTTTCACAATATTATATCAAAATATTATTTTGGCAGCCCTTACAAACGTGTTGTGCCTGTGCGTGAACCAGAACAAATTAAAAACAAATTTCGTAGAAGTACCAACATTTACCGATAAGAAATATCCAGTAATAATTAATATATCGACAATTATTAATATTTATTGTGAAGTATATCGATTTATAGTTTATAATTTAATGTCTAGTGCTTGGAACATAATGGAGAAATTAATGTCGTTTGCTGAATTCACAAACATTTTTCTCGCAGTAAGAATGTACATACTCGTATAATATTTAAAGTACAAAAATATGCTTATAATTTTTTATTATTTGGAAAGCCGATTTTGAAAGCCCAAAATTAAAAATATTTTCACATTTTAAGGCTCATACAGCCCTACTGGTTTTAAAAGGATTTATCTAAGTGGGTGCTTGTACTCGTACGTTAGTACGTTAGTGGACTTTTTTCGTCTCGCATATCTCGAGAGAAAATGACCATATCGTCCCCAAAAATTCAGCGCTTAATTGCATAATGAACCTGATTAAGTTTTTATTTCAATTATAAATGCTCCATTGTTATTTTAATATTCGGTAGTTAGGTAATGAATACAATTTTGAGTTATTTAAATAAAACTAGTTTTACGGATTTTATCGCGTATATTAACTTATTTTATATTCCCGACGTTTCGAGTACTTTACAGCACCCATGGTCACGGGGGGGGACTGAGGTATTTGACGTCCCAATGTCATAGTTAACCACGGTTATCTCCTATTATTGATCTTTTTATATATAGGACAAACTAATTTTAATCTGGTAGATAAAAAGCAAATTCCTAACATACCTACCTTTAATTTCTCTCCTGTTTCTCAGGATGATGTCAAAAGTCTATTTTAGCAATTCAATCCAAGGCGGTGGGTTATGATGAGATTAGTAGACACATGGTAGTATTTATACTAGAGTACCTTCTACCGGCCATTTCCCATACTATAAATTTTTCCCTTGATTCAGGTCAGTACCCTAATCTTGGGAAAAGGGCTTTTATAAAACCCCTCCCAAAAATTCCTACTCCCATTCTTCCCAATCATTTTCGCCCTATATCCATTCTACCCTTTCTTTCCAAAATTTTAGAATCCTGTGTTTACAAGAAAATTTCTACATTTATTTCGATACATAACCTACTGAGTATATATCAGTCTGGGTTTCGCCCTGGACATAGTACCACTACTGCTTTAATTAACGTCACAGACGATATTAGACAAGGTATGGAAGAAAAAAAAGTAACAGTACTGGTACTAGTTGATTTCTCAAATGCTTTCAACACAGTTGATCATGAAATCCTTCTTTCCATACTGTCTCATCTAAATTTTGGCCCTACAGCATTGGAATGGTTTGCATCTTATCTTCGCGGTCGACAGCAGTCAGTCTGTGTGGGGCCAATAACCTCAGCTTAGGCTGATGTGGATGCTGGTGTGTCGCAAGGCGGTATTCTTTCTCCTATAATCTTTTCAATTTTTATAAACTTTATTACCTCCATCTTCGATTGCTCGTACCATTTGTATGCCGATGACCTTCAGCTATACGTGCAAGCTGAAATTGGGGATATTCAGCAACTTATCAGCTACCAAAGTTTGTCAAAAATTGGTCTACTCGTTATGGAGTGTTGGTCAATCCTTTGAAATGCCAAGCTATACTGGTGGGTAGCTCAATGATGCTAGCCGAGATTAATCTTGCAGACTTACCTCCTATTTATTACAATGGGATTACAATACCGTTCAGTAAGTCTGTAAAAAATCTTGGCCTACACATTGAAAACACGCTTAATTGGAGAACTCAGGTTTCTGAAGTGAGTCGTAAAGTCATTGCCACGTTACGTTCTCTGTGTCGTTTAAAACATTTTCTCCCCACAAAGTCTAAGATCATTAAGCTTGTCCAATCGCTCATATTACCCATAATTGATTATGCAGATGTATGTTACCCGGATCTGTCCCAGGATCTGAACAAGCTGGAACGCCTTCTCAATAACTGTATAAGATTTATTTTCGGGCTTCGTAAGTATGACCATATTTCGCAATATTGATCTAAGCTTAATTGGCTTACAATCCGGCAGAGGCGTATTTCCAGAATATTACTTGTTCTTTTTTCCTTATTAAATGACCCATTTTCGCCTTCTTATCTTAAGAGTAAATTTCACTATCTCTCCTCATCTCATGATAGGGTTCTACGTTTTTCTTCTAACAACAAAATATGTATTCCAGTTCACTTCACCGAGTTCTATGGTAACTCCTTTACAGTTCAGGCTACACGCCTTTGGAACTCCTTGCCCGATGACATCAGAAAAGCTCCCAATAAGTTTGCTTTTAAAAAATTGGTGCGTAATCATCTATTAAAGACAACACTACTTACATGAATCATTTATTTATGTATGTTGATATGTATATATGTATGTTTATGTATGTATGCAAAAAAAGGTAAAGTAAAGTTACAGCCTATATACGTCCCAATGCTGGGCACAGGCCTCCTCTCATTTCTGAGAGGGTTTTAGGGCAAGGAAATGTCCGCCGCGCTGCCCCAATGCGTGTTGGCGAACTTCACATGTCTTCGAAATATTTTTTTTGATTTCTCAGACATGCAGGTTTCCTCACGATGTTTTCCTTAACCGCCGAGCACGTGGTAAATCAGCACTTAAAATTGCAATTAACAATTTCATTGGTGCCGGCGGGGATCGAACCCGGGTTGCTCGCGTACTGTGAAACTTACAGCGAGCGCTAACTATCTGAGCTACCACGGCTCACGAGCTGTATGTATGTATATATTTGTATATATGTATAAATAGGAGATATTTCTATAGTTTATTTATTGTATATATTAATAAAATGTATATATAACGTAGTTAATTATAATTTTTATTTTGTTTTTATTCTATATTGCTACACCTAAGTCAAATTCTCACCACTCCATGGGTTGACTGGTAGAGAATGCCCCAAGGCATTAAGTTGGCCCTTAATGCCATGAGGCATTCTCTACCAGTCAACGTAAAAGCATAAATAAATAACTAGATAAAAATGATTTTTAGTTCAATAACTAATCTATGTGTAAACTGATTAAAACTAGCCTACCTGCAATTATTGCAAAACTTTCATTAGAAATAGAATAGAAATAGATTTTTTTTATTCAATATAGATTATTAATAATACTTATTGAAAGTCACTCTTTTACCACTGGTTCGAAAAAAAACCTCTGTTCTGGGAAGAACCAGCAAGAAACCCAGCGGGACTTTTTTTTAAATAACAGCTTACAATCATGTATGTTGCACTATTAACAACACAAAACAAATTAGAAATAGCTTTTTAGCGATCACCTCATTCCCAGGGGTTATTATCATCCATAAATTCCTTAATATTATAATAACCCTTTTTATACAAATTTCGTTTAATAAAGTTTTTGAACATTGAGCAGGTCAAATTTTGTATATTATCCTTATAATTTCATCAGAGATTTTTATATATGTCGTGTCCAGATCGTAGAATTGATCATATATCACAAAGTAGTCCATCATTTCGTGAAATGGTGTCATTTCATGATATTTAACACTGTTTGTTGACCATTTCATAATATAGCTTCACCAAATCAATCAATAGAGATGGTTGACGATATTAATAACTAAACACAACATTTGCTATTTCATGATATTATGGTCAATCATCAAATAGTTTTTCACCGCTAGCGGCGCTGATAGCGTATTTTTTAACAAAAACAGAATTTTTAACAAAATCAACATCACTTTATACCTCATTTATATATTAAATAAATGGTCGCGGCTTTGGGGTGGCTCTTGAGCCAGTCGCACCCCAACCTTCTATCGCTGACATTACTAGATAATATATGTAGTTTTTGCTTTCATAGTTTTAATGTAATAATAGCGTCATCTACTTTCTGCTAAATAAACTAATGATAATTAACTGATTTAATTAAATTTTAGAAAGCTACTCAATTCTTATTCGTGCAGCATCAAAAATTATCACACTTGAAATATCCAAACCGGCGGCCATTGTTGGGACGATTTACCGCAATTATTACGTTTGGCAAAATGACTAACGACACTGTTACACTGGATACTGTACACAACACATGTGTTTTGTGTGCAGTATCCAGTACTGTGTACACAAAATTGAGATTAAGAGAGAAGCTCTTTAGTTGAATATATTGGGTGTCTATCGGCATAGCTTTAATTTCACCAACTTCATTTGTTATCAAGTTATCTGATGTAAATAATTGAAATGCCTGTGCCTAGTAGTCACATGTATGTAGGCTGCTACTTTTTTAGTTTTCATGGGGCAGGCGAGTTGCAAACCGCAGCTTTTATTATTTTGAACTGTTGTCAGGAAGATAATGTTGCCCATCTCCTGTTTGTTTTCCTCTGTCACCTCTCACGACACACACGGGACGATATGAGGTAGCGGATTCTCTTTCGCCGCCATAACAAGGCGAACATCTTTCTACTCCCGTTCATGAGTCTTCCCACGTTTCTCTGTGAATAGAACTTCAAATGCAATAAAATTAATCTTTAGGATTTTATCGCGTTTAATTTTAACTTTTTATTTCTTGACGTTTAGGGCACAGGTGTTTGACGTCATGATGTCATAGTTAACGAAGACTATCACCATCAACTTTTAATTAATAATGTTTGGTCATACAGAATCTTGAAGTCTTGCAGTAGTATGCTTGGGTTTGGATTTAATTTTATTAATTATGGGATCCCAAGCTGATTGTAGCACCAACTTCTCTAATGAAATTAGAATCTTTCTTTTAATTTCAATAGCCTCGCGAATCATCTTTGGTAGGAATCGGTGTTTTATTGCGAGGATTTGTTGTCTATCAGATCTGATACAATGGTTGGGACTATACTGAACATGTTGATATACTTCAGACTTCCCGGAGCGTCGGTGTTTCACATCAGCGATATATTCTTTTACGTGGGTTTTTATGGAACTTTCATCCAAAGTTGTGTAAAAGAACCCGCGTAAAAAAAGTTAAAATTAAACGTGATAAAATCCGTAAAATTAATTTTATTTCATGTGTAGTATTCGTCATTACTGCAGAACTGCATTTATAAAATTTTGAAGTCTACTCGAACGTAAGATATCAGCATATCTTTTATGGTGCCAATCAATATTAAATGAGACTAATGATATGAATCAAATATCGCATAAACATTATACGGTAAATTGATAGAAGACCATGAAATTATCATTACTTTGTTAAAACTACATTAACTTCAATTATGAATGAATGTAAAGAGTAAAATGTAAATAATAATAATAATAATAATAAATTTTAATTCCAAGAAAATTTAAATTTCTTATACATCGGAAGGCACGCCCGGTATAAAAAATAGTAGATGTAGACTACTAGACTTATGATATTAATGCAATTCTGAAAAACTATTTTTTTCACGTGATCCTGTAGCATATTATATCTATGCCAAATATCAATCATCTACATCCAATAGTCTTTGAGAATTCAAAAACCTTCTTTGACAAACAGACATAGAGACACAGGCACCGAGGTGACTTTAAAAGTGATCGAATTTTCGTAAATTTGGCACGAAACAGCATTAACTGATGTTCCTAAATCAAAGCCCACGCGAGCGAAGCCGCGGGTAAAAAGCTAGTTTAAAATATAAATAGTTATCATTTTAAAATATTCCTTAAACACGCTTTCGGTAAAAAAAAGTATTTTTTTTTTATAAAATTGAAGTGCCAAACGAACTTACAGTCCAGTAATTGACTTCTGCAGCCCATGGACAACTGAAACTAAGTTTAAGTAAAGAAGGTTAGGCCTCACAGCCTGTAATTATATTGCTCTCTATACCCTACAGAGCGAAACACAGCAGTGCACGGTGAAGTGCAGTGTTTGGCGGAAGGAACACGTAAGAGGGTGGTAACTACCCAGAAGGAGTTCTGGGCAGAAAATCAGTTATTCCTAGTGATGCCAATTAGTAAACAGAGCTATAACAATTGGAATTTTCATAACAACAAACTTCGCACATAATATAACTTATAATTTATACCATATGAGATGATTTTGAAACTGATAAGAGTAAGCCAGGCATGTAGTGTTTATTTTTCGCGTCTGTTATGCAAAAGGAGGACATCATTGTATGCTTAACGGTGCATTGTTCACCGGTTAATGGACGAGACAAATAAGTTTTTTTGGCAGCAAAACGTAGGAGGCATATTTTTGCAAACCTCGTAAATCCTTTTATTTGCGTACTGATTGAACCTTGTGTTACGGTGATAAGAATTATAATTATATGTTTACATACACTCGATTAGTTTTTACAAGGGCTTTTCTTTGTTTTGTTTTATGGAAATGCGGTGTTCGGTTACATGTTACGCAGAAGTTGCGAGCCTTCATGGTATTATTTGAAGTTCCCGTTAAGAAGGTTAAATATAGGAACGGTGTTACAAGAAATGTCCTTGACACATATAAGCACTAAGAGAGTAAACTAATTAAATATCTTTATTAATTTATAAGAATAAATATCTAACCTACAATCAACAACATATTAAAATAAAATAAGAAATAATATGGAAAAATATTTTGAAAGCATTGTATTAATTATGTGAACATCGAAAATGGATATAGTATTTGATATAAAAGGAGAGGAATGAAACTTTTATCATTGGAAAGGTATGACATAAAAGTGCACAAAAAGATCAAGTGTGTATGTTGCCGTTATAACTGTTAAAATAAAGTAAATATATATACATGATTTTTTCATACAAAACGCCTTAACCATTAAATGAATGAGTTTTTTTAAGAAATTTTGATCACAGTCATGGATGTATGAGATAAACTACCTTTACCTTCTCTACACCGAAAAATATTTAAAAAAAGTTATTTCAATACTTAGGCGTTGTTTTTTTTTTTGCAAAAAATTTGTCGAATTTCGATCACAGGATAAATTAGTGTAGATAAATTGCTCATGAATTAATACAAAGGCATGCAATGTGTTGTGTAATATATAAGTAAAAAAATAAATAAATAAAATTTTCATGAAAATTTATTACTATAAAAACAAACTTATTTCATGCCAGTATTGAACCTCTGGCTTAGCAAGTGTGCATGACCCGCAGCGCCAATACCAAAAACTTAGCTATTATGTTCATTTGCACACGCAGATGTAAAGGCACCCATTCTTTTAAACCTACCCAAATCATGTATTGCTTGTGAGATAAGATTTGACGTACGCTCAAACGCAGTGTAGGTCTGCCATTTTGCACAATAATTGGTCTAAAGCAAGAGCCCTAAGAAGGCTTAATAGTACAACTCCTTGTGGACATCTTCTGGTGGTTGTAACCTCAATCGAGGTTTGAACTAACGATATTTTAGCCGTAACGATATTTTGGTCGTAGGGTCAAAAATTTCAGATATCAAGCCCCCGATCAGCAGGGATGTATAGAAAAGCACATAGAGCTATTTCTCTATCCTCCAGCGCTTTTTGGATGAATACAATCACAAAACAACAAATTGTGATATTGATTTTGATTAATGTGCATTTTGAAAACACCAACCTTAAATTGTAAATGTGGTGGCTATAAGGCTGGTGTCAATTTTTTAGTTTATCCGTGGAGTCGATATCGTCAAACTATAAGGTATATTTAACTTGTGTGTTTTCTCTACATTAATTATTCTTACGTAAATATCGATTTTATTTTATTACAATTAGTAATGTAATATTATAATGTTATAAGCTATATGCATGTAGATTGTTACAGGCATAAAGCCTGTATAAAGGCATGTTAATAAGTATGTGTGTTACAAACACAAATAATAAAGAAGGCCTTCTGAGCATTGCCAATTTTAAAATTATTGACCTCTTTATTTTTAATTTGACGTCTCACACCAAAATTAAGTCGCGATGACTTTAGTGTTTTAACAAAGTATAAAATAAAAATCCAAACGAACAAGACAGACCGGCCGAAAATAACAAACTGTCGGCCATTTTTCAATTCGAAATTCAAACTGCCGCCACCAATCAGGATTAATTACGGCACGTCGTACCTCATCGACGAGTCCTGTAACGGGAATGTCGGTCAAAGAGTAATTGTGTCAAACCACCCGCGGCTCGATATACGATCCCGCGCTACTACTCGTAAAGCCCGCGTTCCCGGTAACCTAACAGTACTCAAAAAGATCGAAGCTCGCATATTATACCTTATTTTTTGTCGTTTTAGATGCATTTTAAGTAAAACATTTATTACGTTTATAGTTGCAACTAACGTCAAAATGTTGATTCATTTGAGCAATTTATAAATTAGTTGTAATTATGGCAATAAACGAAAAAAATGAGCACTATATTTATTGTTATTTTATTTCAATCGTTTTTAAAATAACATACAAGCTTATCCAAATAATATTTTTGTTAATGAATGTGTTTGGGCTATTACGTTATATTATTTAAATAAAAACTAATTTTTACGAAATTTCTATTTTTTATTTTTTTAATATAATGACTTTTAATTTAAAAAATAAAAAGAAATACTCGTACCTAAGTGGCTAATACTTATAAAGCAGAAAATACAATGTAAATTTTCTTAGGAAGAGGCAATTTTTTCTAAGAGCTTAATCACATGGTGCTTTCCGACAGCTATTGGTGCGGTGCAGCACAGCAATGACTTTACAGGGTGACACAAACGTCTGGTGCGGCGCTAAGCGCTAAAACGTGCTACCTAAACACAAGAATGCTAGAATCATCACTGGTTACTGCGACTGCACATCAAATCAGCGTGTGAAGTGAAGCTACATGACATCCCGATATACAGTGTCATGTCATGTCAGGGATTTTTATATGTAGGATAGCGTAACAGCACCGTTGAGGCGCTATGCAGCCACCGCGAAGTTACCGCTAACGCGTCGATGCTTTAGCCCTCCGTGTGACTTCACCTACATGCAAATTGCAGCCTATAACTGTACTTTCTACCAGCTTTTACTCGCAGCTTTTCTCGCGTTTAATTATAAGCCGACAATTTTTATTACAAGAAATTATTATTTTAACTTAAAATTTGTACAACTCTCTATTGCAATGCACTTATATAGACTGCATTAAAGGAGTTGATTTTCAAAGAATTTCACTCAGGAAAACGATGGAGTGAAACGATTTTGTGCCCCACAAACACGTGAGCGTGAGTATTCTGCTAGGTTTGACTTTATTATTCTGGGTTGTAATCTATGTTATGCCCAAGTTTTATCAAAATCCATTCAGTAGTTTCTGCGTGATTGAGAAATAAATATACAAACATCCAAACAAAATTTAAGATTTACAACATTAGTAGGATTTTGGCAACGCTTGAAAAGGTGTGAAGCACGCAATACCGTGCATCGGTCATCGGTCTGAACATTTTAGGCATAGATTTTATTTATTTTTTATAGGAGAGGGGGCAAACGAGCATGCGGCTCACCTGATGGTAAGTGACTACCGCCGCCCATGAACAACTGCAACACCAGGGGAACCAGGAGAATTGCAGATGCGTTGCCGGCCTTTTAAAAAGGAGTAGGCTCTTTTCTTGAAGGTCCCTAAGTCGTATCAGTCCGGAAAAATCGCTGGTCGTAATCGATTCCACAAGGAAGTTGTGCGAGGAAGAACCACTGTGCGATTTAGAGAGAAACATCTTCTAAATCGCACAGTGGTGGACCGCCAATCATCCAGATGGTGTGGATTGTATCGGGAATTTTGCCGCGATGTGCGTTCGTGAAATTTGGCGGCTGGGATTAATCCGAACAATTCCTCAGAGCACTACCCGTGATAAATGCGAAAGAAAATGCAAAGGGATGCAACATCTCTTCGCAGCGCCAATGAATCGGCGTCGGGCTCGACTCGGTCGTCGACGATTCGAGCCCCTGCTGGATGCGGTCAAGTGGAAGGAGCTGGCACTGGGGAGCCCCAGCCCAGAGATGGGAACAGTATTCCCAAGTGAGGCCGAACCTGCGGCCTGTAAAGTTGCAGGCGTTGAGCCGGCATGAAATACTGTCCCGCTCTGCTGAGCACGCCAAGCTTTTTAGAGGCCAATTTGGCCTTCTCTTCCAAGTGACCACGAAACTGCACGTCACTCGATATGTCGACGCCGAGAACAAGGGGAGTGCCTTGAAACTGAGGAGATACGACAACGGGGTTCTTTTTAGCGGTAAACGCGCAAATTTGTGTCTTCTGAGGGTTAAACTGGACTAGATTTAGTCGCCCCCAATCCGAGACTTTGTTCAGCAAAGACTCGACTTCAGACACAAGTTTGTTCCGGTACTTGGCGACGTTTTCCCGAGAAATATTGGCACGGCCGGTGTATAGAGCATCACCAGTGTTGTCATTCGCATAACAATGAATGTTACCAGTTTGCAAAATATCATTGATATGCAGAAGAAACAGCGTTGGTGACAGCACGCAGCCTTGTGGAACACCAGCGTTAATAGGCTTGTAGTCGGAGCATGCACCGTCTACAACGAACTTGATGCTCCGATCTGCAAGAAAGCTGGTGATCCAATTGCACAATTTTTCGGGAAGCCCATAGGAAGGAGCTTGAAAGAAGCGCTTTGTGCCAAACCCGATCGAATGCCTTCGCAATGTCCAAGCTAACGACCAATGCCTCCCCTTGGACTCTACTGCCTCCGCCTATCTATGAGACAGGTAGACCAGAAGAAAACCGTATTGGCGGTCACTAATCAGCTGGTGATCTTCAAGATACCGCATGAGCTGGCAGTTTATAATGATTTCCATTATTTTGGAGAACAAGGACGGGTCTGAGCGGTCACCTTTTTTAGGGATCGGGTGGACAAAAGCTGTCTTCCATGATTTCGGGACTACTCCTATGGAGTAGGAGTACCGGAAAAGACGCGTTAGAACCGGTGCCAACTTCGGAGCACACGTCCTCAGCACAATTGGGGGGATTCCGTCAGGCCCACTCGACTTGTGGATGTCCAGGGAGAGGAGTGCTTTGTGAACCGAGCGCTGTGAGAACCGCACATCCGGCATGGAGCACTCACACCGCGGGATGGTCGACGGTGTGTTCCCCCCGTCATCAAGAGAGATTTTTTATTTTTTCTTCACGCTGTTTAACATTTTCCTGTTATTTTAATATAAAGAACGACCGAAGCTTAATTAACATTTTTACGACATTTTGATTAGTCTATTTTTACGATTTAAGCTACACAGGAAAAAATGATGAGATGTATTCCAATACATGATCGTTTGTATTAAGAAATCATGAATTTAAACTGTATATTAATGATGATATACAAAGTATGTCATCATTATCATCATAATTACTACAACCTATCAAGAGCATATTTACCATAGTTGCCACGTTTAACAGGCGGGTTGACAACTGCATATTTTTATTATTTTGTATTGTTATTAGGTAGATGCTGCTACCCATCTCCTATTTCAGTTTCCCCTTTCGCCTCTTACGACACCCACGGGATTTTATGATGTAGTGGATTACAAGGTAAAGTATGTACCAATTGAAAATGGTATATTAAGTAGGATATTTCTTATTAATATTTTTTTTTATAGAATATGGGTGACAAACGAGCACACAGTCCACCTGATGGTAAGTGGTTGCTGTGGCCCATAGACATCTACATCTATCTTCGTTTGCGAATTTAAATGCAGATGCGTTGTCAGCCGTGAGGACTGAGATAGAATGCCTCTTTTCCAGTAAAAAGGGTCTCCGGTTCTCTACACTCACCATACGAAACACAGCAGCATTAAGCTGCTATTTTACGCTGGTATTCTGTGAGAGCGTGGTCCTTCCCGGTCGAGCCGACCCATTCGTGCTACAACTATACTATTAATATAGCTTCAGCATGGCTCTACCACGTAAACATGTGGAACTGTACCTTAACTGTATGTAATCCTTAATAATTCAACCAGCCCACACTTAAAGTAGCTAATACCATCGGATGTACGACCTACAGTGCTCGGTCCATTAACCTCGAAACTTCCGTATTAGGTAATTCTAGCAATAGTTGCGTTAAAAAATAAAAAAAAGCTAAGAGCAAGGTTGGATAAACTTGGTAAAGCAATGTAACGCCAATTACCAGCATAGCAGAAAGTATTACGCCAACTCAGACCAACAAATAAAGATAAACAGAACTTTATTTACATTTGAGTGACCCGCAAAGCCGAAGCCATGCTCAAGATATTATAATAAACATGCACCTAAAACCATGTTGGATGCAAACTCGCAAATGATTTTAGAAACATATGTGTGCGTGAGTGCATGTTCTCTTAAAATAAGTAGAACGTGATTTCGGTTTTCAGTGTCATTCGAAATATTCTATGAAATAAAAGATAGATATCTTTTATTTCATATACTTGTAACATTGACAAGCGGGCACACAGTCGACCTGATGGTAAGTGAATGCTGTGGATGGCACTTACTTCATCTATCCTCGATTAAGTATCAAAATATAGATGCGTTGTTACCCCTGAGGACCTAAATAGAATGCCTCGTTTTCAGTAAAAAGGGTTCCCGGTTCTTTTTACTTACCAAACCAAACCAAACAGCATTATTAAGCTTTTATTTCACGCTGGGATTCTGTGAGTACGTGGTCTTTCCCCGGTCAATTCGACCTTTCCGTGTTGCAACTATAGTATAGCTGCATCGTGGCTCTACTACGTTAAAGTTGTCTGAGTTATATATGAAATATAATGTAATAGAATTCATTGACAATAAAGAAAGAACGAACTTTAAAAATTAGTTCGTTGTTTATTGTTCTGAGTTCGCCGAATAGAACATTACCATATCGATAAAGTTTACTTCTATAAGAATAAGCTTTAAGAAAACATCATTCATGAATGACTTAAATTAAAACAGTTATACACACATTAGCGTACCGTACTTAGAAACAAGAGTAACCGTTCAAAAACACGCCTTATGCTTGTTTAATATATCAGATTTAAAATTAAATCAAACTTAGAATCAAATGTAGCTGAGCTTTTTGTTTCGAGTCTAAGCGGCGCGGCGTCGAGGCGGGGTCATAGCGGCGTCGAAACAGTAATAAAAATATTTGCTGCAAATCTGCGTGTTGAATCGTTCGTTCAAAGTTCGTGATAAAACTAATGCAAATATGTATTTGTGAAGTAATTTATTATATAGATATTATCGACTACTAAACTGACTGAAAAGCCAACAGCTAAATTAGTCTACCTTGCTTACATTAACAGTATCATGTCTTATATTGTATATTTGTATACCAGCGACAAACACCGGCTTCGTCTAGGTTAGATCTATTAAAGTGGCGTTATTTAGGTTTAAGTAATATTTTCGTTTTTTTTTAAATAAATTAAAGCAATGCTACCACAACTTTTTTCATACGATTGAGGAAATATTAAAAATATTTGCCACGTTATTTTTGCATTATAAAACAATGTAATAATTTATTTTTGGTCAAACTTTTTGTTAAATTTTCCATACGCCTAAAATACCACCGACACGTGATGATACTTAACAACTTCTCAGCTTGGAAATAACTTGTAATAATTTTAAAACGCACCTGTCAAACTTTATAAGGAACAAACTGTGAGTGCCGACTGAAATCGGAGCCCACTGAAGCAATAATGAGATTACGGTACTTCATTTATTTATCACCGATACTGATAAATATATATCCTACCCTTATTTCACTCAGTGTTGATTGTGTGAGCCTTGCCGACAGATTTCTGATTTATACCCACCGAGAACTGAGAGTGTGGAATAACTGTTAATACGTATTGATAATTTCAGATGATAATAATAACGACGATGATGATGATGATAACGTTGACGATGTGATATCTTCTCCTAGAGTCCTAACCTGCTCCGTGTCCCGTAAGAGTGACGAGCTCACAGTCAACCTGATTGATGACGATTGAGTCGACGCTGCCAACCCAAAACCAAAAACGGGGAGAAAAGTTTTTAGAAATCTAATTATAATAATTTATACATTTTTGATATATTCTTTTATACACTTCACTTCAAATGTGGCTGTCTGAGTCCAATGAAGCTGTAAGAGAAGCATAGGCTAACAGCACCAACATCACAGAAACTAGATAGATATATTATAGGCTGTAATCTTAATTAACTTTAAATATTAATAAACTATATATAAATAAATAAACTATATATTCAAAAAATTAATATTCAAAAAACTGAAGGTAGCCGGGCTAACTATGACATTGGAACGTCAAACACCTCAGTCCCCCCCGTGACCATGGGTGCTGTAAAGCACCCGAAACGTCGGCAATCAAAATAGTAAAATTAAACGCAATAAAATCCGTAAAAATAGTTTTATTCAATGTGTAGTGTTCGCGTAAATATAAGAAATCATTAACTATATATTTTTATAATTCAATCCAGTCATTCGTAAAATAATAATTACTGAGTTTTAAAAATCAATTTTATATTTATACGTTATCCTTGGAAAAATGTAAAGCGTACATATGTTTAAAGTACATCTCAAGTACAATATAAAACTCACGCATCTCATAATATTGACAACCCTAACAGATAACCCATACTACTAGATACTACTCATAAATCCGTTCGAAAATTTGAATATCTGTATTTTCCTGTCGCGTGTTTTCCACACAGTATACGATTGTCAGCTTTAAAATACGACCTTTTATGTAAACTCGTGCGAATTGATAAGGGCATTGTACGAAATTCACCTCAGAGTCGCACGTAACTAAGTAGGTGTTGGAGTCCATATATCGTATTATTTATTGCATTATAAAGGGTATCGCACATCGCGCGTTTCGGACACCTCACTGCATGTGTGATGACGTATCAGTATTTATGGCGTTTAAGTATTGTCAACCGGTGTAGGTCGTGATGTATGTTGCATTTGCTGAGATAGATAGCATACGCTTCCGAAGGTATTGTTATCTATGACTGTTGAAAGGTATTCGGGAAATGTACTGACCCCCGCTGAGTATAAATAGTTATATATAGTTATAGACATTTTTGTTGCATGATATTCATTTAAAAAAAAACTGATTTTGGCTTGGTATGCGATCAAGAAGGTCACGTTATGAATCGTGATAAATTTCACGTTGAGTAAGGCGTGAACACTTTTGGAGAAGTATGCCCAGAAATGGAGTTATTGTCATACAATTGATGATGGCACATATTATTTTAATTATATGCGTTACAGTGAAAGTGAAATTGAATGTGACAGAAAACCTATTGCGAACTTCATTGCACCTAAATATAATTTAAATTGTGTCATCAGCCACTAAGAATGCACTACTGGATTTGGCGTATCGCAACCACGCATGGCAGGAAGATTGACAATAGCACCTCTAGACTTTACTAACTGCTCCCCGTCATTGATCAGGTTTGATTAGACCTGGGAAATCAAAGATGATTATTATAATTCCCTTTTTTATAGAATAAAGAGGAAAAACACAGACCGCAACATAATGGTAAGTGGATACTGTGGCCCTTAGATACTTACATCTATCCTCGATTAAAAATCGAAATGTAGGTTCGTTCTCAACCCGGAGCTCTATGATAAAATGCCTTGCTACCAGTAAGATGAGTCTCCAGTATTTCTTATGCGGTTCTGCGATAATACGTCGGTATTCTGTGAAAACGTGGTCCAAACCTGTCGCGCCGACTCATTCGTGCTGCAACCATAATATACAGCGTAGTTTCAACACGTTAAATAGTTATTCTTTCAAATTAATCACTTCATACAAGCATTTTAAGCTTACTTGGAGTGTTTTAACGGAGCAATGTTAGTAAATAGCGTAACTATATTTTTTTAAACTTCAGTTTTGAAATTCGTCATGACCGTTCATGATATTTTTTTATCTTTTTAAAAACGATACAAATTATTTGTAGGCCATAAAAATAGTTGTTCCCAGCGGAATTCGAATCCGCGATCCAAAGCGCCCCAACCAAACACTTTGCCACTGCGCTACCGAGCTGTCAATATTTTTTTTTAATTTAGTTCAATTTTACGATATTAGAGGAAAGAAATCGTTGTGTGGTGGCGACGTAAAGGAATCCCCATATCATCCGGTGGGTGTCTTAAGAGGCGAAAGAGGAAGATGAAACAGACGATGACAACTCAAAATAATAAAAAACTGCGGTTGCCAAGCGTGGCAACTATGGCAATCATTCGCCCTATGGGCAATCTATTGTAAGGCCTATGTCCAGCGGTGGACTTTTGATATGACTTTTGTCATGGTATGGTATGGCAATGAATAAATAAATGAAAAAGGAAAGAAATGAGTCAATGGATGATGGCACGAAACACTAACTGTGCATAGCATACAACTGACCTATTTTTTACAGTACAATTCATGTGTATAACATTGGTGGGAATCTTCTTAATTTTCAGTTATATAAATTACACCCATCTTCGTCTCATCTTTTTTTTTTTTAACTTTACCCCCACACTAGGATTTTCTCCTGTATCGTGGAGGCAGTTTACAAGCATAAATTGCACGAGGACAAACATCCAGACCCGGAACAATTATTTGTAGGCCATACAAATACTTGTTCCGTGCGGGATTCGAACCCGCGGCTCCCAGCGCAACAACTCATTGCTAAGCCACTGCGCCACGGAGCCGTCGTCTCATCTTGCTACAATATTATAATACTACATGGAACGTGAAATAATAGTAAATAATAATGCTTGTACTAGTACTAGCATCGAACAGTACAGAACAGTAGGTATAATTATAATTTGATACGTTTTATTAGCCGTTCCTTTCCTAATAAATATTGCATTAGTACTTCAACTAGTGGGGGGCCGCCCTACATCTAAGCTTACCGGTACGAGGCTGCCACACGAGAACCTTTCTTGCTCATCGGTTGTCGCTTTTTCGAGCAATATGGCCGGTCCATTGCCACTTAAGCTTACTGATCCGTTGGGTTATGCAGGTGGCTTAGGACCGCGCTTTGTCACATTCCTTGGGGGTGGCCTATGTTCAGCAGTGGATTTGTGATGGGCTGTAGGTAATATCTATAAATTGGACGTGGTAGAGCCATGCTGCAGCTATATTAGTAGTATAGTTGTAGTACGAATGGGTCGGCTCGACCAGGGAAGGACCACGCTCACCAGAATACCAGCGTAAAATAGCAGCTCAACGCTGCTGTGTTTCGTATGGTGAGTGTAGGGAACCGGAGACCCTTTTTACTGGAAACGAGACATTCCATCTTAGTCCTCACGGGAGACAACACATCTGCATTTTGATTCGTAATCGAGGATAGATGTACATGTCTATGGGCCACAGCATCCACTTACCATCAGGTGGACTGTGTGCTCGTTTGTCACCCTCATCCTATAAAAAAATAGTTTTAAAACTTGAAGTTAAAATTTTGTTAAATAGTGAGTTATTTTGTTCAATAAATTTCTTAAAATCGTATAATTAATGGAAAATGAAAAATAAAGGATTTATTAATGAAATAAAAACAATACAGTATATGTGCCTTATTCAACGCCGGTGACGGAAATTCTCTGGTCTCTGCAATCATATACGTCTGAAAAGGAACAAAATACGCTTAACTCTCCTAAGTTGGAGTTCAAATGTAACAATATGTAATCCTGTTTCCTCCTTTAGGCACAACACAAGCACGACGTCAGCCATTGTCAGCTCAAACTACAATATCGTAAACAAAGTCCTATTAAGTTGGTGTCACACTCAGTTAATGTTTGAAATTGTTTCTTTTGTTTCTAATTTTGTTTGACATGTTATTTTATGATAAAAACAAAATCTTTATTTCGTGTCTGTTGCGTAAATGTGTTTTATCACTGGTAACACACCTGTGTATGTTACAGAGATAAAACACATTTTTTGTTCTTTTAATGTTTTGTTTCGTTTTTTGACTAAATGTATTTTTCACAGGAAAAAATTGTGTTCAACTTTTCTTGCCTGTAATCGTGTATAAGTTGGCTCAGCATACGTTTTCTGCCCTTTCCGGGAAGTGAATTCTGTATTTACTCCGGACGTACTACAATTTAAATGCAGACACTGAGCGACCTTTCAGTGTAGCTTTTGTGATTTTCTTTTTTGGCACTAAGCCAACATAATATGTATTATGAATATGAAACACTTTGGTTTATAAATATAGATTTTGTTAATAACTAATAATACTACAGCGCCCCCTATCCGGTCATAGCATAAATAGAGCTATCGTCTGGAGAAAATAAATAGAGTGGTCAAATCATATTTATTCTGTTTTATTATTGCCTAAATATATTTATTTGTTGATTGAAAGTTTCTAATTGACAAAAAGCCATATCAGTACGTATCTTCAGACACCTAATTATAGAAAGTAAGAAAATAGTATCTTTTCACGCTCTGAAGTCGGAGCTTTAACCCTTCTTTCTATACACTATTTTGTCTTTGCACGGTTTTTTCTTTTTATTATAATATGTTAATTTTTCTACCCTCTTGAGGAATATAACAATCTCAATGTCGTCTGAGTAGTGAAAAACTTCATCACCTATTTAGCTATCCTGATGGATGAAATTTTTCCTCCAAATTTATATGGGTCCCATAATATTTTTAATATATAATAGCCTTGAAATATAATATTTTTAATAAAAATAATCATCAAAGTCGGATCACAATTGACGAAGATATCGCGTAGTATACTTACAAAAAAAAACATACAGTCGAATTGTTAACCTCTTTCTTTCTTTGAAGTCGGCTAAAAATAAAACATATTTCTTGCACCGTGTGTGTTACTTCGTAAGTCCATTGATCAGATCGTAAGATATACAATCCGATATGATCTTATATTATATGCGCCGTATATGGTGTCTAATATGATTTCACATTAAATCAATTTCGAAAAAATCAAATAACAAATTATTCCATAAAAAAACTTAAATCCCAGAGCGGTGACGAAGAACCGTGTCATTCGTCTGAAAGTGTCAATGTTGCCACCTACCTACCATCTTCAGTAAGTTGATGTCTTTTATAGTAATGGTGTTTCACATCTTATAATGGTGTCTATCTGAGTGAAGGGACACAAATATACAGGTAAACACATGAATTCTTATATTGCTTATAAAATAATAATGTGCTTGAGACCGAATTTCGATCATGATGGCCAGTCTCAATGGAGACTAGCCATACTTCGCAGAACAAGATTATAATGTACGAATGTATACGCAAGCACAGGTCCACTCCCTATTCCCTCACTCACATAGTCACCAACCAACTTTCTGACTTCGGTCTGCAACTGAGAATTTCTTGACAGAAAAAATCTATAACTGTTTTTTGGCCCCACCCGCGATTTAAACCCGAGACTTCGTGAGCAGTAGTCGCATTTTCGAGCACTAGACCACCAAGGCAGTCATGTTATAAAATAGTAAATATTGTCAACAATCTTGCCTGATGAACGATCGCTTTACAAAAATTACAATTACATTCAAATTTGAACGATTTAGAGTTTTGTTGTTTTGTTAAACCAAAACTAACGTTTTGCGCAACGCGCCTCCTAAATTGTTTAAATTTAAATATAAAAGTTTATCTATTTTATAATTGTTTATTTTTTTAAATAAAGATATTAGCTAAAATAGGCTGTAACGGTAAAAATAAAGAAGTATAAATAATAGGAAAAAAAACTCACTACTACTTGTGCACTGGTATAACACGAATCTAATAGGAAGACATTTTCTAATTTTCCTAGGAGTACAAAATGCAAATGCGTTAGATCGTGTTAACACCGGTTAGAGTCCCATACGAGGAAGCCACCCGCCCAGCGCTGACAGGAGGCCGTTCAATAAGAGGCCGTATACAATGAACCGGCCGCATTGCGTTGTCACTTCAACTGAGCTAGTTTTGCGTAACTATTCTTAGCTGATGGACAATGAATATACATCTTTTTTGTGTAGGTAAATATAAAATACTATAAATGACGTAAACTGTGTTAAAAATCTGCTACAAAGGAATCAATCAACCAAATTAAGTTAGGCAAAGTTACCTTAGTACTATTATTTATTCTGTGGCAATTTACTCAAGTTTAGAGGTGACAATTTTATTTTTATTCTTGTGTTTAGCTTAGGCGGCAAAGGATAAATGCAAAATTTACATCGAAAAGTTTAGTAAACTGCCTTTTCGTTTGGAAAATTAAAAGAAACTTGACAATTGTTCAGTATTTGCATATGAGGTATATGCAAATACTGAACAATTCTCAAGTTTCTTTATTAGACGAATGTGCGTATAATCTAAGACTATCTCAACCACTATGTAAGCATGCAGCATGGTAGTCGAAACACTTCCCCGAACGGCTTCCCGCCTTGTCGTGGAGGGGGGCCTAGTAGCCGTGGCTTGGTCACTCGCGGTGAACAAAGAGGAAACCCTTGGCTGGCCTGTGGTGTAGAGCCGACCCGAGGTGCCCACTTTGGATGTGTGTCGGTGGGCTGCTGCGAGAGGGGTGTCCTCTCCCCCTACCGCTGCAGCCGAGGTGGAGTCGCCGAGGAAGAGGAGTATTGGTATGGCCACTTGCCCTATCCTCCGTGACTCTGACATGGGCCGCACCGTTGATGCGGTGGTGGTGGGGCCGCGGGAGGAGAGGAGTGTCGGTATTGCGAGGCGCTGCTCTCCTTACCCTCCGCGGCCGAAACTTGGCTGGTGGCGGAGCCAGAGACCAGATCCGCCGCTGGGGTCGGGAAAGCGGGTGCTACTGAACGCTCGATTTTTCTGGCCCCATGGCCTCCGCGTATCGGACTCGGGGGGGCCCGTTACGCAGGTGAATTTGGAGGCCGTGGAGGGGGGCGTGCCTTGTGTTCCTGGTGCGCCTTACCTGAGAAGGAGAATAGGGAGGAGAGGTCCTCCCCCAAGGAGGGGCTGCCATGGGGTGGCCAGCGCTGGTAGGACCGCGGATATGTGCGAAAGCGTTTCCGTGGCCCTGCCAATATGCGGCGAAGGTGGAACACCATGGGGTTTTAGTCGGTGCAAGTCCGACATAACCCGTCCTTGCCCCCGCGTGTAAACACCACGCAAATACATGAAATATAACACTTTTCAAACTTACTAAACTACAAGTTTCTTAATGAAATTACCAAAATATACTAAACTTAAGTGAATCACTATTATAAGACATAAAAATGTTCGAAAGAATGCCATTATCAACGCTGCAATGACAATTTGTGGTATTTCTAATAATTTAGACAATTTAGAAATCAATGCACAAATGACGTTACATTCGACGACGTATTATATTCAGTTGGATATTTAAATCCATAGTAAATATTCACTTTCAAGACATCCACTTGTAAATCGTAGAAAATAAATCGTCAATGCGCGAGTATCGGAAAGAAAAAGAAAGGGGCGAATGGAATATATTGTCGAGCCTATTTTCAATACGCCTGTCGCGGAAAATATTAAAGAGAGGCACAAAAAACATCGCTTCGCTGAAATAAATAGTCGAAACCTTTCAACCCGTACTCAGTGCTGTTCTATTATAATGTCAATTGGGGAACCTCCGCGCTCTGGTATACAATTACGAGATGTGTTCATCCTACTGCAATCTGTCAGGTGCAGCCTCGCTCCGTCTCGCTATAAATAAAAGCGATTTATACGCATGCATTCTGTTTTATTTATGGTTATTTCGGCTACAATGCTGTGATGTGATACTTTATAGTTTGTAACCTACCGACTTTAAAGGAGTATTCTTTAAAAGTATATTTAAAAAAATACAATATAGGAATATTTACATAAATTATATATTTTTAATATATATTATATTACATTTAACAAGATTATATTATCTTCGAACCTATTAATCAATACTACTACGATATAAATAATAATTCCCTCACTAGAAAAAGTTAGAGAAAATTGCACAGGCATATACATCCAAACTGAACCAAACAAACAACGAAACAATTATTTTAATGTACAAACATTTTAACGTGATAGAGCCATGCTGCAGCTATGTCATTATAGTTCACGAATGGGTCGGCTCGACCGGGGTAGGACCACGCTCTCACAGAATACCAGCGTAAAACAGCAGCTAATGCTGCTGTGTTTCGTATGTTGAGTCTAGAGAATCGGAGACCCTTTTACTGGAAATCAGACATTCCATCTTAGTCCTCAGGGGTGACAACGCATCTGCATTTTTAATTTTAATCGAGGATAAATATAGATAAAAAAATATAGAGCCCATATGTCTATGGGCCTCAGCATCTACTTACCATCAGGTGGACTGTGTACTCCTTTGTCACCCTTATTCTATAAAAAAAACGGCGGACTTAGTACCAAATGGCAATTTCACCTGCCAACCGGAAGATTAATTTAGAGTCCATAATATATAATATAATACTAACAAATTTATATGTAATAGTAATTTTAAACTCTTTTTTTTCATTTTCATTAAACGAAACTGCAATACAAGAATGACGCCGTCTTCTCGATCAGAATAAACTAAAAGCTTACTAATAAAATCTTGCTGCTTGATTTAGGAGCGAGTCAGCCGATGTCTACTGTCCGTTCAGCTTCACGGCACGGTAACGTACGGGCGCAACGTTTGAGGAATTGGTTTACTATTTGTAACTTAATAACCAGTGGTCTCATGTCATTCCTTCTACAGATAAAATCTAGCAACGTTGTTTGTAACCTTGAAGCTTAAGTGATATTATTTTGATTTATTGGGAATTTTGATCTCGATACATTTAGAGTTACAAAATCATTATGACTGATTATGTTTCTAGATGCATACATTAACGTTATCAGGCATTAAAAATTCAATTTACGCAATATTTTTGTTATTTTTAAATTTTTGATTCATTTTTAAGGTTTTGTACCCCAAAAAGAAAAAAACGGCCCTTCTCCAAGGTCCAAGGAAAGGGGAGAGGTATCAAGTTTAAATTAACATCAATTACTAATACTAAGATCGACAGTCCCTCTAAGGTTTAAAAAATTCTAGTTTCCAATGCATTTAAAAATGCATTATTTAAATATACTGGCAAAATCATCTCATTAGTAGTATTAATTTATGTATTTATATAAATATATAATTGTATAATGTATGTAATTTATTTATGTTATACGTACATAATTTATTTAAAATACTATGTATGTATTAAATTATTTTTGATATGCAATTTTATGTACGGGTATATTTTAAGTTGTACTTGTATTATTTAGTTTTATATTTAAATACTTTTATTTACATTTCTATCTTTTATATCTCACACGACTACTTCATGTTCTTTCTCTGCATCACCCAAAGATTGACTGGTAGAGAATGCCTCGGGCATTAAGTCCGCCTATACATCATTTTGTATGAAGTTTAAATAAATAAATAATGCCGTAAAATGGCTGCGTAAGGAAATCCATCACCCCACTTCGTTCAGTAAGTGTCGTAAGATGGCAGAAAGCCGTCTAATAATCAAACCAGCGACGGGGAGTCAAACCACCTGCCAAGCGTGACGAGAGTCTAACCGTCTGCCAAGATTGACGATTAAGGCACGCTTGGCAGGTGGTTTGTCTCCACTCCACTTGGCACTCTTTATATCCAGCAGTAGACTTAACAGGCTGTAGATGGAAACTAAAGGGATCAGAATCTACTACTTTCATTACAACTCAAAAATTGTAAAAAGGACGCACAAACATAAAAGATATAAAGGAAAGCAAATTCTATTTTGGGTCACGGAGTGAGGAAGCCTATTTTTAGATACAGAATTTTTATAGGCCTATTATCTTATATGTTTATATACGGAATATATGTATTAACCATTTTCTTTTAAATATATATGATATACATTTAGAAGGTACACAAATTGTGTCGCAAAACGTCTAAGGCGCCGCACGCGCTCAGTGATAATGAAATCATAAGTCACGATCTGACGGTTCCAATTACCATATTTATATGGTGCAGGTTATTATAAAACATGTAATAATAAATCTTAAATCATTACAAGTAAGACAGATATTCAAACACATCATTTAACTCCCGTCTCTTTGTTAATATTAGAGAAAGAATGCATTGCAAATTTTTAAAGTTTAAGCAAGATATACTTAAGTTTAAATAGCATGTAATACTTAGTTCCTTTCATTAAACTAGAACGTTTTCATTACATAACATAATCACAGTTTATGTATTTAGACATAATTAATTTTTTAAATATTACTATTTTTTTTTGTAAGTATTTAATTAAACATGCTAAAGATTTCATAACCGACTAGGTCAACATCCTCTTAATTATACTATCTATTTATGTGATAGTGTAACACTAAAGCTATAGTATGGTTGCAGCACGAAACGGTTAGATTTAACGTGGTAGGTTCACAGTATTGCGTATTATGGCAGCAGCACGAATCGATCGGTTCGACCGGGGGACCAAGCAAAAACTTTTTTATAGCCTTGAAAGTCCGCAACTGAACCACAGATTATATAATAGTCACTACGACCGAACATAGGCCTGCCCCATAGATTGGCTCATAGGGCCAATTTTGCCATAGTTGCCCGCGCAGGCGGCCATAGTTGGCAACCGCAGCTTTTTACAATTTTGTTATTAGGAAGATTTTGCTGCTCACCTGCTGTTTCAGTTTCTCTCTGTCGCCTCTTACCACACCCACTGGACGATATGGGGCAATAGATATTTTTACACCGCCAGTACACGGTTAGGCACATAATCACACACAATACCAATATCACAGCATCGTGCTGCTGTGTTTTGTATGGTAAGTGACAAGAACCGGAAACCCTTTGAACTGATAACAAGCCATTCTACAGGGGTGACAACGCATACATTTGTTCTTAATCGAGTATGTACGTAGATGTCTCTGTCTCTTAGCATCAGGTGAACTATGTGCTCTCTTGTCGCTCTTACTCGTACTTGTATAAAAATGTAATTTGAATGTTTCGTTGGTCTAATGGGTTCAAATCAGTTATTGGGTTTTTCTGACAAATTATTTTCAGTAGCAGCCAGGAGTCAGGAAGTTGGCGGTGTCTCACCCCCCTGCCTCGGAAAACACGTAAAGCCGTTGGTCCTATGCCTGACCTCTATCCTCTATCCGGTCGTATCGGATTGCCGTCCCATCGGACTGTGAGAGTGAGCGAATAGAGAGTGCACCTGTGCTTGCACATGTACTACTTATACGTGGTAGAGCCATGCTGCAGCTATATTAGGTATAGTTGTAGCACGAATGGGTCGGCTCAACCGGGAAATGACCACAGAATACCAGCGTAAAATAGCAGCTTGACGCTGCTGTGTTTCGTATGGTGAGTATAGAGAACCGGAGACCATTTTTACTGGAAACGAGGCATTCCATCTTAGTCCATAGAAGTCGAGGATAGATTTAGATGTCTATGGGCCGCAGTATCCACTTACCATCAGGTGGATTGTGTGCCCGTTTGTCACCATTATCCTATAAAAAAAAAACATACACTTGAGCACAATAATAACGTCCTGCTTAGATGGTTAGTCTTCGTTGAGACTGGGGGAAATTCGCTCTGGAGGACATTAAAAATGTGTATAGCGAAGTAGAAAAGCGCTAAACTGGATGCGTGTAAACAAGAATTTATAATTACAAGGAAATTGATATCGTGACCTTTAGCCCGTGGAATACAGTTTTCAAGGTCTTCTAGGCAGATATTTAGTCCTATACTAACAAGGAGTCTGAGTAGGTACGTCACTCTTATCTATTTCTCCCGTTAAGCAGTAGTACTTGCACTGTTGTGTTCTGATCTGAAGGGTTTAAAGTTCCACTATAATGACAGGTTGTGACGCATTCCATCTTGATCCTTGAAGGTGACAAAGATCTGTAGCCTCTTTTGCTTGAAGTTAGTCGGCTGTCCATGTACTGTAGTAGCCACTTCCCATCAGGTGGGCAGTTGCTATCAGGAAGATGCTGCTGCCTATCTTCCTCTGTTGCCTCTTACGTCACCCACATTATTATAGGGGGTTGTGGATTATGTTATTTACATGGCAAATGTATTATTTATAAAAAGGACAATAGCTTTCCTCTTGCCTGCACTATCTACGATAACGTAACAGGCCAAAACGGCTCCCGTCCACCACACACGAAATGCACGCGTGAAAGTACTCATAAAAAAGATGTAATACCCCGCCCGAACCAGCCATTAAGTTTATTTTATGGACAATAAACTCCATAAACATCGAAAGAAAAAGGTTAAACAAACATTTCGAAGTACTTGTGTACTTTATTGTCCCTCCCGTACGGAACGTTTGTAGTAAACAAAATCCAACCAAACGGTACACGCTTTAAGGTATACATTTCATTCCAAAATGTAAGCGTATATTTCACATGAAAAAATTATGAAATATTTTTTTTAGATAATATTTTTATAATGTTAAGTAATTAGTTCCTGTTTGTTACAAAATTAAAAACCCAATTAAAATTTTTCGGCGCGGTAGGTATATATTTTCAATAAAGTATCATTTCTAAATGACCTCATTATATCGAAAATATGATCATATTGACAATATTTATGTAATACATTGTAATACATTATGAAAACAAATTGCGAGATTGTTTTATGACCGTGGTTTATCCTTAATGAGACGATTTAGATTTGATTCCCTAAGCTTATGTAGAGCCGTGTGGTGCCCCGTGGGTGTCGTAAGAGGCGACATTTGAAAATGGAGACTTGATGGCCTCAGAAGATGACGGTCATACCGTATCACATCTGCCTGATGTAAATAAATCGCCTAGACCGGTGACATGTAGCACCGTTAAAGGGGCAAGACATCTGATACTAAAATCTCCAATACGCCTATTGGAGATTTTTTATATCTCCAAGGCCAAGCGTTTCGATTAAATGGCAAATTATTTCTTTTATAGAATAGGTCTATATACATCAGTATATCTATGTAGCAATCTGACAAAAATTTCACTATTGAATATGGCTCTCTTCGGAGAAGGAGCACGCTTCTACCGTGTGGAACCCGCAATATTCGATTTATTAGGACGCCTTGCTACTTATCCGAAATAAGTAACTTAAACGCTTAAAATATAGGTTTAAAATAATTCCAGGAAATTTAGCTATTAATCACATACTTTTTACGTGGTAGAGCCAAGCTACAGCTATATTATAGTTGTAACACAAATGGGTCAGCTCAACCGGGGTAGGGCCACGCTCTCACAGAATACCAGCGTAAAATAGCAACTTGCTACTGTGTTTCGTATAGTGAGTGTAGAGAACCGGAGACCCTTTTTATTGGAAATGAGGCATTCCATCTTAGTCCTCAGAGTTGACAACACATGTGCATTTTGATTCTATATTGAAGATAAATGTAGAGGTCTATAGGCCCCAGCATCCACTTACCATCAGGTGGAGTACATGCTCGTTTGTCAGCCTTTTTCAATAAAAAAAAAAACAGACGCGAACACCGCGATTTTAATCTTTCTGTACACAACATGGTGAATAATTATATTGGCTCTCCATACTTATTGAGTAAAATCACATTAAAATGTCCTAGCGGCATAACTTAAAATCTACCTTTTACTTTTGTAAGACTAACTATAGAATGAATCGATTTTTTTAAGAGCCTGTTATTTCTATATCCAACGTTATAATGTTTTGGTTTAATTTGAACATTTTTAAATTTATATCTGCCATCAAGCAATTTACGAGATATTCCCTAGGTTTAACCATTATCTTTCACTGTCAGATTGTTTTAATATTACCTTTAAAATATGTCACGTAAAAAAAAATATATGAGTATTTCTGTCCAATAATCAAGTATGTGATCATTAGTTAATGAAAACTTAACTGACTTCGTAATAACTTAATTTAAACATTAATTATGTCTTATTATAGCTGTAAAATTCCTTTAAATAAAGAAAAAAAATTAATTTGCAAGTAATCGCCACACTTGGTAGGCAAATTAGTGATTTCTATAACAGATGTGTTACACATTTGACACTACTTTCTTTTACTGACAAAGGTATTACAAGGCATTAATTTAATTATATTATAAGACTTACCTATTTTTGCCGCCAGAGAGCAATATATGAGTGAGCTATAAAGCATTCCATTTATTTCTCAGAGATGACAACGCATCTATAGCTTTTGTCGTGCATACATCTTTAAATTTGCTTTCATAGTGTCAGGCAATACAGAAAACAGATGAAAACAAAATTGAGGATATAGTTTGGTATTGCAGCTACGTATCTATCATCTACATCCAAAGTTAACTACACAACTCGATAGCTAAAGGATCAAAGAATTTGTTACGATATGACATTATCGCCACGATTCAAAGACGTATTGAAAACAGCAAGTACATGCCTAGACGCAGACCTATTCTATCATTTTTCTACTACGCCCATTAAAAAAAATTGACAACCTTCATAGATTAGTGGTTAGGAAATATTGACTATCGAGTTATAGATCCAGTGTTTTTAGTATTCAAAACTCATAAAAGTATAAAAGCGCCATATTATGAAACGCACAGGACTTATAAAGTTCGTCGGTAAGAGGAAATACGAGTAAACTGAAATGGTATAATGTGAAAATATGTATAAATTGTATTATGTAAATAAATAAATGTATTTTGAATCCTAACTTAATAAGTATATAGTTATTTATTTTTAATATTACGAGACAAAACTGCCATTTTGACACAGTCGTGCAACTGCACGAACTGCACTTTGATTATATTAAAAAAAATATTATGAATTTTGTAAAGTAAATCATAAAATTTAGTATTACTCATCCATCTTGAATGATTAATGAGAGATTGCATTGTAACGGATGACAATGATCGCCAAATGCAAATAAGACCAACGTGGACAATATTTACCAACACTAAAACACCGAACCATGTTGAAATATAAACCTTATTTTGACGACTTAAAGGAAAAACTAATAAATTTTAATTGTTAAACGACTTGTTACTGGGGACGTTAAACTCGCTACAAAAAATAATGTTACCAGAAATTCTGAGCCACAAATATTGAATACCTGTCAAACACTGTTGCTAAAATAAATAAATTTAGTGTTTGGAACAATGTACTTATTTTTATGTAACATATTTTGTACCGTATCTCACAGAATACCGGCATAAAATAGCAGCTTAATACTGCTGTGTTTCGTACGGTGAGTGTAGAGAACCGGAGACCCTTGTTACTGGAAATGACGCATTCCATCTTAGACAACGCATCTGCATTTCGATTCTTAATTGAAGATAAATCTAGATGTCTATGGACCACAGCATCCACTTACCATCAGTTGGACTGTGTGCCCGCTTCTCACCCATATTCATATTCATAATAATATTCATTTACATATTTATTAATCGTTAGCGCGCCTGTTAGTAATCGTATAACTTCTGAACGACTTCACCGATTGATGTCATACTTTTGTTTCGTCGAGACGATGTGTCATTGGTGGACCCAATAGGTGGCGCTGAAGTCAAGTTATTAGCAAAATCATATTTTGCGGAACTATTATTATACTTATGGATGGATTAGTACTAAAAAATAAAATCATATAAAACGGAACAAGGTAGGTGTCACTATGATTGAGTTATTAATAAATTTTATATTTATTCTGTAAACAATGTATGAATTAAACGTATTATTATCAAGTCTCTGAAAAGAACGTTAGTGGCACATAGACAGGCACACTGTCAGACAGCGAGATGATCCTTTTTTACAGCATAAGGTTTGACAAGCGAGCACACAGTCCACCTGATGGTAAGTGGGTGCTGTGGCCCATAGACATCTACATCTATCCTCGATTAAGGATCAAAATGCAGATGCGTTGTCACCTCCTGAGAACTAAGATGGAAAACCTCATTTACATTACAAAAGGTTTCCGGTTCGCTACACTTACCATACGAAACACAGCATTTAGCTGCCTGAATTTTAGCATGAAACACTAATGAACATAGTAGAGCAGAGTACACTTGAGCAAAGCCGCGATAAAAAGCTAGGTCTTATATATTAATCATTGGTGCGTCTGTTAGTGATCTTGTAACTCCAGAACATTTTGACCATTGAGGTCATATTCACACTATATTTGTTTTGTCGAGGCAAAGCGCTCAAGTCAAGTTATTATCAAATTCTATTTTTAACATCTCAAATGACTCATATTAACAATATATGTAATAAAAATATAATATAAATAATAACAATATACGTCGGTTTAATGCCAAGAAAGAAAATCATAAAACTTGAACCCGACAGGTGGCGCTATGGTCATTTTTTAATAAATTATTCACACTGTATAAAGCCCAGAGTTAACTCTTGATTTTGGAATAATACTCATCGTGCCATCTATCGGCAAGGATAAACAATATTTGCCAAACAAACTAGTAAGTTTATATTTCATTTCTAAAGAAGGTCTCTACATTCACCTAACGAAACAGAAGTTGCTATGTAATTTCAAGCTGGTATCCTGTGAGAGCGTGGCCCTGCCTTGGTCAAGCCAACCCATTCGTGTAGACATAATACAGCTGGAGCGTGTTTCTACTTCTAAGTTAAATGCGACTACAGTATTTTGCGCCTTGACAAGCATCTCGTCAATTTTAAAATTGCAAAAACATGCCTTATTCTTTACGAGTCTGGTCGATTATTGTTCTATATTTATATATTTTAAATTGAATCTGTTGTTTTGTAACATCAAAACAAGTCGAATTATACAGACATTTTAAGTCAGTTTACTTTGAGAATATTCTCCTTCATAACCAGTTCTAGATTGACATTCTTAAATAGGAAAGACAAACAGATTATATACGTGGTAGAGCCACGCTGCAGCTATATTATGGTTGTAGCACAATGGGTCGGCTCGACCGGGGAAGGACTACGCTTTCACAGAACACCAGCTTAATGCTGCTGTGTAGTGCCCTTTTTACTGGATACGAGTCATTCCATCTCAGTCCTCAGGGGTGGCAACGCATCTGCATTTTGATTCTTAATCGAGGTTAACTGTAGATGTCTATGGGCCACAGCATCCACTTACCATCAAGTGTGCTCGTTTGTCCCACTTAGATATACTACAATTTTTTTTATCGACAATCCATTTCTGATAGTGATTATTTTCAAATAAGCTTTTAAACAATCATAACATGCCAACGTGCACATGCACAACAATCAACAAAACAAAAATTATGGTTAAGGCTATTTTCCCATTCAGATGTGCTGCAGAGAAAAATTTTAACACATCTGCTACGTGATTTTTTACCATTTTATTATTTACATAAATTTATCTTTTCTCCATATGTGATAATTTTTTAATCGATTTCAAAACTGTATATATAATGCATTGACTCCAACGTTTATCAACTGATGTCGATGTTATCTTTTTTCGAAAAATTACGAGTATACTTTTTCAGTGGCTCTACCAGATACTATAGAAATTTAAAGTAGGTTTTTACATTATTTTATTTTTGACTATCCAATATGATGTAACTAACGCCTTAAAAGACTTCAATACCTCATCGCATAAATTAACTTGATTTATGGAAGTTTCCAATATGAACATTTTTATCTACGATTATATTATTTAGTTCAACATAAGGTAAGACGAGAGCATGCAATAAAATTAACATTATGTATTATGTCCTCACAGGTAGATTGAGCGAAATTTTTTGACCACCACGTGAAACTTTGGACTACTTTCGTTATTCCCAAAATACCATTATTATAAAAATAAAACATTTTGTTTTGTAAGGATTAAAACTAAAAGTTTTGGCCGAGTTCGGCAAGGGATGCTATTTTTCATGTTTTAAGATAAAAAATGAATAGTATATAAATAGACATACAGTTAACTATATTCGGAAATAATGTATGAAAGAATTGTTTTAGATGTTAATTCGAAATAAAAGTTTCGGAGGTTTTTATTTTATAAATATCATGTCTATACTTAAAACATTTTCTAATCAGTTGTAAATTGGCCTTGTCACATACGAAAGGCAATAAAGCTTGCTAGCTATATAGGTATCTTCCTATTATCTCTCATCCTTGAAGTTATAATATTTTTCAAATTGCTATAGATGTGATTGCACGTGGTAGAGTCACAGTGTCGCTATATTATGTTTGTAACTCAAATGGAACGGCTCAACCGTGGATAGACTCAGGTGGACTATGTGCTCGTTTGTCACCCATTTTTATTTAAAAAAAAAACTGTATTTCTGTTAATATTATACTTACTACAGGTATTTATTAAAGTAAAAACTTGACGGTATTTTTAATTTTTATTTTCAATAAAAGAAATTCGATAAAATTACTTACAAAAAGCTGAATGAAATAAATGTGCGTTATGTATTAAATGAAGTTTCTCGATTTTTGTTGCCGTTACAGAGACGCCGGAAATTACTTTCATAAGAATCACTTCTAACAGTAATTTGTTAGTCACGAAAGTGATAACTAAAGAAAAAATTGCTGACCATTGTGTATGACAGTTTTCAATAAGGAATGTTAGTCATAATTATTTGTATAAAATCACTTTAATTTGTGATCCATACCAAATATAGCAAAACATATATATATATATATATATATATATATATATATATATATATATATATATATATATATATATACATTAACTCTACATTTTTGGTTTGATATAATGCCCTGCTGGTCTAATTCCTTTAAGTATTTTTTGTATAATATCCATTATGTTTTTTTCAATGTTGAGCTGATTTATGTATTGGCGTTATAGAGAAACCTAAGACGTTTTATAACAATGCTATAAAATGTGGTTTTTTAAATTTAACATTTAAAGTGAAAATATGAAATTACTTCCGTAAAACCAGTTTTATATAATACTATAATATATAGATGAAAAGGTTTAAATATGCTTCTGGTGGAATTGGGCGGGTAACACGAAACGCTAATTATGCTTGTGTAGTACTAGACCACTTTAAGGGCTCCGTACCTTAAAAGAAAAAACGGAACCCATATAGGATCATTTCGTTGTCAGTTCGTTGATTTGTCTGTAAAAGTCTTTTTCTCACGAACGGGTAAAACCACAGTCTATAAATAAAATATAAATATAAATGTTTTTATTATACTGTGGGTAAAACTATCAAGTTAAAATTAATATCAAATACTAAAGTTTACGGTCCTTTGGAGGTGTACAAAATTCTAACTCGCAAGATGTTGCAATACGAAGATACTATTTATGTCACATATTTTGATACTCGCAAACATAATCATCAAAACCTAATAATATAACATCCCGCTTTCTAAAATCATGAAATTTGGCAGGTTAAAGGTTTTATAGCACAAATAATTTTAAAAAATCCGAAATTCGATAATTTTAAGCTAATTTTTAGTATATAATATATATATTATAATATATTTGCGGTTATTTATTGTGATGTAGACCGATGTATCGGAGAACTTTTTTTCGACTGCAAACTTAAATGTGTCCTTCAATCCGACTTATCTTTTCGTTAGAATAATGTTCTGTGTTTGTTACTACACTTCCCGAGATGGATGAACTATCTACATACATGATAAAGTTTATAGGGAACCCTCAGTGTGCGAGGAGGAATCGCGCACTGAGGGTTCCCTATAAACATTTTTCCACTGCAAACTTAAATGTGTCCTTCAATCCGACTGATCTTTTCGTTAAAATAATGTTCTGTGCTTGTTACTATACTTCCCGAGATGGATGAACTATCTACATACATGATAAAGTTTATAGGGAACCCTCAGTGTGCGAGTCCTCCTCGCACTCGACCAGTTTTTTATTTATATCTAGATTAAGGTTTAGAATCAAGTCGCCTTAATTGGGGGGTGGGGGGAAAGGAGTGGGGGGAGGGGTAGATTCGCCCCACCTTTATTCCCCGCCGGACGTGCCTATTTTTTTTAAATTAAATGTTAAAGATTAAAATTTTTATTGAATGATTTCTGAGAAAAATCGCTTTAATAGGGAGGGGGTCCCCCCTTCGCCGAAGTAATATCAAAGTGTAGTCGACGGGGCTCCTATTTCTGGATGGTTTAAAAAAGATAACCACGAAGGGGATGGAAGGGTCTGTTCGCTGGCTTCGCTCGCTCTTGCACCAAATAAAACATCAAAATGTTAACTTTTATAGTTACTTTAATAAGTAAACATATTTTATTACTTCCACCATTTCCAAAAATGGATCTTTATTATATTTCATAATGTTCCGTCTCCACAAGTACTCCACTATCGCATCACCAAAATTCTCGCGATTGTTGTAATTATCTTTTTTTAAAACGGAAAGACGCTTATGACGCGAGTCGCGAAGTCGAGTATAACTGTCACTGTCAATGTCAACCTAAGAAACTTAAAAAAAGTAAGAATTGAGAGTGATTTAAGTTCCGTTTCAGGTATTATTTTGTGATTTATGAATATTTTTAGAAAATAATTTTAAATATTTCGACGCAGCTCCAGCTGCTAAAATTGCTTGAGATAAGCTTCCTTGACCCCCCCACAATAACAGACTCCTCAAATTCAGGTGACTTGATTCTAAACCCAACCCTATATCTATAATGTTGGCTACCTGATTCAAGGTATCAGAATTGACTCGAACAACTTATTCAAGGAAATGTTAACGACGAATAAAAACAGAATTTATCTAAAGAATATCGTAAAACATGTTTGTTTATGCTCGTTTTCCAAGTCGTATATTTACTATTTCGTAAATTCCCACACGTAATGTTTGATCACTCGAGCAATGACATCGGGTGGAAACATGCGAAGGGCATTTCTTTTATTTAGGAATTTCACTCACATGTAAGTACATAAAATGTTAAGAACTCATTTTGCATTTCAAACACTCACACATACATACACTCAACATACAACATGTATACTGTATAGTGCATGTAAATATATCATATATTGCAAGACTTTATGATAATGTAAACTCTCTTTTTGCGTCAAGTCAACGTCAAAGTCAAAACTTTTTATTCAATTTAGGCTTATTTATAGCTCCTATGAATGTCAAAAACTACACCGGTTCGGAAAACAAGACCTCATCCGAAAAGAACCGGTAAAGTGCTCTGGGGTCTTTGTTTTTTTTTTTAATTGCCATGTAATATTTATATTAATATTTTTAAATGTAAAATTAATCAATATATCAGTAACCAGGGGACTTGCAAACGCAGATTAAGAATTATTTCCACGCATCATTATCCATTATGTATTCGTCTATTTTATAGAAGGACTCAATTAACATAATTTTATGTAAAATCATCACTACTCTTACAGTTTATCAAGTCCAAAGCTGAATATAGGCCTCTCCCGTGAATTGTCACATAGGGGGATATGTGCGATAGGTGCCATGCCTGGCAGGTGGGCCGGCAAGAACAGTTTATTTTTTATTTTTTAGTAGTTATAAGGAAGACGCTGCAGCCCATCTCATGGTTTGTTACACTCTGTCAGATCTTAAGACACCCACGGGAAGATATGGGGTAGTGTATATTCTCACACCGCTATTACACGTACACGGCGCCTGGAGACGCTTGCTCCCTATTCCTGTCTGTGGGATTTGTATTCGGTATTTATAATATTAATACTGCCATTTATCGGGATACCAGGAACTGGTTACAGGCTTACATTATTTACAGGTGAATATGCCAATTGAAGCAAACAGAACACTACACCTCTTGAGAAACAGGTTTTTTTTTAAATATACTAAATGCTCTGGCCGATTGCCTCGTTGTTCTAGTTATCGGTTTCTTGTTATTAAATTAAGTCATTACAGAACTAACCGGTCACCTTAGTTGCTTACCAGGTAAATGTATTCAAAACTCATAATTGATTAGTTTATTATTATTAATAGTTGTCGACAGATTATCTAATACTTTTAATAAAATTATATAATAAATAATAAAATATAGTTTATAAGTTACATAATTATTTTACAAAATTAAGATTGTAATAATTATAAACTATATTTATATATTATAAATATCAAGCAAGGGGTATCACTATTCTAAAAGAAATATTAATGTTTTGCATAAATAATATCAATAAACGAAACCAACACGGTGGAGACTTCCTTGCTCTAAGACCTTTTCAGTAATGAGAGGACGCTTATTGCCATGATTGGGATGTATACACCCCAAGGCTGTAACTTCACTTTACTTTAAACATTAATATTTGAGAGCCACCCTAAGGTAAACTAAGTTATATATATTCTTTATTATTAGTGCAATAAGGTAGTATACATATTAAGGTGGTATTTTTAGATAAACGGAAACGGAATATCCCTATATTTCTACTTAAAAAAAAACCATAATAATTATATGTAATTTATAATAAATATATTGCAATTATATGTATGATTTTTTCTTTAATAAATATACAGATAAAATATGCGAATAAGGCCACAGGGCGGCACACCTAACACTAGTTAGTAAACAATCAACGTACTACTGTCACGTACTGTGCGTAGGCATTCAGGACATTAAAAATAGTACAAATACATGTATTAAAACATAAATTCTCACTTAACTTACTCCTATCTCTAAAAGCATTGTTTGCTTATCGTTAAGATAAGGCAACACCAATTAAAAATTGGTTCTAGTGATTAAAAGAGCGTATATTTAACCTTCAATACAGATAAAGGGTTCAGTATTGTGAATGCCTTTATAATAATATGGTTATATGGTTTTAATAACTGCCTACTATGATCAGTTTTATCGATAATGACATAATTTATTCACAAATTATGTGCGAGCATTATTTAGAAAATTTGTTTCTTTTTTATTTCATTAAATATGCTTAAAGCCAGTATTTTGTAAAAAAAAATCACCGGTTTTTATTCATTAATTTTTACGCAATAATTTATCAAACACCACGTTGATAAGATAGTACGTAATATCGTCTCGTCAAAATAAGAACGCGAATAAAATATAAAATAAAAGCGCAACACAGAACCCCAACAAAGCAGAGCTCCAATAAGTTTGAACGTGCCTTGTTAAACTGATGAGCTTTTAAAATCGTTCACATTCTTTTACACAAGTCGCGGATAAAAATAGCTCATAGCGAATAATCTGACGCTTTTGGTAAAAACCTAGAAGCAGCTACTTGTATCTACAAGTTGAACTAATGAACCTGCCTTTTTATTTTAGGACAGAACACTAATAACGCTATGAAGATTACTAAAACTTCCGTATATCCTACGTACTTCAGGTTTCTAGAAAACACAAAGAATCATTCCTTACATTTAGGCCCTTTGGGGCAGTGTATCGCAGCAGATACGAGTACAAGTACGCGCCAAACAAGAAAGTTCCCTAAATAGTATTAAGTGATATTTTTGTTTTTATATATTTTTAGATTTAGGTGTATATCTCTATAGACCAATATTCTTTTTTTTTATGTCTTTTATTGTTTTTATTGTGGTTTTCCGGAAGCTTTTGTAACTAGGGATAGAAAAATTCTTCACTGGTTTGGAGACGTTGAAAGAATGAATGAGGAAATAGTGACAAAGCAAATTTATGTTGCAGAAGTGAGTGGCAGAATCGGCAATGAACGTCCTAGACGAAATTTATCGACAAAATTGGTGATATATTAAAGATAATATTAATAATAATAAAGCCCTTTATTCCGATCTAATAACATTTAACATTAAAACTAAAAATAAAATAATCTACTAACTACAAAATGTCTCTTAGTTCAGCGTGCCTATTGGCAAAGGCCTCCTCCAACGATTTCCATTGTTGTCTATCTTGAGCAACCCTTCTCCAGTTTGGTCCTGCTGTAAGTTTTATTTCATCTTCCCACCTTGTGTGCTGCCTTCCTCGTCTTCTTTTGCTGTCCCATGGGTACCATTCCGTTACTCTCCTGCTCCACTTTCCCACTTTGTCACGCATCATATGTTCTGACCATCTCCACTTCTGTTGATCGATTCGTTTGAGTATGTCGGTAAGTTGTGTTAAATTCCTTAGGTCAATATTTCTGATCTTATCCTGTCTTTTATAGCCGGTCATACTCCTCTCCATTGCTCTCTGTGCTACTGCAAGTTTTTCTCTTAATGCCTTTGTGAGGGTCCAAGTTTCGCATCCGTATGTTAGACAAGGTAAAATGCAAGTATTAAATGTTTTTTTTTTTTTTTATTGACATGCTTAAGTCTTTGGACTTCACGATCTCTTTTAATGACCAGTATTTTTTCCAACCTGTTGCGATCCTGAGGTTAATTTCTTTCGTCATTTGATCTTCTATGGAAATTACTTGACCCAGGTATATGTAATCTTTCACATATTCTAGAGAATCGCCGTTTATTGTGATGTTAAATTTTGTGCTGTTTGTCATTACTCGTATTTTGGTTTTGTTAGTGTTCATTTTTAGTCCAACTTTTATGCTTTCTTCATTTAAATTATTTATCATATATTCGAGATTTTCGGGACGTTCTTCAATTAATACCAGGTCGTCGGCAAATCTTAAATGGTGTAGTTTTGACCCGTTTATATTGATGCCATACTTATCCCAGTATAAGTTGCGGAAGATATTTTCTAACACAGCAGAGAACAATTTTGGGGATAAAGGGTCTCCCCTGCCTCACGCCTCTTTGTATGCTAAATTCATCTCCCAAAGTTTCCAACTGAATTCTGGCCTTACTGTCTGCGTAGATGTTCTTTATGATTTTAGTATACACGCTTGGTATTCCTTGTTGATTTAGACTTTCCCAAATGTATTCATGGTTTAAGCTATCGAAGGACTTGGCATAGTCTATAAAAGCTACATAAATGTTTTTATTGTATTAGTTGTATTTTTCTAGTACCTGTTTGATCGTATGGATATGGTCAATTGTTGAAAATCCTTTCCTAAAACCTGCTTGTTCGACTGGCTGTTGTTCATCTAACAGTTTGCTAATTCTGTCTAGCATTACTTTTGCAAAAACTTTGTATACGTTTGACATCAGGCTTATCGATCTATAGTTTTCTATGTTTTCCTCATCGCCTTTTTTTGTATAATAGGATTACGTGAGATTTAATCCATTGTTTTGGAATTAGACTACTTGTTAAGATTTTGTTAAAAAAAATTCTAAGGATTGGAGTCAGTTTTTCTATATTTCCCCTCATAAATTCGTTGGTAATTTTGTCTGATCCAGGGGACTTCTCCATCTTTTGGCTCTTAATTGCCTTTTCGACTTCACACAATAGGATATCCGGCAAAGACTCTGATTTTCCTTCATCAGTTTGTTGAGTGATCATTCTGCTGTGGTTACCTGTTGTTCTTTGGTGCTGGTTGACATACAGTTGACGGTAGAAACTTGTGGCTAGATCTTTGATTTTCTGTCGTGTCGTGGTAGTTTTCGACCTATTCTTCAGTTTGCGTATCCATTCTTTGCCTACTTTTCGCAGTTTTTTCAGAGCTTTCTTCACACCCCCCTTTTTTGGATTTAGTGCTTGAATGTTTTCAATCTCTTGAACTTGCGATTTTTGCGTACGTTTTTTCTTATTTTTTTGCTTACATCTGCAACTAGCTTTATATTTTTTTTTTGCTTGTCTAGCTATAAGCTCCTTTCTTTCTCCGATTAGTTGCAAGGTATGCTCACTTAGTTGATACTTGTTAGGTTTTTGTGCGTTATTTTTGGAAGATATACAAGCTTTGCAGTTCGTTTTCTAGTATATCATATTTCAGTGTTGTTTCTATTTTATTGCTTGTTATCTGTTTGTTTATTTCTTTTGAACGAGTCGCACTTTATCAAGCAAGGTTGACTTGGCAGTTTAATCATATTATTTTTAATATGATTGCGAGATATTTTGTTTGGAATTTTTAAAGAGCAGCGTACCATACGATGGTTTGTATTAAAGTTCAAATTGCTTATAACAGTGGTGTCGGTGAAAGCTCTTGGGTAGTTGCTTACTATATAATCAATTTCATTTTATAAGAACCATCCGGAAATCCATGTCCATTTATTATTTTTGTTCTTATTAAAGTTAGTATTTAATGCTGATAGGTTATGCTCCATTAGAAATTCAACTAGTTTCTGCCCGTTGCGACTTCTTTTTCCATGTCCGAACTTACCAAGTACGTACTCACTATTGTTTTGTCTAGCTCCAATTTGTGCATTGAAATCCCCCATTAAGATTATATGTTTGTCGGTGTTGTTTTTATAGCTAAAGATATCTTATAATAAAGCTTCGAGCACTGATAGTTCTGAGTTTTCAGTGGGTGCATATGCCTGTATGATAGACCAAGGTTTCTTATATCCTGGTAGTTTTACATTTAGTATTGCTAATCTATCAGATATTCCTATCAATTCTTGTATACATTCCTTCAGCGACTGTTTTATTAAAAAACCAACTCCTCTACAACCAGCAGTTTCTCCTTTATGGTAGAGTATGCAGCTGCCGTGGTCTTCTATATTTTCTCCCAGTCTTCGCATTTCACTTATACCTAGTATGTCGTATTTTATGTTTTCTAATGATTTTTCTAATTCTAGCAAACTTTCGTGAGTTCTAAGGGTTCTCGTATTTAGTGTTGCGATATGAAGTACCTTACATCTTTTAGTTGGAGGGTGGTGGTCTAGTACTCCCGCGGGGACCAACCGTGATGGGAGACTGTTAGCTTGTTGTTGTTTATTGTTTTGTGGTTGTCCGGCTTGTGGTGCCTGTATCGTTTGTGTATAAGTGTTTGTCTGAAAGTGAGTGTGATCTCTCACGTAAGTACTGAAAGGCATCCCGTTTCCTAACTTTAGAATCATTATTTTTTATTTTCTCGTTACTAGGTTTTGGGCTAGGGGTTTCAGATCTCTTTCTTTTTTCATTTTCTTTCCTATCTATATTTCTTTTTTCCTTCTTTTTAAGCAGAGCTTCTTTTGACAGATCCTGCGTAATGTAGGTGTTGGATTTCATGTTCTTCTTATTTTTGAGAATTTGAATCTTCTTTTGAAGGGTTGTTGTAGCAAGTAGAATTGGCCTGATTTTACCAACATCTGTATCACGTTTTCCCAGTCTTTGAATTCTATTTATTTCTTCATCTTTTAGTACGACATCTATTTCCTTCATGGTAGTAGTTACGAGCATTTTTAGGTCTTCTTGAGTCTCGTGTTTTTGTTCTGGGAGCCCGTGAATTATTAAATTGTTCCTTTTTCCATTTATTTCCAGGTTTTCTATTTTTCTATTAAGTTTCTCAATTTCGCTTTTCAATTTTTCGTTTTCTTCAATGATCGGTTTAATTTTTTCATCAAATTTTTAGTACTGTTGTTGTAATGTTTTCTGTTATCGTAATTGTTTGTAGATTAAGTTGTTCTTTCATTTTTTCTAGCAACAGTGACATCTCTGATGATAGTTGAGCAGACATCTTTGGTGAAACGGAACGTAAATTTTTGCAATAAATAGAACAGAATGTATATTAGTTTTTGAACGCAACGTTAAACTTAGTGATTATATACTCTTTGTCTTTTGCTTGTGTCTTTGCTGTTATGTTGGTACTAACCGTTCTACTTCGTTGTCTATTACAGTTTCCAATATATTCACTCTTATCTATGATTACAGTTAACCTCACTCTTGTTTCTATAGTATTTTTGCACTTTGTCCAATGTTTCTTGTTGTGTTTCTTATATATTTTGAAGCACAAATACACAAAAAACTTTGAGTTCGCACTGGTTTGCCGGATAGTGATTTTCAACAGTGTTATTTCTTAAATTACTGGAGCGTTGCACAAAAGCGTCTAACAGTTACAAGCACCGGAACCGGAATCCTATATTAAAGATAGCCTAAGTTAAAAGTACCCTTAACCGACGAGCGTTTATGCATAGATATATAGATGTGAGTGTCATGATCGTACCAAATGGACGTCCGTAGTCTCTGCCTACCCTCTGAGTGATAGGCGTGGGAGTTTATGTTATGCTATGTATTGTTAAATAAGTCAAGTGAACATTAATAACTTCATCAACATCACTACCGGTCAGTATATAGGCCAGAGCTAGACATGTCACGCGCCTGAGAAGCGTTTACCTTTCTCAACACACGCTTCCTTGTATTGCCATGACCTTAATATCAGATTTCGGTTCATTTCACACATTCAATACTCCACTAGGACCTAATCTATAAGGACTGGCGTACTCAAGAAGATTAATTTCCTACTATAGTAGGCCGTGAGAAAGCCGTCTTCGAAACCATAGATTTGAATAATGGATTTCCTTACGCCGCTGTCACAATGCTATAATAAAATAAATTTGACAACTCGCTTAGCAATGAGTTGTATTGCTAAGGCCCGCGGGTTCGACTCCCTCACGAAACAAGTGTTTGTATGGCCTACAAATAATTGTTCCGGGTCTGGATGTTTGTCCTTGTGAAATTTATGTA